>ML675604.1:1518409-1567133 GCA_007922155.1 Mesoclemmys tuberculata | reverse complement strand
GACCTCCATGTCCTTAACTACTTTCTCCCTTAAAATTTTTTCCAGGAGCCCAGATGCTCCACAGGTTCCCATCAGGCTGTGCCTCCCATTTCCTGCGGGGCAAAAGCTGCCTAGGGCTTCTCCTCTCCTCACTCCCAGCTGGGAGAAGCTGCCTAGGGCTTCTTGCTCCTAGGAGTGGGGTCCATTTGCCTTGGCTTCTCGCACCCCACCCACTGCTAGTTCCCTGCCTGGAGCTGGGCAGCCTTATCAATTTCACGGCTCAGCCAAGAATGACAGCCAACAGTCAATGTATGGAATGCAGTGTCTACATTGCCCTAACTACACCAACTTAAGCCCTACACCTCTTGTTGAGGTTGCTTTATGATGTCGGCATAGCATGGGAGTTACATCAGCAGGAGGAGCATTTCAGTGTATACATCTCCACTATTTCGTTGACAAAAGGTGATTTTTGTTGACAAATCTCTGTAGCGCAGACCAGCCCTAAAATGATTGACGTACAGACAATCCTTGATGTTCCTAGAAGCCTGATTTGGACATTGTCCACATTAAGAAAATTTGCATCGGTGTAATTGCATTGATTTAGTAACAGTTGGCACTAGTGACAAAAAACTGGCGTTAGCTAAACCAGAGAATGTTTTCTGAATATAGACAAAACTATAGTGAGAGGGATACCCATGAATCAGACATGGCAATGCAATGGAGAACGAACTGTAACTTAAATGCCTAGAAAGATCTCTAAACTTCCAACAACAGAAAAGGTCTATATTACTGAGTTAATTAAAGGGTTCTCAAACTTTAACAGTGCAGGCCTTCTCCCCACTCCTGTACACATAACATCATTGTGGTAATTACAGGAATTAATTACAGAGAAAAGCAATATTAGGCTAGTATAATATTTTTAGCTGGCAACACTATTTAGCAGGTGGAACCAAGGACAGTTAGCAATGGGTGACCAGACAACACTCTGCAGATCACTAAACATTCTGCAAACCACAGCATGAGAACCTCTGGTTTAACAAGTGGCAATATCACTTACTTTCTATTCTTCATTCTGAGGGAGAGGTAGCACTGGGGCTGAGACCAGTAATGAGTCCGTAGAGAGGATGACAGGTTTTTGGGGAAAAGTGGACATCTGATTCTTCTTCAGTCCCTCTACTCCAAGTTGTAATGTGCCATCATAGAAGGTTACAATATTTCTAACTGGGATCATTGTTCCATCTCAGTAAGCAATAGCTACAAGTTCCTTATTGTTCCAGAGGGAAACTTCCCTATTGGCTAGCTTCCTTAAGAGATGTTTGACTGAAGGTCATAAGCCTAGTAGAGCAACTCCAGACAGTTAAACCATATGGGTAAATGTTTAAGAAAGCAGGTTCCCAAGTCCAAGGTGCTTCTTTTTAGATTGATAGAATCTAATTTGGGATACTAATCATATATGCAGGAAACAGACTTGCAAGAAAGTTTCACTTCCCACTAGATGCAAGCTTACCGGTGGACATGAAGATAACTATCCCGTACCTTGTTCCAAAACACAAAAGAAAGCTCAAGTCTAAGAGCAGTCTCCTGTTAGCTGGTTTGAGATTCAAAGAGTGTGCTTGCAATTTATTTACAACACAACCATAATTTCTAGGATTTGGATTTTTACTGAAGATGTTGCCATTTTAACTCTAAAAGCTCAGAATATGAGTGGGAAGAAGGCCCAAAGCATACAGGGTTTGGTTGTTTTTAAGTTTACTTTGGCAACTGACTCTTCACAGCTTTCATTCCCTTCTACTCACAGCATCATAGAAACGTAGAATTGGAAGAGACCTCAAGAGGTTATCTATTCCAGCCCCTCATTTTTAAGGAAGTATACCAAGCATACCTAGACAATCCTAAAAAGTTATTTGGCTAACTTGTTCTTAAAAACCTCCAGTGAAGGGGATTCCATAGTGTTCCTTAAAAGCCGATTCCAGATCTTAATTATTCTCACACTGAGAAAGATTTTCCTAATATCTAACCTAAATCTCCCTTGCTGCAGATTAAGTCCATTATTTCTTGTCCTACTTTTGGTGGACACAGAGAGCAGTGATCAATTTTTCTCTTTATAACAGCTCTTAACATATTTGAAGACTTAGTTCCCTCCCAGTCTTCTTTTCTCAAGACTAGACATGCCCAGTGTTTTTAACCTTTCTTCATAACTCCGGTTTCCTAAACCTTTTGTCATTTTTTGCTGTTCTCCTCTGGACTCTCCAATTAATTCACATCTTTCCTAGACAGTGGCACCCAAAACTGGACACAGCACTACAGTTGAGGCCTCACCAGTGCTGAGCAGAAAAAGACAATTATCATGTTTTAGGTATGACACACTACTGTTAATCCAGTATCCCAGAGTGATATTAGCCTTTTTCACAACTGAGTCACATTATTGGCTCATGTTCAATTTATCATCCACTATAACCCCCAAATCCTTTTCTGCAATACTAATGCCTAGACAGTTTTTCCGCAGATTACATTTGATTTTCCCATCTTAGGTGTAGTACTTTGCACTTGTCGTTACTGAATTTAATCTTGTTGATTTCACACCAATTCATCAAGGTCATTTTGAACTCTAGTCCTGTCCTTCAAAGTGCCAGCAACCCCTACCAGCTTGGTGTCACTTTGAATAATGGACCATCTAGGAAACCTGTAGTATCTTGTTCTCTAGTAAAAGTGAAAAATATTGTTTACTTTCAGCACTGGTTAAGAGACTGTTGGTACCTTCCAACCCAAGTTCTGATATCAAGACAAAGTCCACGATGTACTATAAAGTTAATATTTTTGCAACCATCAGTATAAAACCTTCCTTAAAACAGGATTCTATGGCATACAACAGAACCAAAGCATTGTTTTTAAATTAAAAAGTACACACCCTTCCTGGAAGAACAACTGCTTTAACCACTCTTGATACTCCAAGGTCATACAGACAGAGAACACTCCCTTCTGCTTCTTCCAATCCAACTAGTAGTCCTGTTCTTTTCTGCCAGGAAAACTCCTTCACCACGAGGACAGTGGGCAGCTGTTCATTAACTCCACTGAAACGATACGCAGACAGCCGTTCTCCCGTGACAGAGTTCACTACCTCAAGCTGAGGACCACATGCCAAGCAAGCCAGCCCATTTCTCCCTAAACAGAAGGGGAAAAAATGATGTAAGAATAATAAACATAGAAGCATTCCTTTGAAATTATAAGCTATTTACTCCCAGGGAAATTCTGTACCACTGTGCACATGCAGAATTCACCCCCCCCCAAATTTCTATGCTTCCCCACAGAAAAATGATGTCTGATGGGGAAGCTGCAAGAGTGGTCACAAGGCCCTTCCGAGCAGTATGGTGCATCCTTACAGGAACCTAGAGCAACCAGTGGAGAGGTAAATCACTTGATGGGGGTGGGGATGCCCCAGACAGTATCTCCTGCCCTGTGCCGGGCTCAGCTGCTTGTCCCGGCTACGCTGAGGAGGTCACGATTTCCTCTTCCCCTGCAAGGAGCCGCCATGACCAGGTCACACCCATGCCCAGAAACCTCCCCCAGCTGCAGGAAGCTGTGTGCACGTGCCCCCCGCACTTCCTGGCCCCCATCTCTCCTTAGCTGCAAGGGAAAGGGTCACTGTACAGGGAGCTGCTCCATTTACCCAACCCCCATCATCTGAACCTCCCGCCAAGCATCATCCCCCTGAACCCAGAACCGCCTCTTGGAGCCCACCCCCCCTGCACCCAGATCACTCCACACTGAGCCCCCTGCACCCAGACCCCCACACCACCAAGCCCCATCCCCCTGCTCCCTACCAAGCCCTACTCCCCTAGCAGCTGAACCTCCCTAGCTGAACCACCCACATGCTCCTGCTGAGCTCCAACCACTCTCATCTGGACCCTCCTTCAGAATCCCATTCCCCCTGCATCCAGAGACTCCCAATGAGCCTGGGCAAACAGACCCCCCCCCCAAGCCCAGATCCCCCACTGAGCTGCCCACACCCAGATCACCCCACACAGAAGTTATCACCTTGTGTAGTAACGATGGTTCTTCAAGATGAATGTCCCTATGGGTGCTCCACTGTAGGTGGGTCTGTGCCCCACACTGCTGATCGGAGAACTCTGGTAGCAGTCTGTCCTGCCCACACATGTACTGCTCCCCGCCTGCCATGAGGACAGCCAGCATTCCCTCCACAGCTCCTTTTCTACTTCAGAGTCAACTACTAGAGCTCTGAAGTAGAAGGGAGAAGGACGGGCTGTAGAGCACCAATAAGGACACACATCTCAAAGAACTCTCTTTACTGCACAAGACGAGTAACTTCCTCTTCTTCAAGTAGTATCCCTATAGGTGCTCCACTGTAGGTGAGTCCCCAGCAGTACCTACCACTGGAGGCCAGGACTTTGAGTTAACTGATACAGATGACAGTACTAATTTGGTGTCTGCAGCCAAATCCCTCAGGATGGTGGGGTGTTCTGCAAAGGTATGCGCAGATGCCCATGTAGCAGCTCTGCGGATTTCTGATATAGGGATACCCTTGGAGAAGACAATAGACAAGGAGATCAACCTTGTAGAATGTGTATGGGCTGAAGATGGGGAAGTTACCTTATGGAATTGGTAACAGACCTTAATACAGCTGGAGGCCCATTTAAAGAGTCTCTGAGGTGAGATCACTGTGCCTTTTGACCTATCTGCAACAGAAAGCAAAAGTCTCAGGGACTTCCTGTCCTAATCGAAGGCCAAGACTCTTCTTACATAGACCGTAAGGAGGATGGCTTTTCTGTTTTCCTCATGAAGTTTGGGATAAAAGACTGGAAGCTGAATAAGCTGCTTCATGTGAAATGCAGAAATCACCTTGGGATTGATTTTGGATGTGCTTTAAGTGTGACATTGTCCAGGAAGAACACAGTAAAAGGGGGACAGTGCCATCAAAGCCACTCTCTCTCCTAACCTTCTGGCAGAGGTGATGGCAATGAGGAAAGTAGTCTTCATGGAAAGGTGAGTTAGTGAACAAGTGGCCATGGGTTCAAATGACAGTTTAGTCAGTCCTTTTAACACTAGGTTGAGATCCCAGAGGAGAATGGGGAGCCCCGGTTGTGGGAAGAAGTTTGCTACGCCCTTAGGAAACATCTTCGTAGTCAGATGGGAGAAGATTGAGTATTCTTCTGCTTGCTGGTGGAAGGTTGCAACTGCTGCCAGATGAACCTTCAGTGAATTAATAGAGAGTCCTGACTTCTTTAAAGCAAACAGGTAGTCTAAGACAACTGGTAGGGTGGCTGCAGTAGGGGTGAGAAGCTTGGCCTGGCACCAGATCTGGAACCTCATCCATTTCTGAAAGTAGATACGACAAGTAGTTCCCTTTCTACTGTGTAACACACCTCCTGAGCCGCCTCAGAGCAAGATGTCTCTCTCTGCTGAAACCAGGAAGGAGCCATGCTTTGCATTGCAGAATTCGCTAATTGGGATGGAGAGTGCGTCTTTCATTCTACAACAAGAGGTAAGGAGTGATCAAGAGAGTCACTGGTGGACACAATGCCAGTGTGACAGATATGGGTACCATGGCTAACTCGGTCACATGGGAGCAATCAGGATGATATTTGCTTTCTCTCTTATTTCCAACAGGACCTTCAGTAATAGAGGGAGGGGGGGAAGGCATAAAGAAGGCCCTTGCCCAAAGGGAGGAGAGCATCTCCCATGGAGTGTCATCTGCTCCCCATTCTAGGGCAGTAATGTGGATATTTCCTGTTCTGGTAAGCAGGGAAGAGGTCTGTTACCAGTGTCCCCTGCTGCCGTAATATTTTATCTAGTATTACTGACTACCTCCCATCTGTGGTGTGGGAATCTGCATCTGAGATTGTCGACCGTCATGTTGTGTGTTCCCAGTAGATAGGCTGACAACATTAAGACATTGTGGGAGACACACCAGTTCCATAGTTTTAGTGCCTCTACACAGGCCATGTTGTCTATCATAACCTGTGTGTGCGTGTCTTACATCAGTGGGAGGAAATGAGCACAAATGCTTTTGACCACTCTGCGCTCCAGCAGGTTGATGAGAAGGCATGTCTCTGTTAGGGACTTTTGCCCTGTGTTGTGTGACCATTGAGATGCATTGGTGCTCAGGAGTAGAAATGGGGAAGATTGAGCAAATGGGATTCCCATACAGACATTTGCCAGTCCTTCCACCAGTCCAAGCATCGCTTGAATTTAGTAGGCATCAGTGGAAGTTTATATTGTCTGTTTGGCCTGTGAACTGAACCATGCTTGAAGGCATCTCATGCATAATTTGGGATGAGCAATAACTGATGTGCTCACAGCCATGTGCCCCAGAAGCTGGAGGCAATATCTGACTGAAATTTGTGGGCTAATCAACAAGGATAGACTGAGAAAGCTGTAATGTAGTAGAAATGCTTTTGCCTGAGTGGAATCGAGGTCAGCTACTATGAATTCTAGCCTCTATATTTGTGTTAAAGTCGATTTTTGTTCGCTTGTCTATAGGCCCAGATTCAGAAACAGGTCTCATGTGGCCTGACTGATACAGTGGGCTTCTGCAAAGGACCATACCCTAAGAAGGCAGTCATCCAGGTAGGGATAAATCATTATGCCTTGAGAGCATAAGTGGGCCATCACTACCAAAAGGAGATTGGAGAATACTCTGGGGACTGATGAGAGGCCAAAAGGGAGTACTCGGTATTGGTAGTGGTCCTGGCTCAGCGTGAATCTGAGGTAACACCTGTGACTTGGTATGATGGGAATGTGGAAGTATGTATGTCCTTCCTCTAATGCTGGAATGATTGTTGACAGGGTGACCATCTTGAATTTCTAGGCTTTGATGTTTCGGTTGAGCCCTCTGAGGTCCAGTATGGGTCTCCAACCTCCTTTTCTCCAAGCAGCAGCGAGAGTAGAAGTCTTTATCTCTGAAATGTATGGGCACATGTTCTATAGCTTCAACGCTGAGGAGATGGTTTAACTCTTGACTTAGTAGACTCTTGTGAGAAGGGTCACTGAAGAGGAACAGGGAACAGTGCTTGGGAAGGAGGAGAAATGGATGGCATATCCATTCTGGATAATCTCTAGTACCCACTTGTCAGAGGTTATCCATCCCCAAATACTGTGGAACGGGGCAAGTTGGTCTCCAAAAGGACCAGCAAGGTCTCCCAGCGTGAGGTTGCAAGGAGAGTGTTCTACCGGTGCCTCAACCACCTCGTCTAAACTGAAGCTTCAAGGTGGAAGGCTGAAATGCAGTTGGTTGGGGTCCCGATTACTTTCGCCTAGGGAACTTCAGTTTGTTCTGCTGCAGTTGGTAAACTTTTTGTGATGAATACTGAGACAAGTATTGTGATGACCAGTGGGCGAGGGCTGTATTTTCTCTTGTAGGCTGGTGTGTATATCCCTAGGGACCAAAGAATTGCCCATGAATCCTTTAACTTGTGAAGAGATGTGCTGTCTTCTCAATGAATAACTTTGTCCCTTCAAAAGGAACGTCCTCCACCCTGGTTTGGACCTCCACCAGACAAAATGCAGCCACAAAGACCGTCTCATAACAATGGCTGTGGAAATCGAACATGCCACCATGCGGGCCATATCTAATGCAGACTGAAGAGACATTTTAGCCACCCTCATTAATTATGGCCTTGAATAGGTCTTTATGGGAACTCAGGAGCTGTTCAATAAAGGGACCGAGTCTTTTATAATTCTAGTAGTCGTATTTTGCCAGCAAGGCCCGGTAATTTGCTATGCAGAACTGGAGGGTGATTGATGAATATGCCTTCCTGCCAAACAGGTTCAGATGTTTCCTGTCTCAGCCATACAGCGTGGATTTAAATGGGTGCTGGAGGCCCCTAGAATTAACCGAATCCACAACGATGGAATTGGGAAGCAGATGGGAAAATAGAAATTCCATGTCCTTTATCAGCACATAATATTTTCTCTGCTCACTTGCATGGTGGTGTGATGGACGCATATATGGGGGTCTGCCATATAACTTTGGCAGGGTCCAGAACTGCCTCATACATCAGGAGGGCCACTCTGGCTAAGGTGGAAGAGTGTAAAATGCCCACCAATTTGTGATGAGGCTCAGTCACTTTCTACAACTGTATTTGCAAGGATTATGCCACCCTCTCACCTAGGTCCTGGAATGATTTACAATCATCAGCCATGGATAGCTAAGGGCCCATCATCATGTTCTCTGGTTAGGATGATGAGAAATGAGCTTGAAGTGTCTCTTCCTCCTCTGCCTCCACCCTAGCTTCCTACCCTGGCTGTTCAGGGGCTTCTTACACCTTCAAAGCTGCAGCAGAAGGAGGATGCCTCCTTGCCTGTTGGTTATGTCACTGTAGGAGCCTGGGAGGCTTACTGCCTCTGAGTCTGCCAAGGGTCCCAGTATGGCCATTGACGGTTGGGAAATGGTGGCTGGTACCATGGTTGGCCAAACGGAAGCTAAGGGTTGTGTGAACAATATGTCTAAGATTGGGTCTCATATGGCAGGTAAGAAGAGCAGTGGAAACCAAAGTCTTCTCGCTCACTTTCTGACTAAGACAATGAGAAAGGCAATGCGTGGCAGGGAAACGTCGCCAAGACCAATACTTTTGGAGAATTCGGAGCCGGGGCTCCGGTACCGAGTAGGGGTGAGTCCAGTGCGTTGGACGCTAAAAGATGCATCGTGTACCAGAAACCTGGCTGTGTGGATAGCATTGGTACCAGTGGTGAACATTGGTACAGAGAGGCTTGCACTGATGGAGTCAGAGATGCAGACCTGGCCATATGGTCCTTCGGTGCCATGTGCACCAAGGTCAATGCCAGTGCCCATGTCCGTGCCAATATAGCCGTGCCTGGGATGGATCTTCTAGATCTTTCACACTCCTATGGTACTGATACTACTTTACCCATACCAATCAGGTCTTTGGGCAGACCGACTTGCTCTGTCGGCTGGGTAGCGCATGTCCTGGGTACCAACAATAGGTGGCTACTGTGCCGTCGGTACTGAGGATACTGATGGAGCCGGAGATCATTTCTGACTCAACTGGGCTTCCCTGTGGAGGCTCACAGATCTTTTCTTAGTGGCCTTAAATGAACCGGCTCGTCTCTTTGGGATCACACCTACCTACGAAGTAGAAGGTTGCAGTAAGAGTTCTTGCCAGTACTACGGGATTTGAAGGGCTGACTTCATGAGCCGGCATTTGAGCCTTAACTCTGTCTTTCCTAGACCTGGACTTTAGTTACTGGCATTAACAGCACCATTGTGGATTGAACTTTTCTCCCACGCAGTGAATGTACTCTGAGTGCCCGTCAGGCACTGGGATAGATTCCTTGCTATTGAGGCACTTTCTGAAGCCTGCAGAACCAGGCATATCTTTGTCCGGGGAGGGGAGAAGGAAGGGGGTCCACACTCCCACCAGGGGTGGAGGAAGGCAAATCCTCTCTTCTTTCTTTCTTGTTTTTGGCATGGCCAACAAAAAACAAACAAGGTAACAAAGGAAAAAAACTTCAACAAAAATAAAAGGAGTTAATGAACAGCTCTGAGGCTGGTGAGAAGGAACTGAGGGAATGCCCGCGCACACTGGCTTGCCTCATGGCAGAGAGGGAGCAGTGCATGTGTGAACAGGACAGACTGCTACCAAAGTTCTCGGATCAGCAACGCAGGGGTGTACACACCTACAGTGGAGCACCTATAGGGACACTACTCAAAGAAGAACCGTCTCATCCAACACCTGCATCCCCCACACACTAAGCACCTCCACACTTGGATCCTACCACACTGATCCTGCCTGCCTCACACCTGGACAGAGGGACAGGGCTGGGAGTATATGCAAGACTCTTTCCCTCTCGCTTTCTATCTTGGTGTGCCTGGCATGGAGGGGCCGGGTCCCAGGACGTCCCCTGCACTGTGTCGCCACGGAGTCCATGTCTGGGGGGGAGGGGGAGGAAGGAGGGCGTCGCAGGGTCATCTCCCACCTTCATGCAGCCATTGACCTGTGCTCTCCACTGCCATGCTGGGGCCTCCACATTTATTTACTGACAAACTATACAGAATTTCTTTTTTTTGGGGGGGGGGGGGGTCGGGGGGGGAATAGAATTCCCTCAGGAATAGCTAATGGATTATGATGCGGGAAGGAGTCCACCCAAAATAACTGAGTTAGAAATGTACATAATTTTAATTTATTACTATGTTTATTGTTAAAACAAGTTTGAGACTGTGCATGCACGAAAACACACTAAACAGAATTAACATACACTCTTACTATAACACAAAACATAAGATCTAGGACCAAATGGATTAATGAATTACAGGCAGCATCTTAAAAATAGCTGCATTTGGGGAAAAAACACTGCCTCATGGCATAAAGGTATTGTTAAGCTCATCTGACGCATCTTAATGGAGCCAATCCATTTCACAAGTAAAAAGCATCACTACTGTTTGTATTTAGTTAACCCACAGTCACAAGTAATTACACATTCCAACACAATACCAAGTTTCAGAGGAAGATGATTACCTCCAGCGAACTTCCCACGAAGTAGAGACTCTAGTGTTATCTCATCTTCTCCAAGTGCTTGGACAGTCACTTCTGGAAATTGCAGCAGACTGCTTGTTACCTGAGCTGTTAGGTCTCGCATACTTCACTGTAAATAAAGAAACACATTAAAAACAAGTGTACTTAGTCAGCAACTAAACAAATATTAGTGAGATTTTATAGAAAAGAGTTTGTGAATCAATAAAATACTACAACTTATCCATAGTTCTTTCCATCATATCCAATGGTATCAAAATATTTCTCCCCACAACTTCTTCCTATTTTTGCCCCTATATCTTTGCTCCTGAATACTAGGTAAAAGTATGTTGCCACAAATTAAATGGCCCATTTTGTAATTTTGGCAAATAATTTAACCACCATCTTTTGATAGAGACAGATGGAGTTTCACACCATTTTTCTTTTCCTCAAGAGTTGGAACATTTATCTCATGATGAAAAAAGATCTTTATAATCAGATAGGAAAAATTCACGGGATTTTATAAAACTGGACAATTCTATGTCCCCTCACCAACTGACTACTTTTAAACTTGAGGTTTATAAACAAGCTAAAACTTTATTGCCATAAAACCATTTGTCTACATCAGCTGCTCAGTGCATGTCCCATTTTCTCAGTCACTAACTTTTGTGCATTCTGAGAAGAACAATCAGGCCAGCGGGTGACCTCATAGAGTAGAGAGTTGAATTTCTTGCTCTTCAGATGCCTGTGATGTCATCAGTAACCTGAACGGGAACTGAACTAAGGCCAGATCCTGGCAGGTAAGTAAATGAGGAAGAAGAACTTATGTCTAACCACTTAGTTTTTAGTAAAATAGCATTCGTTAGTTAAAACAATCTTTCTTAAAAGACATTGCAATTCACCATTAGACATTTGGGGTTTTGGTCACCCCCTCTTAATTTAATAGTTTATTTTGGCAATTATTATTCCTTTTATGTTAGTACACCAAAAATAAAGGCCTCCAACAGTCTCTCGAGTTCATGGATTTTGACATTTAGAGCATCAAGACTTCAGCAAATTCCACTGTCTCTGGTATAGATTTAGAGTTTTGCAGAAAACCGATCACACATGCTGACCCAACAATAGATTTTCAACCATGTCAACAGGTAAAACATTGTGGAGAGATTTTTTTCAGCAAATCTACAGTTCTATTATCTCTGAACGGATCTAGCAGGAAAAAAATACAGCTGGATAGAAACTAAGGTAACAAAATCTACAATATACTTCTTCTCTAGGATCTTTCTAGTAAAGGACTTGATGTTTCAGGACCACAATCTCCCAGGATCTCTTCATTTTCCCTCCTTTCATAGTACTGTGATGCTTCGGACAGAATATTTTTAATGTGGTACTTTGGGACTCAAATAATACTTCAGATTCCCAGAAAGACTCACCTTATTAAATTTCAGAGGGCAGCTTTGTCTTACTGCATAGTAAATTCATCACTTTCAAGAGCATGCCATCACTTGGATAGGTGTGTCTATTTTCAGCAAGAAACACTTTTTGGTGGTAACCCCTTTAATGTTTTGATACAAGAAGTCAGAGTTTGACTCCACTGAAAGAAAAGCTGTAGTATCATGGGGACTTCAATCTGATTGACAGACTCCGGATGTCTCATCCTGCCAGTACTAAAACAGTCTCAAATTTCTAAAAATTCTAGATAAGTTTCTTAACTCAGGAAGTATGGCATCCAACAGAGGGGAATTCTATATTAGACCTCATCTGATAGAGAGGAATTGACAAAGAATTAAAAACTATTAGTACCTTACAAGTGATCATTACTTGATTACATTTGTTATGTGCAAACAGAATAAAATTCAGACCAGTAAAAATAGAGAGGTTATATTAGCTTTGTGTTTGGCACTGGAGCAACCACTACCAGAATACTGTGTCCAGTTCTGGTATCCACAATTTGGATTGATGAAAGGACTGGAAAACATGTCTTATCGTGAAAGACTCCAAAAGTTCAATTTATTTACCTTTACTAAGAGAATCTTAAGAAGTGTTGTGGTGGATTCTCTATCATCGGAAAATTTTAAATCCAGAGTAGGTGCTCCAGTTCAAACAAGAATTAATTCAAGAAAGTCCTACAAAAAAAATATAATACAGATGGTCAGACTAGATCACCACAATGGTCCCTTCTGGCTGTATAATCTAGGGCTTGGAAGGAGGACTTTAAAGCAGGTGCAGTACCTGAATTTTCATATTTATGAAATTAACAAGAGCAAATTGAAAGTGTCATTCTTAAAATAAAGCGCGCACACACGTCTCCACACAATTTAAAATATAATGGAAATGCTTCTTTTGTTTTGGGGCCAGTTTTGACCCATGTCCTTTTACATACACTTATATATTAAAATTTTGTTACAATTGATCGCTAAGGCTAATCTGAGAGACAGTAGTTATGTTGACGGGCGATGCTGTTGTGTGAACACAGTGCTGTCCGGGGCGGGGGGTGGGGGAGGAGGAGTGAGAGGTGAGGTTGGTATAATTAGACTGTTCAGGGATATGGATTTTTCACAGCCCTGAGCGATGTGGTTATACCAGTATAGGCCTAAAGTGCACACCTGGCCCAAGGATCCAGCCCAAGTGACATAAACCCTGCCTACATTAAGAATTGACCTGATGGTGGTAGTCACTGTCAAGAACACGTGTGATGGAATAGGAATTTTTCATAATATTTGGATAAATGTTTTATGTGCCTCGGTTTCCCCTATTTCCCTGCATGGTTAACTAGGCTGGGGAAAAAGGTTGTTTACTCTTTGCAGAGATCCAGGTGTGACTGACACTGGGAACATTCCCAGAAGACAACTGCCCGGATTTTGACATAGAGCAACTAACAACAATGGAGGGCCTACCCTCTGCAGGAAACCAGCGAGGCTTGACCAACTAAAGAACAGAGGGCTATGTAGGAGGGCCAGGTGACAATGTCTGCCAGGGAACAAGGATAAAGGATTAAGGAGGGGCTGGGAGGTGAGGGGAGTTAAGTGTTGGCTGTTGGAGGGGAAAAGCTCCCGGACTGGGACTATGAAGAGGTCATAGGAGAATTCAGGGTCTGAACCGACCTAGATGGACGATGCTGTAACTTTCTGATAACCAAGGACTTTCAACACTGTGTTCCAGAGATCTAATAAACAAATACTGACTGCGTCATTTCAGATTAAGGGAACTAGGGGCGTATTGCTCCCTTTGGGTGTGTAAATCTTCCTCTGGGGTCCAATCCAGATAGAAACTCTGCAGGGAGCTCATGGAGTGAAACGGGTGCTGAAGCTCCAAGATTTGGTCCCAGGAGGTAGTGAAGCCAAGGAGCTTACCCCAGTGAGAGTGTGAGATCCTAAGAGGATAGACAAACTGAAGTGGGTCCTCACAGGGATGGTTTCAGCGTTATTCGAGAGCACCAGAGCTGTGGATCCATAACAGTAGCAAAGGATGGTTGATGAATGCACCCAATAGATTGCTGGCTGCTGAAAGCATCAGAAGCATCTCACAATAAGTGACTGGCATTGTTAAAATAAGGGAAGTTAAATGAAATACTGCAGAAATGGCATATAACCATCTCTCTAAGAAGGGCATTGCAGACCAGTGCAGGAAGAGAACTAGGCATTGGAAAGCCCAAAAAGAAGCAAATGATTGCACATCTGGAGAAGGACGACCAGTCTAGAAGCAGGTTCTAGGCCTAAGCGAGGCTTCAAGAGAGTCTGAGAGCAGCAGCAAGGTGTCCATAAGACCTGGTTTCCCATTCAGCAGGGGGCTTTCACAACCTGGTTCCCCCTCGGTGGCCTTGAAGTGGTTGGAGATGGAGCTAACAGCAAAGGAGCTGCAGCTGGAGCAACAGAGGCTAGAGGACCGTGAGAGGGAATGAGTTGACCAGAAGAACCAGCAAAAGCGTAAGCTGGAGATGGTAAAGTGGAGGGACAAAAGGATCCACTGAGGGGAAAGTGGGGAAAGGCCTTGGGATGCCCATTCCCCAGGGAACCAAGATTCCAAATTGTTGCCCCAGTTTAAGGAGGGGGGAGATACAGATGCCTACCTCACTGACTTTGAAAAGGCTTGCAATCTGAATGAGGTTGACTCTGCAGATTGGCTCCGCTGTCTCACCCCCTTACTCAGTGCCAAAATCCATAGATGCGTACAGTTATATGGAGGGAGTAGAGAATGGGGACTATGAACTGTCCAAAAAAGCTTTGCTGCTTAAGTCTGAATTGACCCTGAGGTGTATAGGAAAAGGTTTTGGGGTGTACAAAAGACCCTGGGTGTGATCTACATCAAAGTTACCACCTTGATGGGAAAATCTTTCTGCAAGTGGGGTAAGGCTGCAGGGGCCACTACACAGGAGGATTTGTGTAACTGGTTGGGTTGGACCAGCTACGTGAGACCTATCCTCAGGACCCTAACGTGGTTAGGGGACAGGAAGCCTAAAGATCTGCAGAGTGCAGGTAGGCTGGCAGATGAGTTTGTGAACAGTATGACCAGGTATAAAAAGAGACCCAAAGAGGACTGACCTAACCATGGGTCTCAAGAAAGAGAGCCAATGGAGGCTTCCCAGAAGTGGGACTCAGGTAAACACAGAAGTGGGGGAATGGCTGATAGGGGCAGATCTCCTTCAAGGGACAAAAAAAACATAAGACTGCACAGTCCCCAAAGATAAACGAATTGGTGGCAAAGCAGAAACCTTGAAGGAATAACCTGTCAAATGTCCAGGACAGAGGGGCTAACTCATACTCTTTCCATCCACGAAGGCAGCCATAACTCAGGCTCAGGGAGTGAACTATGTGTCAGATCTTTCAAAGTAAAGCAGTCACACAGTCAGCTCCTTGGGGCACAGGGGGTGGTGAGAGATTGGCTCACACTACAGGCCCCAGTGTACATGCCCTCTTGTACTTCCCTGGGCTCATGTACATCTGATCATCAGTGAGAATGGAAGTTTGTGGTCAATCGGAAGACATTCATGGGTGGAAAGTCTCAGAACCCTTATCACACCCTGTATGGTGCAACCCCACCAAATCCTGAGGGGCTGTGTAAGTTGAGTGAAGGTTCCAAACATGAAGCCATTCACCCTGCTGATGGCTCAGGTCCCCCTGTGCGGACACAGGAAGGATCGCAGTGACTGGGGTTCTGCAGGATATCGGCTTTGATGTCCTATTGGGAAATTAATCTCTCTTTAAAAGGATTCAGACCCTGCTTCTGTAATGGCCAAGGATTTGAAACCAGGGAGCCAGAAGGCTGAGAATGCAGGTGTCAGAGAACATACAAATGGCCTGGCTGACAGGAAGGAGATTTTCCTCCTGGCTTGTAACACAAAAGAAGAGCTGCTAAACTCAAGATACCTGCCTATCTGACTTTAACTAGACACCTGGATCTGAGTGGGACAGAGGGATAGTCCCTTCCCATCTCCATTGGCTCGGAGGCTGTAACCAAAACAGTAAGCTCGCTGTCTACCCTATTGGGAAAGCAAAGGAAGAGCTGAGCACAGTGGGAGCTGACAGCCCAGATGGGTGTGGGGAGACCTAGGCAGTGCAGGAGGACTGACAAACATATTTGCCTTTTCCGGAGTGAGAGAAGCCCCAGGTCAGAGAGAAACAGCTGGAAAGATGTTGGCAGAGGGTGGTTATGGTGGATTGTCTTAACTAAAGAAACCCAAATCACAGCCCTCTAGAAAGGAGAGTTGAATAAGGACTCAATCCTAGGGTTGAGGACAACAGGTTGACTCCTAGAGAGAAGATGGGCTCCTTGCAGACGCACAGCCCTGAGATTGGGACAAAACTCCAGAGAGAGCATGCCAACATGCAGGAGCACCTTGCATGCCTACATCCCCAGACCCTGGGACACCAAAGACCCAGAACTATGGCTGGGATAAGAATCAATGCTGAAGTGATCACTCCCTGTTCAAATCTAGGGGTAAGGATACACCAGGGTGCAGCAACAACAGTTGACATGAGGAGGAATGCAGGTTCACTTCCCTCCTCACTCCCTGGCAGACATGGGGGAGGAGGGACTGGCAGGACCTCATCCTAGTTTCAAACCCAAAAGGTTCTGGGGTGGCAAAAGGGCTCAGAGTCACATGAAAGTTCCTGTTGTGCACATTGCTAGTGCCATCTAACAAGACCAGACCCAAGGGAGGATGTGAAACTGCTCTGAACTGTGTACTGGAAATTGGAAGGGTTATGGATGCTAAAGGGTGCAAAAAGAATCTTGAAAGTGCCCGGTAGAACAACTGCCAAGGAAATCAAAAAGATGCTGTGGCATTTATAGATAACATTGGTAGGTCTGAATTTCCCCAGTTACTGGGTAAAGTGATCCCACTCAGTTCAGTCTCGAATGGGTCAGAGATGGGATGGAGTGGGAATTTTTCATATTTTGGATGAATATTTTGTGTGCCTCAGTTTCCCCTATGTACTGCATGGTTAACTAGGTGGGAGGAAGGTTGTTTACTCTTTGCAGAGATCCAGGTGTGACTGACACCTGGCTGTCTGGGCCTGGGGACCATGCCCAGGGACATTCCCAGAAGACAACTGTCCTGATTTTGGCACTGAGCAACTGATGACTGTGGAAGGCCTACCCTCTGCAGGAAGCCAACCAGGTCTAACCAGCTGGAGAACAAAGGGCTACAGAGGAGGGCCAGATGACAATGTTTGCCCAGAAACAAGGACAAAGGATTGAGAAGGGGCCAGGAGGGGTTTGTTAAGTGTGGGGTTTGTTAAGGTGGACTGGCGGAGAAGCAGCTCCTGGACTAGGACTAAGAAGGGGTCAGAGGATAGCTCTGATCCAGATGAAAAATGCTGTAACTTTCTGTTCTCTGTGATAACCAGGGACTTTCTATGCTGTGTTCCAAACCTGTAATACAGGGCTGGACAAACCCCAGGCACCAGGTTGCCATGGAGCCTAGGAATTTAATTCTGGTGCCTAGTATTTCTCCCAGTGAAAGACTGGGTCCCGCGGACAGAAGTTGCCACGCTCTGGCCAAGGTGCCACTGTGTCCATGTGGCAGTGGGGCCAAGAGGCGGGAGCGCTGCAGCTGCCGCGCTCCAGCCAGGGCGCCCTGTTGCTGGGCCCACATTGTGGGAGAGGGATGGGGGGAAGGGGCGGGGCCGGGGAGGAGTGGTGTGGCTGCTGCACTCTGGCCAGGGTGCCCCGTCGCTGGGCCCACATTGTCTGGCTCCTTAATTTCTGGGCTGGCTCCTAGCTAGGAAGCAAGTTTGTCGAGCCCTGCTGTAATAAACCTTTCTGCTTTTACACCACTGGCTCAGAGTCACTGCAGATTAAGCAAAGTGGGGGTAGGTTGCTCTGTTTGGGTACGTTGCTCTGTTTGGGTATGTAAGTCTTTCTCCAGGGTCCAATCCAGATGGATTCTCTGCAGGGAGCTCATGGAGTGAAGCAGCGGTTCTGAAGGCTTTGAGGTTCAGTCCTAGGAGGCAGTGATGCCAAGGGGCTTAACCCAGTGAGAGTGTGACCCTAAAGAGGCTGACACACTGAAAGGCATCCTCACAGGAACTGTTCCAGAGCTGATCGAGAGCACTGGACCTGTGAACCTGTTTCCCACTGAAACTGGTGCATTTAAATGTTGGCTTTTTTAATCTGCACTTTTTTTCAGAATCATACAGCTAAATTGTTTTCAACATCAATTCAGCAGCATCTACTGATCACAATTTGTCATTAATATGTCAGTTCATTATGGTAAATGGGCTATGGTGATCTAGCTTTAACAAATAATACGTACTTACACAGGCATTTTGTTATTTCTTGCGAGGCAAACACACAGCATCTCTAATATACAGATTTAGAAGGCTAATTTTAGGCACCCAGGTTTGAAAACTTTGGCCTCTACTTGACAGTTGCTCTGAACAAGTAAAATCAAAATGGTAGCATGAGCAACAACAGAACCCTTCTATGTGGACATTTGGTGTGTTAGATATTCCACAGACTTATAACAGCGTGGGGCATGGGTCGCTTGCTGATGGATTCCCTGCAGCTTGAGGTCTTCAAATCTCACTTTTGAGGATTTCAATAACTCAGTCATGGGTTCGGGGTTGTTATAAATGTGTATGGGTAGGGTTTTGTGGCCTGCCTTGTGCAAGAGGTCAGACTAGATGATCATATTGGTCCCTTCTGACCTATGAGTCTATGAGAACACTGGTTGCAACCTAAATATTGTAGTGCAAATAAAGCTCTTAAATTATCAATGCATGCCAGGAGAGAGATTATAGACTGTTGAGATGCCATTTATAATAATCAACTTTGAAGACAGATGCTGTGTAGAGACAGATGTATTATTAGAAGAAACTTAACTGCTTTTTACTGATAAATTATGTCCAAGCAATAACCTAGCTTTCTCAGAGGATAGGGTAAAGGGGAGTTAAGGGATGGGCTATGGGACCTGCCTTACTCCACCACATCACAAAGAGACCCTATTTGAAAGTTGTTTAACGAAGTCTGTGTTTATTGCCAGAATCAAAAAAGAAGCATCTACCAAACACTAACAGTTGCAGAGCCTGGTACCACGAACAAGGCAATATTTTGAAAAGAATGCTGCCGAGGGCAAGGACACTGCTGCGGTCAGCCAGTCTGAAAATTCTGGATCTATTGTTTCCTGTGCCAGCATAAAACACACAGAATCACAACAGAGACTGTTAAGAGTTCCTAATGGAGTAAGATATTACTAGCTGTGAGTTAGGTTTATTGCTTTTTCTCATTTTGAAATGACAATGGGCTGAATATTTTTATTTAATATAAAAACTCCATAAGAGAAAAAGCTTTTTAAAGTTTTAACATACTAGTATTAGTGATTTTGCTTAGCTTAATTCTAATAAATCTAATATGCTTTGAAGAGTAAGTTAATGTCTAGTAAATTAGAAATACAGCAATGACCTTTATTATAGGAAAAAGGAAAACTAAAGAACAGCAATTTAAGACAAGTCATTGTTTGAACAAGACACCAAATGGAAATATTAACTTGGTAATAAATTGACTGTACTTTTAATGCATCAAGTAGATAGAAGATTTGGTCTCTTCTACCAGGGAAGAGACAAAATTTCTCTAAGATATTTAAAGACAAAAAATGTAAATTGTTGACTTAAATCAATCCCTTTTTCAACTAATTAAAGGACTGAAATATTTTAAAGGCCTGTATTAAATCCATGGTTCACAAGCTATGGTCTGTGGAAAGCTGGCAAGTCACATGGTGCTGATTCACCACCCATCCCCAGTCTAGGCTTCTCATTGCAAAAGATGAGTCTGTAAGCCTGTAAACACAGCTGGAAACAAGGGACCAGCCTACAGACCACTGCTACATTAGAAGGAAAAGAGAAAGATATTGAAGCTACTACTGGGAGAAGAATGTGCACAGGCCAAGCAAGTCGAAGAAAGCAGCCAAGCAACAGGTAAATTGTGTTCTAGATAAAGGAAGAAGTAACAGGGAATAAAGAAGAGGACTGTGCAGCACTGAAGCATTCACAGGAGGAGAAGAAAAGAACAGAAGGGAGAGAAAGATACACATCAGAAGTAGACAGTGATTAACTTTATTTTCAAAAAAGGCCAAAACATTCATCATGTAAGACATTCAAATATATTAAATCCACTTCTATTTTTTCATGAAGGCAACTGCTGTAGATTAGGAAAGGGAGGGAAAGGGAACAGGAGACTCAGATGCAGCACACACCATGAGTCAACTTCCAATTTAAATTAATCCACCCACATGCAAAAGTAAAGAGACCTGTCCAACAAATGCTCATCTCCATCAGAAAATATTGCTACCTTACCTGAATTTCTGAAATGAAAAATTAAAGAAAAATATGTTCTACTCAGTTTACTTTTGACATCTATCTATACATGCAGTCAGTTTACTGTTTTGTTCGTTTGTTGCACTTCCTACCATGAACCATTCTGGAAGAGTTTACTATTATGCTCTTCTGCCAATCATCCTGGACGGTGTTCCCCAATGACAGCAACAGCATAGCTGAAACTGAAGACGCAGGAACCAGATGAATGTACAGAGGGGATGGAGAAGAGGTAGAGGGCTAGATCAGAGCCAGGCTAGTGTTGCTCGTAAGTTCACCCAAATGAGCCTTCTAAAACATCAGCACAGGAGCAGAAAAGCCCTTGTTTGTTTTATTTTTTAAAGGATTTTTTTAAATTCCAAATGTACTGTTTTAAGTAGACAAGTAGATCATCATACTGGATGGAGAAGGCTGAACATTACTCCTTGTGGAGCCAGTCAACATTTCAATCAGCCACTGAAGAAATCTATTACAACAATTCGAGGCATTGCAGCTCCCAACCTATGCTGATCCAGGGCAGAGGGGACCTAGCAGTTTACACTTAGGGAGGCAACAGTTATTATATAATAAGCACCAAGGGCAGGAGGGTGTTAAGATAATATGGTTTACTGACTAGCGGTAAAAAGTTATGTGTAAAACCCTAGTACATGAGGGGAGGGGGAGAAATGGGAAGAGACTGCAGAAAGGGAAATGAGAGAAGACAGGGAGTTCACTTTGGAAAACACCATCTTCAGTTTATATTAGGTAAAGAAAACCATCACAAAACTATTTTTCACTGGTATCCAGTTCAATGGCTTTTTCTTTTTAAACCAGGAAGTATTTGATGAATCCTGGCTCGACGACAGGAAGAGGGGAAACTTTAAACATAACAGTGCTCGTGTTCTATAAACTGGCAATTCTGTCTTTCTATAAAAGGAGTAAATAAGTTTGTGATTTATTGGTGGTAGCGGTTGATAAGCTCATCCCTGCCCGTATTCAGAAACGAGCACCCTGCCCTACACAGAACCTATGAAGTTTTGGATGAGAACCTTGTTATTTAATCTACAAACTAAACCTCACTGTAATAAAGCCACTGGCAAAAGAGAGCTTGATTATAGCAGAATATAAGAAGAATCAGGCCCATTTCACTACTGCTGTTACCCATACCTTACTGAGAAGCAGCAGTGAAGAACCACAGTTCTTATAAGTTGTTGTTGCTGCTGCAGGAGTACTGTGTGTAGCAGCAGGAGTGAAAATGGGAAAGCGGACTCTTCTCCATCCCCACACCTACTTGGCAAACAGCATATTGAGCTTCTGCTTTAACTGCGGCCCATAGGTGCAGTCTCCCACCTAAGTATTAGTTATTAGTCTTGCACACATTAAAGTTTGACGCTACATCTAAAATAATTTTCAAACATGTGCACAAACATCACTGTGCCATGAATGTGTATGGTGATAACCATGCTATAGTACAGGCTTGTTTTTTGTGGTGAGGGGGAGCCACAGCCAAGTTTACATCAGGTTTTTGTCCACACCACACAATTAAATTGAAACTCGTACTGTAAGTGGTTATCAGGGCTTTCAGCATACTTGACAGTCATTTTTAACAGAACTATAGCTATTACAGTTCTACACCCAGCATACAGATTCAGCAAGATTCTAGTCAGTTTTAATCCTACTACTCAATACTGGTAAAATTAAAATTCACTGTACAGAAGCGATCCCAAGACAAATAAAAACAAAGAAATAATGGAGGAAAAGTTGGGGGACATAGCCCCAGCAACCTCAGGAAGCTGTAATGCCACCCACATACTGTGACAACTACTAGTTGAGACTGACAGGCTAGACCAGACAAGACCCTTGAGAGCAGAGCCTTAAACCAGTGATTCTCAATCTGCAGCCCAATCATCCCACAGCTGTGGCCCATGTGACATCCTCAGGCCCATACAGGTGGTGTATATATAGTGTGTGGATGCAGCCCAGTGCACAGCAGCCCACAATGGTAAAGCGGTTGAGAACCACTGCCTTACACCATCCCATTCCCACCCTAACAGGCAACAAACCTTAACTGAATTCTGATTCTAGCCCCTGCTGCAAGGCCCCATTTTGACCCCACCTTCTAGCTGACAACTTTAGGTAAAATTATCAGCCAGCAAAGACTAAAGGCATTTTTTCCCTACTGATTTTATCGTCATAGATCCAAGGTTTACACACCCCAGAAGTGAAATTTTGGTCTGTGTCCCAGCTGCACTGAAGCACTTTCATAAATACCAGCTACTTTGTGCCCTACCAACTGCTACATGTTCTCAACAACCACGCACCCAGCACAAAAAGTTGCACCGACTCTCGCCGCCCGGGGCCGTCGCACAAACGCGCTCCGTGTCGGTGAACCGTCACAGCGCGCCCGCCTGTACGTGCGTGACGCCCTCAAGGCTCCCCTCCCCCAATCCTGGGGTGTCTCCCGTACAAATGCCCCCCTCGAAGCCACCTGACGGGTCGGGAGAACGGCTGGGGGGGGGGGTGCGGGGATCGCGTCCGGTGACCGCCGCCGGGGAGAGGCGCTACACGGCTCGCGCTGCGGGGCCGGCGCCTCCTCCTCCTCCATGTGCTCTGCAGGGCCTTGGCGCGGGAGGGCGGCGCCCACTGGCCCTCCCGCCGGGGCTGCACCCGGAGCGGCCGGGCTCCGGCACGTGCGGCGGCGGCGCGGCCCCGGGGTCACTTACATAAGGAGCCGGCTCCCCCGCCCACCGGGCTCGCAGCGGCTGGCCGCGGCCGCTCCAGGCCCCCCCGCGGTGCGGGGGGCGGGGGGGCCCCCGCTCAGCCCCCCCCCCCCGCGCCGGAGGGCCGGAGCCGGCCTAGGCGGGCGGGCGGGCTGCGGCGCAACCTCCAGCCGGTACCTGCTGCGGCGGGTGTCACCGCCGTCGGCCTCCTGCCCGGCGCGGCCTGCCCGGCTCCTCTCTCCCGTGCCGCTCAGGGCGGCGGCATCTCCCAGCAGCGGTTACGGCGAGCGCCCGCCTCTCCCGGGCCTGCCCGTGCCCGGCTCCGCCGCACTCGGTGTCTGCGCAGCAACCCGCCGCCGCCGCCGCCTCCCCCTCCCGTGCGCGCGGCGCACTCGCACACACACAGCCGCTCACAGCAGCACCGCCAGGAACCTGGGAAGGGAGGGGGAGGAGGGAGCTGCAGATCTCGCGAGAGCAGCTGCCGCCACCGCGGGAATTTTCAAATTCGCAGCCTTTCCCCAGGCTCAAGCAGCCCGGGTGGGGCAGGAGCCGCGGGCAACGAGCGCAGAACTACACCTACCAGCATGCACCGCTCCATGCGCGGCGTTCTGCGGCTCCCCGTACGCCGTGGCGCAGTGCATGCTGGGAAGTGGGGTCTCTTTAAGACTACAAACTTGCTCGGCCTTGTGAGAGAGGCTCTCGCTCTGACCGTCATTTTAATGTCCTTGATGTGGGAGAAGGGTACTTTAAATACTATATTAGAGCAGGAGCCTGATTTAATGAACATCAGTCTTATGAGCCATTGTTCTGCCATCCAGTGTGACTTCAGTGCTGCCCACATGGAAGGAGCGGTTTAGATGGGAAAAGATTAAGAGTTGGTGTCTGATTTGTATTCCCTGCATCTGACAAAGTGGGTTAAAGAGCAGGAAAGCCCATGCTTGCAAAAATTAAATTTGTTAGTCTTTAAAGTGCTACAGGACTCTTGTTGTTTTTGCTGTATACAGACTGACATGGCTATCCCTCTGGAACGTGTCAAAGAAGAGATGTTCTCCCAAAGAAAAATCAAGCAGATGGTATATGTTACCTTTTATTATATACACTGTTAGCGAACACATAAGTTTACAGTACGTATGGTGCATCTGTTAGTGAGACATTAAGTGTTATGAATACCTCAATCTCCAATTAGTTCACAAATAGGGATTCTACTGTAATTTTATTCCTCATATCATACATTTAAAAATATGCATTAATAAGACATCAAAACCAAAGCAATTAGACTTAATGAACCAGAAACAACATAATAGGATCTCTGCTGTTCTCCTCTCAAGTAGCAATAATTTAATATAAAAAGACATCATAGAACTTCCTAGAGAAAGAGACAATTAAGTGATGCTAGAAGCTATGTAAAGAAGAGGAGACAGACGTATCCACATGTCAATGCAAGCTGAATAATAGACATGAGACCTTGAAAATTGCTTTCTAAGCTAGCACAGAATACATTGTTCAAGTTTCAATCTGATCTTATTAAATGTCATAGCCTGATTTTTAGAGATGCTGAGCGCTTGAAACTGCTATTCGCTTAATTGAGAATGGTGGGTTGTCAGCACATTTAAGGATCAGGCCATTTAATCTTTTAGGAATATCTTCCAAATTCTAATCTATTTTTATTCAGCAATGTGTTTTAAATAGCTTCAGGTTACCTGTAGCATAATAGCCATTTTTAAAGTGCAGCAGCTCAATCCAAGCCTACTTACTGAAATATTTAAAACAGAACCTTTAAGTGGGTGCTGGGAGAAAGAGAAACTACTCAGGCCCCCAATCAATGGCAAAAGATAACCTGACAGAACAGACAGGAACAGTTACAGTCTCCTCAGTTACTCAGAATGAAATGGTTTAAATGTGGGAGGAGAAAGGAGAAAGTGGAACAAATGATATGCAGGGAAAACACAATTGGGTGGAAGCTTTGAATCCAGAATGGATGTGGGAAAAGGTTTTGTTAGAGGACTAGAGTCTCTTGAGCAGGCATTTGGTGGAGAACTGAGGATGGCAGGGAAAAGTTATTTATATTATCGTTGACTTGCTTGGGCTGGCAAGGAGCTAGTGTGGGACCTTGCCTAAATAAGAGTAGCTCCAAGATTGCTCTAACTTCTGCCCTGCTGCTAACAGGCCCAAGAATCAGTTCTGGCAGCCAAGGATCTCCAGTGCTTGAGGATGCATTCCCCTGGAATGGCACCTATACTGGGTGCTGGGGGAGGGGCAAGATAGAGTTGAAGGCAAAAGAAAATGTTTCTGCAAAGTTTGAAGAAAATCCCTCAAATCGTTTCTGAGCCATAGTTCATTAAAAAGTTACCCTGATCTGAAATTTGAATTTGTCTAACATTTTTTTGGGTGTCTTTTAGTTCAAAAATACCTTGTTAGGTGCCCAATCTTTCACCAGTAGTTTAATCTCCTTGAACTCATGGACTGGCTGTAGTTGAAAAACGCAGGTTGCAGAAAAACAAAGATGTTAATTATTTTATTGTGGATATTTTGGAGGCCAGCCCTCTTACTCTCACTGATTTCAATAGGATTCCCCCCCTTTTTGGGGGTGGACGGGGGATGGAGGGTTATTAACTTCAGTTGGAGGAGGATTGGATGTTATGGTCCTGAGTCTCCATTTTTGTGCTTAGTGATTGGGAGGTACTGTGGCAAAGAAGATTAGGCATCAGCTGTAATACTGAAAACCATGGATTCTAGTGTTTGGTGCAACACTTACTTTGCTATGACTTTTTCCGTCCACTGTCAAGAATGAGGGCAGGCTGTTCACTAACGTAGCCACAGAGCAAATATCTCTCTCTTGTGGTTTGAATGAAATGGGGATCAGCAAGGGCTATTATCTTAACCAGCACCAAGCACTCCTTTAATTTAATAATCTGGTAGAGATTACGGTTTTAAATCAGTGGGATGGAATGTCTTTATTTAGCTATACATAATTTAAACAAAAATTTAAAAATCAAACTTTGTTTCAAAAACCAAACTGAAGTTTCTGAATTACAGCAACTTTTCATCTCCATCATTTATAAAACCAAATAATTTAAAAGCCAGGAAATGAATAGTTAAGGATATCAAAAATCTTACACTTGCTACATAAAAAGTTATTCTTATAAAGTATAAAAGTAGAGCATATTTCTTCACAACAGCCTTAACTCTCACCCAAAATTAGTACTATTCTTTCATCTGTAATCTCAAAATATAAACACAAAACCATTTTGTGTTATGTTGTCTCAATATGTTCTAATTAATACCTAGAGTATGCATCAAACATAGCAAGGCTATTGTTATTGCTGTCTGATGAGTGCATACCAGTCAAATATCCTTCCTAAAGTGGGAGTCTCCCAGATTCTCATGTCCTACACTCGTGTTGTGAATGTTCCAAAATCTCTCAACAGGCTACATTTGTTGTAAGGTGGGGCATGGAAAGAGCAGCAGATGATTATATGTCAAAGTATTACAGGGAAGATCATGATGTATCATGCTTGTCCAGCCTTTGCCTAACCTTTCTTTGTTTCTTTTTACTTTCTTGTAAAGACTGATAGATGGATGCTTAAATATTTCTAAAGTGACTAAAATGTATTTTTAAAATAAAACGAATAACTTACCACTACAATATTTCCTTTCTTTGCAGCTTGTTGTCAGTTTGCTCTACAAGAAATGCTGATGTTCTAAATTAGCCTTGTATCATTACTCCTTTGTCCTACCCTATTGGTAACTGATGGATTCATTGTAATTCTGAATATTAAATGCAACGAGATTTTTATGCAACATTAAGGTTGCACAATGAAATATCAGTCACTCAAGAAATGGAAAATTAAAATTCCAGAAACATTAACTTGGCTGCAGAGCACATTTTGAGCTGCAGGCTATATATTTTGCAATAAATAATAGACTGTGGTACAAATTTAAAAAGAGGAATAAAAACCACTAAGATGTGCAACATCACCAAGTTAGCATTGCTGTTAGCCCTTCACTTTTGTGTGTCCTCATTTTCTTGGTAATTTTCACTGTTAAACCTTAATGTTCATTATTCCAGATTTCAACTTTTCCAAAATTTGGAGAGAGGGCAATGTTTTAAAATCTGGGATTTGAGTTCCAGCCCATCCGCAGTTTCAATCTGTTAGTATTTGTAGTAGGAGTACAGTGGAAGGCTAAGTAATTATCTAAAGGCACTTACACATGTAATTGCAAGTCCATTAGCAAGGATTTTTAATGAATCTGTAAACTCGGGCTGTACTGTATGACTGGAGAATTGCTAACATAGTTCCTATTTTTAAGACAGGGGAAAAAAGTGATCCAGGGAACTAGAAACCTGTTAGTTTGACCTCAGAAGTATGCAAGGTCTTGGAAAAATTTTTGAAAGAGAAAGTAGTTAAGGACATCGAGGTTAATGGTAATTGGGATAAAATACAACATGGCTTTACAAAAGATAGATCGTGCCAGACCAACCTGATCTTTTTTGAGAAGATCAGATTTTTTTAGACAAAGGAAATGCAGTAGATCTAATTACCTAGATTTCAGTAAGGCATTTGATATGGTTCCACATGGAGAATTATTAGTTAAATTTGGAAAATATAGGGATTAATAAGACAATTGAAAGGTGGATAAAGAATTGGTTAAAGGGGAGACTACAACGGGTTATACTGAAAGGTGAACTGTCAAGCTGGAGAGAGGTTACTAGTGGAGTTCCTCAAGCATTGGTCTTGGGACCAATCTTATTTAATGTTTTTATTACTGACCTTGGCACAAAAAGTGGGAATGTGCTATTAAGGTTTGTGGATCACACAAAGTTGGGTGGTATTGCCAAAACAGAGAAAGATCGGAATACCATACAGGAAGATCTGGATGACCTTGTAAATTGGAGTAATAGAAATAGGATGAAATGTAAGAATAGAAAGTGCAGGGTCATGCATTTAGGGACTAATAAGTATTTCTGCTATAAATTGGGGATGCATCAGTTGGAAGTGACAGAGGAGGAAAAGGGCCTGGGCATATTGGTTGATCACAAGATGTCTATGAGCCGCCAATGTGATGTGGCCGTGAAAAAAGCTAATGTGGTCCTTGGATGCATCAGATGAGGTATTTCCAGTAGATATAGGGAAGTGTTAGTACCGTTATACAAGGCGCTGGTGAGACCTCATCTGGAATACTGTGTGCAGTTCTGGTCCCCCATGTTTAAGAAAGATGAATTCAAACTGGAACAGGTGCAGAGCAGGGCTACTAGGATGATCCATGCAATGGAAAACTTGCCTTATGAAAGGAGACTCAAAAAGCTTGGTTTGTTTAGTCTTACCAAAAGAAGGTTGAAGGGAGATATGATTGCTCTCTATAAATATATCAGAGGATAAATACCCAGGAGAGAGAGGAATTATTTAAGTTCAGTGCCACTGTGGACACACAAACTAATGGGTATAAACTAGCCATCAGGAAGTTTAGACTTGCTGGTGGAGTCTCTATACCTTAAAGTCTTTAAAGTATGATTTGAGGACTTTAAGAACTCAGTGATAGGTGAGAGGTTTATTACAGGAGTGGGTGGGTGAGGTTCTGTGGCCTGCATTGTGCAGGAGGTCAGACTAGATGATCACATTGGTCCCTTCTGACCTTAGAGTCTATCCCAAAGCTATTTAAAATTGTAAAGAACAGTATTTACAAAACTACCAGTTATGAAGAATGTGTAACTTACAACTGAGTCCTCATCAGCTTTAGGCCCTTGCATCAGGATCCACTAGTATCAATCTCTGTGCCTATGCGGGGTCCTATTGACTTTAGTGGAAACCCTTATGGGGCACAGGTTTGACCTGCCAAGTCTCAGTTCAGATTTGGGGCCTGGATCCACTAAGGGACTTAGATGCTGCAATGCTGAGTATCGCAGTACCTAACTTTTACGTGCCTTGAAAAAAAACAAAAACAAAAACAAAAACAAAAACAAACAAACCAGGAATAACACGGTGTAGAATTAGGCAGCATGTGAGCACATCTACTGGGGCAGAGGAGCACCTGAATTGCTCTGGGTCTTAGGCAGGAAATAGGCACCCAGATGCTTAGCACGAGGCAAGCTTAGTGCCAGAAACGTATGCACCTAGCAAACTTTTACCCTGAAAACTTAGGCAGAGTGAGTTTAGGCACCTACAGGATTAGGCAGCAGCAAAGCAGAGTTTTGTGGATCACACTGGTACCTAAAAAACAAGATTTAGGCTCCTAAATCCCTTTCTGGATCCAGGCCCAGGCCTTAGTTTATAATTTGTGGTGTCCCACGTCATTCACAAGTCAATCATCAGATGATTTGCTCACTTTTCATACTTCATGCAGATGCATTTTCCTCTCTGACTTTCACTAGCAATCTAGGCCCTCTGGCAGGTAGGTTTCTTACAAAAGCCTAAGGCCTGCTCTACACTGCCGGCAAAATTTGGCGAGTGTTGACAGAAGTTATGCAAGCTACACAGAGTAGCTCACATAACTCTCATCGACTTCATAACTTCTGTTTAGCACGATATCTCCACTGTGCTGCACTGACGGGAAATGCGTACCCATTGATGTAGCGCTAAGCTCTTTGGGGAGGTGGTTTTATTAGATCGACTTCTGGATCAATTGAGTGTGTGTCTTCACTGCCGCTCAATCAAGCTGGAAAAATCAAGCTGATGGCAGTGAATTTGCCGCCATCAGCATAGACATAGCCTGAATTTTACTGAGCACAGGATGGCTGCTGCTGTCACAGTTTCTGAAGGAAATGCTAATTTGCTCATTTCTGAAGGAAATGCTCATCTGAAGGAAATGCTCCTGTTAGTTTGTGTGATCATGTTGTGGGACTGAGATCTGGAGAGAAAAAGAACTCTGTCTTTCTCCTTTATTGCAGTCAACATTCCTTCCTTATCTCTGAACTCAGAGATAGCTGCAGTAATTTTGATTCCTGCCTTGTTTGATAGTCTCTTTTCTGAATGGCATCTTGCAACTGCTCAAATAACTGAGATCATCCTGAACATCCAGAACAAATAAGTTATTCAAGAAAGGTGATTAAATCAAAATCTTCCTTAGCTGGGGGGATGGTTTGGGCTTGCAGATCATTTTCCACCAGCTTGTTTTTTCCTCCAAATGTATTGCTGTGTTTTGTGACAGTCACTCTGAAACCAGCATCTTTGCTTATTATTTTTCACCTGTTTGGGTAGGGTGCTCGCTATCTGGTCTGATGCAGCCATTCACAGGCAGGGCAAAGGCCTTGGACCTCCATGCGGATGTGTCTCTGTCTCCAGCAGATCCTCAGCACATACAATACAGTAATAAAGTAGGATCTTACTAAACTACATTTTAAAACCCAACTTTTAAAGTACCATGTGTACCTGGTGCCTCACATCAACATACTTAAAGTCAATTTCCCAATGATTTCTGTGGTTGCCATTGTTACAGAAGCGATTTTTTTAAAAACCCAATTTATGCAGCATAATGATAACAGGCAGTGCAGTGAAACATGTTGCTAGGTGATGCAGAGGTGCTATGGACCAACCATATAGCCTACAGACTTTTTTTTTTTTAAAAAGACAAAAACTTCCAACAACTAAGGGCTTGTCTACATACTAACTGGCACCAAAAATCACTACAACATTGCTTGGATGCACACCTTTTGTTTTGGTGCAAGTCGGCATGTAGACACTTGTATTTTGAATTAAAAGTGTCTTATTTTGATAGTTTAAGTCGGTAAAGGAATTGGCATATGAAAACTGCAGTAAGACATTTTTAATCTAAGATGCAGCTGGTATCAGATGAAGAAGAAACATTAGCTCTATCTGCATAAAGAAATTGGCCATATTCTGAAACTATTGTTAAGAACTGATTTTGAAAAAAATCATATTAAAGCAGTAAGTGAGCTACTGCAGCTCTTGTGTAAGCAGAGTATCATTTTGGTTTCTTTTGGCACTGTGCCTTAATGGCACAGGATATCTTAAAGTCTTCTGCAAGACTAGTTATTGCAAATGATTTGAGAAAAAGAGCAGTTTCCCTGTGCAGACAGAGTCTAATGTCAATGGCCCCAGCTTCATAGGAAGCATTGCTGAATATGCATGACTGATGCTTTTGCCAGCATACCAACCGCCATACCTAATTTACTGCTTTCTAGACACTCTGGACACCTCAGGCATTAAGGACCAATTCTGCAGGCTGCTGATCACCTCCTGAAATATGCTGAGCATCCTCAAGTGCCAATGGGCAGCTGCACCGTGCAAGGTGCTGTACAAAACAAATGTTATCCTGTTGCCACAATAGATAATGACCTGGAAGGAGCTATTGTGACCTAGTGTGTGAATAATTCATAAAAGGGGGTCTCTCAAGATTCCACTGAAGCCATTCATTATTTTTGTGGACAGAGATTTACTGTTACTAAAAAGTAGCTGGATTCTGTTCCTCAAGCAGTGACTGTTGGGGGAACTAGAGGGACAAAACATCATGTTCATTACAACTTTTAAACACATTTTGACTGACTCATCTCATGTTTCTATTAGTCTTTTCATTCCAAGCTGAATAATTTGCATACTGTGAGTTAGCTAAATGGAGACAAAGAAAAAGGGAATGCATTAGCCAGTGCTGATGTACAGCATGGATTTATTATGAAGCAACATCGGATATATTTCAGTTAAATTAAAACTTAACAGGAGCTAACAAGGTCCAGTGGATAAGCCACTGGACTGGGAGTCAGGAAACTTGTGTTCCAGCCCTAGCTCTGTCACTGACCTGCTGTGTGACTTTAGGCACTTCCATTTCCCTGTTCCTTAGTTTCTCTTCCTTTAAAATAGCACTGGTGATACTTACTCTGTTTTGCAGATCACTAAGACCTATGGCTAAGTACTAGATATTATTGTTAACAATCATAATGTGAAGCAGAATTTGCCCTATTTTACAAACTATAAAACCTGTTTAGAATAAAACAGACTTAATTAACGATAATACTAAGTTCTGTCCTTTCATCTTTTGTTCCTCCACAATTTCCGAGTGAGAAATCATCATTCAGGAAGTAACACACATATTTACAAGTCCAAGGAGCACTCTTCAGTCTATGTGGATATCTGAAAAGGAGCATTTTACACCCCTGAATAGGTCCAAATGACAACATGAGGTGCAGGGCAGAGGAGAATCAAGCCCACACTCTTAAAAAGAAAGTTGAGCTTCTCCTTTATGTTTCTGGGTTCCCCTGCCTAATTACCATGGCATTCATCTGTGTATCAAAGTGGTAGGGATGAGGAGTTTATCACAGCCACAGGCTTTGTGGGCCCCACAGGCTGGCTTTGGTAAATATTTCTAAATTAGCTCTCCCAGAGTTTATTTTCATCTTTAGAGCTCAAAGATATTATGAGGAGAATCTCTTTTGGTGTTGGAATGCACCAGATTGCATCTGGTGGCAGGTATTTACAAACAAATTATTCCAGGATTGATACCTCTGGAATCCCTGAAAGATCTTTACACATTCCTCTTCTGAGCTGAGCATGTGTCACACTAAACACAACACACAGTATATTTTTCCAGAGCCAAGTAGCAACGTACCCAACAAAGTTTAACATTCATTTGGAGACCAAAAAGTGCAGTTGTAATAATCTGTCAGCTCTGAATGTCTGTTATGTTGACACTGGGGAGCTCTACTTCTGTTTTGTAGCTCCAGCCCTGTGAGAAAGTCCAAACAGCAAGACAGAGATGAAAAATTTTCTTGTCAGCTATCTTTATTTCTTTCTTCCAGAATGTAAACTGATGGGATGAGCCCTTTTGCACACAGCCTCTTCATGGGCATGAAGAGGCAATTAAAGTCTTTGCTTTGTGATGTCCCATAATGACCCATTTAGTTTTGATAGCCTTCTTAATGAACAGCAGATGATTCCTGCTGACAGTTTCAGGCAAACATTTTTTACAGTTACAAAGCAAAAACTTAAATATTACCTTATAACATAAGATAAAGATATTATAAGTGAAATTAATGCATGCAGCATCTTAAAAGCATTTCATAAAGTCTAAACACAATGCTGTAAGTTCAATACCCATTTTAACCATACAAACACAGAGGTGAAACAGACTGGTTTCCAGCAATGAATTTGTTGGTGCTTGGTCGAGGCCTAAAGCTTTGGGAAGAGCTGGCATCTGGTGGTTTACTACCTCACAACCAACTTCAGAGTTTTGCAGAGACATTTCTCTGCAGTGTCCAGGCCTCTCACTGAACACTCACAGACGTTATTAAGTTTGCTGTTCCCTTAAAGAGATAGAACCTAGCAGTTTATTATCTTAACTCAGTGGTCCCCAAACTGTGGGCACCCCCGCTCCCCAGGGAGATGCAGAAGAACATTTGGGGACTGTGATGGGGCCAAGGCCAGCTCCTACTGGGGAAAGAGAAGGAGCACCACCCAGCCCTGCTCCACCATGGCCCACCCCCAACCACACTCCCTAATCCACCTTACCAAGCCCTCATTCCTTCTTATACCCCCATCCCCAGTTCTGCCCCCAGCTCTGCCTTCAGCCCAAAAATTCTCTGCTAAATCAATTGCTCAGTAATGGTGCACAGGCAGATTAATGGTAAGGGAGGAGGGGGCATGACCAGAAAAGTTTGGGCACCACTGGAGTTGACAAACACTCTATTTTAACCAAACAGTGAATCGGTTTATCGTAAAAGTAAAACAAGGTTCATTAAACAAAAAGGCATAGGTTTAGGTGATAGCAAGTATAAGGAATACAGACAGAAAGGGTTATAAGCAAACAAAAGTAAAAATAGGCTAATAAATAGGCTAATAAAAAAAAGACTAAATCCTGGATTGAACAAACTAGTGACTCTCGTTCAAAGATGTTTTCCTCATTAAGTCTCTTTTCCAGCATGGCTGACCATGACCTGGCTAACACCTTTCACAGATCTCAAGTGCTCGGTTCCTTTGTCTCCTGAGTTAAAGAATGCCAAAGTTCATTTATTCTGCTTCAAGAGGCAGGAAGGCTTGCTGAGGTTGCAGTCTCCATCCCCTGTCAAGACTGTTAACTAGTCACCTTTCCCCACTTGCTCTTCTGATGGCTTTGTTCACCTTGCCTGTAAACATGCTTATCTTTGTCTTTGGTCACAAAGAATAAAATGGACACAAATCGGACATAAAAAATGGTAACATCCATAAACCAGTTGGAGACTGACTTGAAAGTTGCCATACTTGTACAAGAAAAACTTCAAAATCGGACTTCAACGAGAAACTGCAGAGCTGGAACTCATATGCAAACTTGACACAATCAAAATGGGCCTGAATAGGGATTTGGAATGGTTCTCTCATTACCAGAAGTAATTGTCACTGTTCACACATTCTCACCTTCTACTCAACGGTTGTGAATAGGCCCCATCTACTCTAATTGAATGGACTTTGCTAACACCTACCCTTCCCATTGTTGTGCTTTACCCTTGGATACACACACACGCCCACACCCATCCGATTTCTATTTCTTGCATCTGACAAAGTAGGCTACAGACCCCAAAAGCTTATGGCTGCAGAAATTTGTTAGTCTTTAAAGTGCTACAGGACTCTCTTTGTTTTTGCTGTATACAGACTAACACGGCTACTCCTCTGGAACTTTACATCAAAGAGGCATTCAGACAGGCAAAATACCATTCCTTTGTTTGGAACAGTTGTGGCTTAGGCACTGCTTGCCAGATACATTTTAAGAACACATTTCCTGCACATATCTATAAAGTCATTTGTGGATTTACCATACAGACATTACTCAAGAATATGAATGGTCCGTGAGTTATTAATTTTCCAATGATATATTACATGCTGTCGTGGAAAGAATCTCACAGCATTCAATTTTGGTTGGATCGAGCAGAACTTTTAATCTTACCAGGTACCTAGAAGGCCATAGCTATAGGGAAGCCCAGGCAGCACGTCTCTGTGCTGAGCTCTGGCACTTCAGCTGGTTTCAAGTTACAGAGGGGTTTAGCAAAGTTTACATATTACAGGCAGGACCGTATAGTGGATTTTCCAGTACTTAACAAGTCATTTACTACATATTGGGCACATACCTCACGCTGGGATTCTCCCAGTATCAGTAAGTCCCGGTGATTCTCCTGATGCCAATAAGTCCTGAGGCACTTAAAGTCTTTGGTAGCCTGCAGCAATTCCTGACGGGGTATAGCTGGGAGTGGCTACAAAAGCAGTTACTGTCTTATAACATAACTCAACCAGTTTGCATTACTAGTGTGGTTCCAGTCTAAGGCCTCCTACCTCTATTTTTATTCCACAATGCCAACTTTGGGGTAAACATGACAATAGTGTGTTATGTGTAGTGAGTATGTCAGGCTTGACAAGAGTTGCTGACAGAGTAGTGAATCACCAGTAGGCTTTTGTGTCACTCTCCTCTCCAGTTGATAACCTTAACTCTGCCCCCTTAGACTGGAGTTCTGTCCCATTAAATTGCATTATACCTGCTTACACTCCAATTCTCCTTCATTGTGTTAGGTGTAGCTATACTGAATGGTGGAGGAATTAGTTGCAGCAGTTTGCCCAAGCTAACACTGCCAGATTCAGTGAGGTGTATTTACACCTCAAGGAATCAGGGATCCCTCATTTCTACACTGATATTCTGTAGGTTATCACAGTAGAGGAGCACAGTCATCTGTCTATTCTTGCCATGAGGCTTTCTAGCATTCTGGTAGCATACATGACAATGTTCCACAGGGCTCACTCAGGGATAGATGAAGGAAGTGTCCTAGATAAAATCCTGAGGGCAAGTGTGAAGGGGTAGTAATATAGTAGGGGGTAGTTTGTGTCAAGTAGGTGAAGTGGTCCATTGTAGGTGAGGTGCTCACTAAGCCTGACTTTAAAATATTTGTTTTTGATGAGGAGAAGGAGTAATGTAGCAGAAACAGTTACACACTGTCCTGTGAAACTGGGAAGTTCAGGTACAGGGGCTGCCTTTCTTCCCAACAATCAACAGTGTTGTCCAGCACTCCAATCTCCTGCACCTCAGCTCCAATCATCTTCCCCTCCTACCTCACATCTGATGACCTTATAGTCCCTCAATGCTTTAGTCAGATCAGTGCTCTCCCCCAGACCTACTACCCCTCCCAATTCAGCTCACTACTCACCTACCCACCGCACCTGCCCTCCAGCCTGAAATCCACTCCCTCCACCCCCACAAATCAGCTCCACCCCCAGATCCAGCCTCCTACATTACTCTACCCCTTTCAGCTCAGTTCCTTCTCCACACCCTCCCATTCCCACTCAATAACCACCCCCACATCCTCCAGCTGCTCTGAACCCCTCCTACAATCACTTCCTCCCATTGTCTCCCAGACCCCCATCCCATCTCTCTCTAATTCTCCTTACACATTCACTTCCCCTTGGCAGCTGTAAAACAGAGCCTCCCTTATGGCTGATACCCCACCACTTATTTTGGATTATGAGGAGCAGTGGCTTTCCCAAAGACAGAAGATGGGGTGGGCCAGTCTGGAACCCTTAGAAGCCAATGGGAGCAAAGAGGGGATCGCCCACATGGAGATGGAGTCCCATGGAGGATACCTGGGAGAATGGAGATGAGAAGCAGGGACAGAGATAGGCAAGAGGTGGGTTTTTTGAGCTAGAGTGGGGGCGAAATAAGTGATCACAGCTGGGTTAAAGGAGAGGGTCGATCTGAGGTCAAGGATTCTGAGATGGGGTTTGAGGCACAAGGCAAAGTTTGAGCTGGCATGGGGTAGGGCGGACAAGTGACATTACAGTTGCAGCAATGGGATTTTGAACTGTCATGGAGGAGGACAAAAGGAGACAGAGCTGAGGGGGATAGCAGCGTGAATGGGTAGGAGGACTATAACAGCAGCTCCTGCTTCTGCAGCTGCTTTTGTGCCCCTCTCTCTGACTTTGGGGGCATTGGAGGGGGCAGGGATAAGGAGGCAGCTGGATTAGCTTGTGGAGCACAAGCAGAAATTGCTCTGCTGCAGCCACTCCTGTCACAGAGTTGACATTCCTATGGGCTGCAGGAGCGTGCCACAACCACAGGAGGATCAACACAGCCAAGAGTGATGCCAGCTGGAGAGATCATTCCTGTGCTCCACAAGCTGCCCTGGCATCCCTCTAGCCTTTCCAGGTTCAGGCAGAGGGGTGATGGGCAACTGGGTCAACCAAAAGGAAGGGGAGAGCCAAGCAACAGAAAGAATCCCGGGAAGGAAAAAAAGAGTCCAGAGCTAGGGAGGAGGGTGCAGAAGCAGAGCTGAAGCACTCCTACCCCTTTCCAGGCTCAGATTCTGCCTCTGGCTTCTCCCTTCCCTCCTTCTTGGCTCTTGCATTTTGATGCTTGTTCTTGGCAACAGGCTATAGCTTTATCTCAGGGTGGCTCCACTGATGTCAATTTTACATGGATACTTCCCCTAGCATGTTCCACAGACATGTGCAAAAATTATTAGAATATTTTTACTAAACAAGGCTTTTGGGGAGTACAGTATCCCATGAAAGATTTTGCCCAAATGACCCAAAATTTGCATGACTATACCTTCCCATAACCCTATGAGGCACAGCAAGTTTCAACTCAGCCTGCATATGCATGTGGATTTTACAGCACTTATAAATGTCATCTGTTAGATAGTAAAGCTAGTCTCAACCTTAACTATAGCAGTGCAACTATCCTGCTATAATTACAGGTCAGATCTAAGTGCAAGCAGATTCCCCCTCCTGTCCTGAAAACCCTGGCTAGGGTGATGATTAAGCAGCACATATACTCCACTAGGGTACTTTAACCAACCATCTTTATTAACTATTTTGTGCCTTATGTTTCATGCACATTTCAATGTAGCAGTACATAAAAGGGGCCGCCTACTTAGCCCTTGGTTCAGCCTTTTATATTGCTTACTTCTTTTTCAGTGCTATCCAAATTGTGAGCTAATTACTTCATTAGCTCATCAGAATCCCTACAAGTGCAAGTGATTCCTCACTAAACTCCCAAATCCAATCAGACTACCTAATTCCTTCATACTCTAATACACATAGGCTGGGTCTATGCTGACGGTGGCAAATTCACTGTCATCAGATTGATGTCTCTGGATCGACTGAGCAGTCTGTGCAGACCCGCTCAGTTGATCCAGAAATTGACGGAGGAAAACCACCCCCGTAAGTGGCGTAGCGCTGCGTCGACATGAACACTATTCCTGTTGGTGCAGCGCAGTGTGGACGGCGCACAGAACAGACGCAGCGAAGTCGACAGGAGATACGCAAGTGTTTTATGTCACTTGCATATCTCCCATCGACTGCCGCCAAATCCGGAAGGTAAGTGTAGATCGCGCCCCAGAGTTACTGTTCTCCATCCTACCTTTGACTCATACCAGATATTGCAGGAGTTGTATGGAATTCATACATGTTAGATGCTGTGTCTTATTTTTTTATATGACAGTAGTGTCTAGATTCTCTATTTGAAACCATACTTGAACTAGATACAGAGTTAGAGACAGTCCCTGTCCCAAAGAGCTTGCAACTTCAGTAGTGGATGGAGAAATAACAGACTCCCTGGATTGAACCCTACCCACAAGACCACACTACTACCCTAATAATGTGTGGTACATGCACTGACCCCAGACTCTTAGGCCCGGTCTACACTTACCTTCCAGATTCAGTGGCAGTCGACAGGAGATACACAAGTGACGTAAATCACTTGCGTATCTCCCTTTGACTTTGCAGCATCCCCTCCGCGCACCGTCCACACTGCACTGCACTGAAGGGAACAGCGTTCCCTTCGACGCAGCACTACACCACTTACCAGGGTGGTTTTCCTGCGTCGATTGCTGGATCAACTGAGCAGGTCTATACAGGCTGCTCAATCGATCCAGAGCAATTGATCTGACAGCGGTGAATTTGCCACCGTCAGTGGAGACCCAGCCTTAGAATATTGAGATTAGCTAAGGACAAAATACTCATCTCAAACCTCAGGATTCATGTCCTCATCTGTCTATGCCAAACTCTTAACAAAACTTTCACATTCTGTATCTGTTGGCCAGATTCTGCCATACTTACTCATGCTGAGTAGCACCTTACTTTACAAATAGTCCCATTGAGTTAATGGGTGCTCATGGAGTAAGGTATTACTCAACATGACTAAAGGTGGCATAATCTGGCCATCTATCATTTGTTCACATATTCAGGATCAGCAAGCGTGGGTGGATCTGTGAATTCACTCATAAGCATGGTTGACAGTTTTACTGCCATCACCGGAGAAATAGGCTTAAAAGACTATCATTAAATAAGTAGCACAGTAAGGGAATTGTTAGCCTCCTGCTGTCTAGCACTTCATCCAAGGAACAACTCCAGAGCAACAGCTGCTCTTTCTTCAGGACAATCAACATTATTCTGCTCTAATTTTGCAGAGATAATTGCACACAAGAAGCTAACTCAGGGCCATATGCTACTATTGACTTTTAAGCAGAATTCCCCATTGATTTGATTTAAGGGACTTAAAGTGAAAAGGTGTAATGATACGATTCTGACTTTCCATATCATAGATATTGAAGGTATAATTGATCATTATAGAATCATAGAACTATAGGGTTGGAAGAAACCTGGAGAGGTCATCTAGTTCTGTCTCCTGCACTGACGCAGGACTAAATATACCTAACAGGATGGTCTAACTTGTGTCACAGATCCACAGAATCAGTGCTAAGCCCCAGCTTTAAAATGGCGTCTTGGAAAAACCTCTTCAGTGTGCCCAAGGGATCTCATTCTTCCTTCAGGGTAGGCAATGCAGCCTGACCACCTTGGAGACTGAGCTTCTGGGCTCCCAGCACTTGTTTACAATGAGATAGATTCCTGGTCAGAGACTAGTTCACCCTTCAGGTACTAATGCACCACAGCAAGTATCTGCAGTAACACCCAGCAGCATTTTCAAAACAGAGCAGAGTTTATTAGAAAACTGGAACACAGCACTGGAAATCCTTAGGCTAGCACAGAGAAATGAAGGTTCAAACATAATCTGTTTGGCCAAGCCAGAACAGTCTTCCAGTCAAACTGTAGCAAGTCCCTTCTTTGGATCTGTCTTTCTCTGACTCCTTAGTCAGTCCCAGGTGGACATGGTGAACAATTGATCACAGCCTCCTTTATAAACAGCCCTTAAAGTACTTTAAAGCTGTTCGCAGATCCTCCCTCAGTCTTCTTCTCTCAGCACTAAACATACCCCATTTTTTTAACCTTGCCTCACAGGTCAGATTTTCTAACCCTTTTATCATTTTTGTTGCTCTCCTCTGGAGGCTGTCCACATCCTAACCCAAGATGTGGTGCCTAAAACTAGACTTCAGCTCCGGTCTTCACCAGAGCCAAGTAGAGCAAGAAAATTACCTCCCACGTCCTACATAGGATACGCCTGGTAATACATCTCAGAATGAGGTTTGCCTTTTTTGCAACAGCATCATATTGTTGGCTCATATTCAATTTATGATCCATTGTAGCCCCAGATCCTTTTCTGCAGTACTGCTGCTTACCCAGTTATTTCCTCTTTTGTAGTTGTGCCTTTGATTTTGCCTTCCTGCATGTAATATTTTGTATTTGTCTTTATTGAATTTCATCTTGTTGATCTCAGACCAATTCTCCAATTTGTCAAAGTGGTTTGGAATTCTAATTCTGTCCTCCAAAGTGCTAGCCTCCCCACCCTACTGGGTGCCATCTGCAAATTTTACAAGCACACTCTCTACTCTGTTATCCAATCTATTAATGAAAGTGAAAATCAGACCCAGGACTGACAAGTGTGGAACCATACTAGATATATGGTCCCAGTCTGAGAGGAAACCATTGATAATTGCTCTTTGAATACAGTTTTTCAATCAGTCACGCACCCACCTTGTACTAGTTTCATCTAGACCACATATTCCTAGTTTGGTTGTGAGAATGGCATATAGGACTGTGTCAAAAGTGTTACTAAAAATCAAGATCTATCACATCTGCTGCTTGCCTCTGCTTCTATCTATTAAGCCAGTAATCCTATCAAAGAAAGAAATTACAATAGTTTGGCATGATTTGTTCTTGACAAATCCATACTGCTATTTTTTATTACCTATTATTGTTTAGGTGCTTACTAATTGATTGTTTAATAATTTGCTCCAGGATCTTTCCAGGTACCATAGTTAGGCTGACTAGTCTATAATTCCCTAGGTCCTCTTTGTTCCCCTTATTAAAGCTACAGGACCTGATGATGTCTTTCCAGAATTTGTTAAAAACCTTGGAGCCAAGAGACAGAAATGGCTGGCAGCACCATTCTTCAATATCCATTCCTCTGGGCTTGTCCCAAGGATCTGGAGTGAGGCTACCTCTATCACCATTGCCAAGCTTGGGAAGCCAGCCAGTAATACTCATAGTGCCTCTGCACGCTGTACAGGCTTATGGAGATAATATTACTGGCAGGGATCATACTACTCTAGAAGCAATGTTATCTAATGAAAAAGTAAGTTTTCAGCCAGGCTGCAGCTTCACTGACCAAATATTAGCTTTGGCAACACACATTGAGATGGGATTCCAGTAAAAACTCAAACTGAAGTGGCTTTCTTAGCCTTATCTGCTGCCTACAATACCATATAGAGGAACAGCCTCCTGCTGAAAGCCAGAAAAAATATCCCATGTAATACAATAATAACATTCTTCCAAGCAGTACTGACCAGCTGTAGGTTTTGTGTTTTCCTTAGTGACCAGGTCAGTAGGTCACACATTCTGAATGATGGTCTAGCACAGGGATCGGTCTTGGCAACATTCCTGTTTAATATCTACACCAGCAACCTTCCCTGAACATCATCACAGACCCTTGTTTATGCTGATGACCTTGTTCTGAGACTACATGGCCATGGGATTTACCTACCATAGGACAAATCATAACTAAGAATCTTAAAATCAAGGAAAAAATTTTCTTATACTGGTGGCTAAAACCAAACCCCATTAAGCCTGTCTTGTCAGCATTTCACCTAAGCAATCAAAAGGCTAGGGCACAGCTGTGTGTGGATTTCTGTGGCCAGAAGATAATACACAATCCAAACCTGAAGTGCATTGTGTGACATTAGACCAAAGCCTCAGATATGACCAGTACTGAAAAATATTCACAACAAAATAATGTTGCATGGGAATCTCATTGTTACAGGGCCACTTGGTCTGGCTGGGTCACTGCGGCCTATCCTCAGGTCCCGACTCTGGGTGAGGCCACAACGCTTTCCTAAATGGGGAACAGTTAGTGTCTGGGCGCAGGTCTCCGGCCAGGTTTTCGGGCCAGGCGGTTGGCCAAGCAGTCCAGCGCCCTGGCCCTCAGGCTGGGTGGGTGAGTAAGCAGGCTAGCGCCCTGGTCCTCTCAGGCAGGGTGAGGCAGGCAGTGGGTCCACTGTCTATAGTGGGAGGGAAGAGCACGTCCTCCCGGGGTGGCTACGGAAATTGGGGAGGGGGATGCGGGCCCACCCGTCTCCACTGCATCCCAGCCCAGGGCCCTAGTAGTGGCAAAGGAGTTGCCACCAAGTCAGCAGGGCGCCTGCCACAACACGCTGACGGGGCTGTGCCCTACTCAGCCACTGGTTCTGGCTGTCCCTGGGCCACTTCCTCCCTGTGTCCCACCTTGCTGCCCGTGGACATGGAGGGAGCTCCTCAGCAAGGGGCAGCTCCTCATGGTCACAGGGTTCCTGGGGACCTTTGGCATCGGGCAGCTTGTTCATGTCCCAACCAGCTTCAGGGGCCTTTGCATCAGGCAGTTCATCCAGGTCCCGTCTGGCCTCCAGAGGTGGTTCCCATCCAGGGTGGGAAGAGGGCCCTGTCCAGTCACTGGGGTCTTGCTCCCAGGTCCAGTCACCGGGGCCTGGAGGCCCAACCCAGTCCTTGGGCCCAGGGAGGTTGGGGAATGGTCAGGGGTTCCGCCCTGGGAGGTGAGTGTCCCAGGCCTCAGCTCGGGTTCAGTCCAGCCTAGACCTCTGCCAACAAGGAAGCACATCTGCCTCCAGCAGCTGTCTGATTCTTACTGAGCTCTGGGGCCTGGCTTTTATACTGCCCCTTCCTGCAGGAGCTCCTCTGCTGCCGGTTGGGCTAGCCGGGCAGCCCCATCACTGTCCAGCTTGGCGGTTGCCGGGCAGACTGGCCGGCTGCACCATCACAGACCAACCTCTTGGTTGCCAGGCAGACTTGCCTGCGGGGGCTGGTTCGGCCCAGCCAGGTCATTGCAGCCTGTCCTCAGGTCCCAACTCCCGGGGAGGCCACAGCGCCCTCCTACCATCATCCAGAAACTGGCAGGAATGACCTGTGGAGCTGGTACAGAATCTCTACAGATCTCCTCATTGGCTCTTGTCTACTCTGCAGCAAACTATTGCTCCCTCATCTGGATACCATATCTCCCACACATCACTTGTCGATTCTCAATTTAAAACTGGCATGTGAATTATGTGTACAGTAAAATCAATGCCACAACCATGGCTTCCTGTACCGGCACATATCCAATCACCTGAAATTCTTTACAGCATGAGAATTCTTTAGGAGTTCCATCAGATTAGAAGAAACATATATTGGAAGATCCTTGATGACCTAATTAATATACTGAGATTCCAGCTCAAATCCAGAAAACTATTTTGGCTTCCAGAACAAAAGCTCAAAGACTCAGGATATCTTCACCCCTGAAGATGGTCAACAAGGTGGAAGGCTGCCAGAATCCCAAATAAACACCTCATCAAGGACTCAACTCAACAACTTTTCACTCCCACATAAAATACAGTCCACTCTGAACCAAATCCAAGCTTCACATGGCCGACGTGCCTACTTTCTCCATAAATTGGACCTATTTGTGACTGTTGAAACTGACTTCAAGATATGGAACAATCCATCAGTCATTGTGCTGGACAATCATCTCTCTGCCATCAACCCTGCATCACCTGATGCCATCAGTTGGATTGCCAACTTAGACTTGGACATCAAATGTTGCTCTTTTTAAAACCATATGAAACAAGATAGGTACTATGCTTTCCCTTCTCCAGTCCCTTAGGACCTCACCCATCCTCTTTGAGTCTCAAAGGAAATTCCTAATGATCCTGAGATTGCTTGAGTTAGTTCCTTAAGTATCATAGGGTGAATTATGTCAGCCAATTTGAATACATTTAAGTATATCTAAATGTTTTTAACCTGTTCTTTTCCTCTTTTGGCTTGTGTTCCTTCCCACTTGTTGTTAATATTAATAGTGTTTAGCATCCAGTCACAATTAATCTTTCAAAGGAAGACTAATGTCTACTTTGCCTCAAACACCTTAGCCTTGTTTCTATGATCAGATATTAGCTGTTCTTCCCTGCTAAGTAGTGGATCCACATTTTTCTTCCTTTTTCTCTTGTTCCCTGTGTCTTTATAAAACCTCTTCTTATTGCCTTTTATGTCCCTGGCTAGGTATAATGCATTTTGTACCTTAGCCTTTCTGATTTTGGCCCTACATGCTTACACTTTTCTTTTGTACTCATCCTTAACAATTTGTCCATGTTTCCACTTTTGTAGGTTTCCTTTTTAATCTTTAGGTCATTAGCTCCTGATGAAGTCATATTGGTCTGTTGCTATTCTTCCTATCTTTCCTTCTCATCAGGATAGTTTCCTGTTGGGGGGGAGGGGCTTATATATTGTTTCTTTGAGAAACTGACAACTATCGTACACTCCTTTTTCTTCGATTTTCTTCCAATGGGACCTTATTTATTATTTTTCAGGGTTTGTTAAAGTCTGCTTTTTTGATGTCCATTGTCCTTATTCTGCTCTCCTGCCTTCCTTAGAATCACACAAAATCTATCATTTCATGATCACTTTCACCCAAGTTGTCTTCCACCTTCAGATTCTCAACCAATTTCTTCCTCTTAGTCAGAATCAAGTATAAAATGGCTGTCCCCCCCAGTTATTTCCTCCACCTTCTGAAAAAAAAGTTGTCCCCAATACAGTCCAAGAACTTATTGGACATTTTGTGGTTTGCATATTATTTTTCCAACAAAAGTTTTGGTATTTGAAGTCCCCCATTACTATTGGGTCTTACGTTTTGGATAGTTCTCTTATTTGTTCTAGAAATACCTCAACCACCTCCTCTTCCCGATTTAGTGCTCTATTGTATTCCCTACCATGACATCACTCCTGTTTTTTCTTTCTCCCATTTATCACCACCCAGAGATTTGCAACTCATCTGCCTCTCACCTCCTCCTGCACCTCAGAACAAGTGTGTACTTCCTTGATGTACAATGCACCTCCTCCTTCCTTTTTCCGGTCTCTGCTTCCTGAACAAGTTATATCAATTCTCCCATTGTGAGGCTTATCCTACCAAATCTCTATGATGCCAATGAAGTCATAATTTTGCTTGTGTACTATGTGTATGATCATGTATAGTCTAACTTCCTGCATAATACAAGCCAGAGAATGTCACCAAGTGGTTTCTGCATTAAACCTACAATTTTGTTTGAGTTATAAATTATATAGAAAGCTTGGTCCTGTAGTCCAACAAAACTCCCCTCCACTTCCACTGGAATTTGAACCCTTCCCTCCATCCCCCATACTCCTAGCCTCCTGGATGTATTCCACAATAGTGAAAATTGTCCAGGATGCAGTGAGCCATGGAGGAGGCCAGGAACCCTGGAACACCTACCCTCTTGCAATGCACAACATTAAATGCAACACAGTGTGGACACAGCTCTGAAGAGGATTATACCAGTGCAACAACAACAGTCTGAACATACATAATTGGTGTCAGATACATCTGTTTAACTACCCTGATGCATGTTATGCCAGTGGAAATTTCATGTGTAGATCAGCACTTAGGAACTGGTCTAGATAAGAGTTTTGTTTCTGTGCTCATTCTAGTTAGTTAACATGTTTGCAAATGTGAATCTACACATTCTACAAGTGTTTGTCATTTACCCTAGGGCTCTGTCTAGGGTTATATGGAGTCCTGGACTACAAACCCCATGCTAGGGCATGATCAGAGGATGTAGCTCCTATTCCAACCCACAGAATGGAGTAATAGCTGCTGCATAACTACTTAATGCCCTACACTTGTGTTAGAGGGTGGATTGTGTCCCCCAACTCTCACATAGTTGACTCACATAAATCCCTTTTACTCTATCACTGTGTGTCTGTGTGGAGGTGAATGTGCTGAATTTCACCTTTAATCTTTCCTAACATCACAAGATATCTTAAGTCCTTGCCTGCATGATATCTAATGCTATTATCATCACTAAATCCCAGTTGATCTGCAACTTCAACTTTATTAATCTTAATTGGCTCCTTTAGTAGGAGGATTAAGTCCAGAATTTGCTTTTGGCTATTACTTGCTAAAAACACCTGTGACAAAACAATCAATTACTGTTGCTCTAGAAACATGGCCCTGGAGATCTAGAAACAAGGACTACTGTATCTAATTTTCTTTTATTGTGCTTAAAACTTAGGAAGAATTTAATAAATTAAGTCTGAGTTGACAGTTCAAACAGGATTATCTGATATAATCTCCCTGTGTGGAGCAATATCAGGTATTAACAAAAACATCATGCAGTACTAACTTTACCCTGTATATGGAGGGATGTGCAACCAATATATAGTTTCAGAACACGTCTGCCTTCAACTGTAGCTGGGAGGGCAGAATGTGTGATATGATAACATTAATGTTAATAGTTAATACATAGATTCCAAGGCCAAAATGGACCCTTACGATCATCTAGCTGCCCTCCGGCATAACACAGGCCATAGAGAATTTCACCAAATGATTCCTGCTTTAAGCCCATGACTTCTATATGAGCTTGAGTAGATCTTTTAGAAAGATATCCATTCTTGATTTAAGTTCTTTGAATAATGGAGAGTCTACCACATCCCTAGGTAAGTTTTTCCAGTAATGAATTACACTCACTGTTAAAAAAATTGTACCTTATTTCTAGTTTGCATTTGTCTAGCTTCAACGTTTAGGCTTTGAATCTTGTTATGCCTTTGTCTGCTAATATCCAACATTTTCCCCATATAGGCACTTATACATCATGGTCAAGTCACCTCTTAGCTTTCTCTTTGTTAAGAAGAAATAGTTGTGCTTCTGTAGTCTCTCATTGTAAGGCAAGTTTTCTAAACCTCAAATTATTCGTGTAGCTCTTTCCTGAACCTTTTCCAATTGTCAACATCCTTTTAAGAATGTTAAGACCAAAACCGGCACACTGTTCCAGTGATGGTTTCCCTAATACTGAACACCATCTCTCTACTTCTACTTGATATTCCCCTATTGCACTTCCAAGGATTGCATTTATTCTCTTAGCCACTGCATGGCACTGTGAGTTCATGTTCAGCTGATCATCCACCATGACTTTTTAAGTCTTTTACTGAATAATTGCTTTCCAAAATACAGTCCCATATCCTGGAGGTGTGACCTATATTCTTGGTCCCTTGATGTATGATCTTGCATCTGGCTGCGTTAAAACATGTTCAAATCAACCCGTTTTACCATGCAATCTGGATTATTCCATAGAACCAATCCATCCTTATTAAGTTGTCAGCTAATCAGCTAGTGGTTATCCATAAAGTCAGTGTAACTACAAATATGATTTTTTTTTAAAGTAGATAACCAAAGTATGCAGCAGCTTGTAAACATATTTTAGAAGTATTTTAAAATAAATGTTTGATAAAGTGGTATTTCATAGCAATTTATAGCATAGAGTAGTTATACATTCATATAGAATCTATAGACTATTTTAAATAATGTATGAAAGTCAAGAAATAATTATTCAGTGTAATTCCATTCAGAGAACTTTCAGGCTGGGTCTATCCGACCATTTTCAGCTGTGTTTGTCAATAGGTATAAGACAGAGCTGTCCCAAGCACCAGACAACTGGTGTTGAATTCAGTTGTCTCTGGTGTGGACTTGGTCAACCCAGTTCAACATCTGTTTTATTAAGTCATAGTTAACCTCTCATTGCCAAAAGCAGTTGGAAAGTCTAATGCAGGTACAGCCTCAGTTGAGATGAGATACAATTAACCTTAGGAGAACCATAGGCTGAACCTATTCTTGTCTGGGTTATAAGAACATTAAAATATTATGATTGTGCACTGTGCCTCTCAGCTGCAGTCAAGCAGGATGTGGAGCAAAGGTGGCTACAAACGTTCCCAGTAACCCACAGACCTAAGAACTGCCATTTGGATTAAACTCTCTTAAAGAAAGGCTAACCATGGTGCCTGTCTCCACCAGCACAGTGGCAGTGTGGATGGGGATCCCTGATATAATAACCCAATGGTGAAAATATTCCTCCCATTTGCTATTGCATCAGTCAGTTTAGATGGTACTCCACAAAACAGAGAACAAGATGGCTGAAAGACGGCTACTTGTGCAAATCATGCTATCCACCCACACAGCTGCATGGTCTTTTCACAATGACTAGATTCTTTGACTTGTTGACCTCATTTTGATTCTATTGCCAGCACATCTCAGAGGAGGCCATCTTGCAGATGTGCTGCCAATTGGTCTGAGCCCGACATTTAGGCTATGGGATGCATCTGAGGAAAGGAGGAGATCCAGGACCAGCGGAACTCAGACATTTTCAATATTTTAATATCTGACCGAACGACTGAGCAAATAGTCAATAGGTTGAGTCAAAACATCACTGAGCTCAACAAGCAGTGTTGTGAGAAAATAAAGGGATTTAAGGTCGTACACAGGGGCGTGCATGGGGGGGCGAGGTAAGCAGGGTACAGAACTCCTCCAGCCCTAAGGCCATGGGGAGAGAGACTCATAGACTCATAGGTCAGAAGGGACCAATATGATC
>ML675604.1:1107679-1518009 GCA_007922155.1 Mesoclemmys tuberculata | reverse complement strand
AGCAATACCCCCCAGCTTCGTGTCATCCGCAAATTTTATTAACACAAGCTCCTGCCATAGCTGGGGCAGGGGGGAAAGGGAGATGGAAGAGCGAACTCCTCCTGAGGGTGGGGGAATGAAGAGAGAAAGCTCCTCCAGGGTGAGGGTAGGGAGAGTGAGCTCCTCCCATGGGCAGGAGGGCACAGATTATGTCCCTCCAAAAGGAGTCAAATTTAAATTCCAGCGCACTCCTCTGGTGCTACATAATAAGGCCTAGAACTATCATAGTCAATCTAGTTTAGGACTACCCCTTTTGCAGTGAGCTGGTTCAAATCACTGGGACTTATCCCCTCCCCTCAGACCAAGGTGCTTCTGGACAGCATTCAGGTAGGATGCAGTGCCTTGGGAAGTGACAAGGAAGGGGCAACAGTGACCAGGTCCATAAACCAGGAAGAGCAAGGCGAAAAAGACCCGAACTGGGACAAGCCACACACGTTGCCAGGATCTAATTAATCTGCTGAGGAAAACCAAGATCCAGAGATGGTGAATGAGCAGCGTGGCAGGAGGAAGAAGAGAAATGGAAGACTGAAAGGGTCCTAATAGCAGGCATGTGGCTTTTCATCATAATGTGTTTCAATGGGCATTAGGTTTGCTCAGAGCAGTTCTCGCCAACATTGAGGTTATAGCTCTGATGGTTACTGGTAGCCTGTCTATACTAGCATTCTTGCCTGTGCTACCACTGCTGGAACCGTGTTGATGATAGCAACACTGGATTTTTTTTTAAGTCTAGTTTAGACACAACCTGTGTGGCCCATTAATGTGATGTGTTCTTGCCTACATCTTCAGTCAGAGAGGGGCTGCTGCATTTTGGGCCAACAGCAAATTTTATATGGCCTCCACTGTCAGCCAGCAGCAGAGAGCATAGCAGTAGTCTAGACTGAAGTTACGAGAGACATCGATCACTGTGGACAGGTTTTCATTTCAATGGAACGGGTACATTCTTGTAATTCAGTATGTGACACTGGGTGGAATATGAATGACCAGTCATATTATTGATATCAATATTGCAAAATTACAATAATTCATCTAAGATATGTCATGTCAGGCATCCATGAAAAGGCTATAATTCACTGAGATTGATAAGCACATTTATATGCATGCATCAGAGTTGTATTGAGTTCTAAATACGTATCATACTGCTGTACGAAAACACTTGTGCTGACAGGATGGCAGCAGCACTAAGCCTGTTTAATGGCTTACAAAGGGAACTCAAAGGGAGAATCATAGGGCTGGAAGGGACCTCAAGAGGTCATCTGGTCCAGTCCCCTGCACTCATGGCAGGATTAAGTAATATCTAGACCATCCCTGGCAGGTGTTTATCTAACGTGCTCTTAAAAATCTCCAATGATGGAGATTCTACAACCTCCTTAGGCAATTTATTCCAGTGATTTATTCCAGGTAGAGAGAGAACTCAGGGGCTACATCTTATGAGTCACTAGGACATGTAAGAACGTGCGTAGGGACAGGGGACTTTTCCATGCCATATGCTGTGTCACTGTGTTTGGGACAAGCCACACGACAAAGGGACATAAAAGGGAGCTGCACTATCCCCCATATTGTCTTAATTCCTGCTTCTTATCACTGGATCAAGTAATCTGCAACTGAAGCTGTGAAAGAAAGGACTGAGACCGATCCAGATACTGGATGTACACCAGAGGGACTCTACAAGCCTGCAAACGCCACAATTCTACTGAGAATCTGACATATATGGACTTTACAGTCATTTGTATGTTTCTGATTGCTCTGACCATTTAATATTTCTCTTATCATTTGTTACTTTCCTCTTATAATAAACCTTTAGTTTAGTTGCTAAAGGAGTGTCTTGCAGCATGATACTTTGGGTAAGATCGAAACTTATATTGATCTGGCAACGTGGCTGACCTTTTGAGGTCAGGAGAACATTTTGGTAAAGAGACTAGAGTTTTAAATAACGTCTCTCTTTACTGGACCTAGCTGCTGAGTGGGAGCCAGAGACTGAAATGTAGTAAAAGGGGCTGTGTAATTTTTTTTGTTAGCTTCTTGATAACCAGCATGGGGAATCAGAAGCTCTGTTTGTAATTTGTTGGGGAATCTAACTGCAGTACTAGCCACCAGTTTAGGAGAGTCGTCTCTCCTTTTTGCAGCCTGCCCTAACCTTGGCATTTTCAGGTAGGCTAACCTAGGCACGGCTGGGTCACACAGCTTATAAAATAAAGCTGCTGTTGAGAAAGTGACTCTTAAACACGACAGAAAAAGGGTATGACTGGTGATAGGTTTACAGGACTGATCATGATAGGCAGTTTGGGTGAGTGCCCTGAGAAGTAACAAGCATTGACATTTTATTGTTGTTTTGCCCTTTTCTAACATTCATAAAGCAAACATGTCTGTTTTTATGGCTATTCACTATTAACATGCCTGAATTCTTTCTTTTTCTTGCCTGGCTTTTTTATACATGTGAAATGCATTTGATCCAGTTAGTATTACCGAAAAATATATATTTTCCAATTAAAGGAAAGTGACTCAGGCAAGAATACGTGAACAACCACCAAAAACCACCTCTTTAAAAAAAAATTAAAGATGAGGATTAGTAGAGCATTAATTATACTAGCCAGAGGCAACAGCTGTCATAGTTGTGCTCTAGGAGGTGGAAAATCTTCTTGTACCAATTGCTGTTTAACAGCTTCTCCATTCTCTCTGGAAAGGGTGAAACAGCAGCTGAAATGGACACATGTTCTCCCCTCTATCTTGCATTTCATGTGTATAACAAATGTTTGCTAAAGTCACATTATCAACCTTTAGTAACAGTGCATGTTTTCACCTGAAAATATTCAGTTCCCCATTATGTGTGAAGACACATAAAAAATGACAACTTAGCTCTATTGTCTGCAAATCCTGTCTGTGCCAGTGGTGGTTGGCAAAAAAAGTTAAGGAGTTTTCCTCAAATCCTTTGGAATGAGAGGTTAAAGCCTTCTTAATCACAGTCTAAAAGATATTTACATGGCAACAGCCTGCCCCAAGCTAAAGCTCTCCTGCTCATCTTTCTAAAGTTTCAGCTTGTGGGGAAGTAAACTTCTGACTCCTCCCTTGGTTTAGGTGGGCAAAAAGTCCTTGCCAAAACATCCCTTTCTTTGAGCCCTCTGGAGGAAAAACAAACAAAACAACTCCCGGAATGTGATTCAAACCCATGTCTTCAGGGGAGACTATTCCAGCATCGTGATTTGGTCACAACACAGCTTTTGGGTGGTTAATCCATCCCCTCACATACTGTCCTGGTGGGAGCCTTGGACAGCAGAACCTCAGCTCTCCTCCATTCCCCACAAAGGGCAGCAACATAGGCCAAGGCAGCTGCTCTAGCTAGCTCTGTCAGCAGTCTGCTCTTCAACAAGGAACACATGACACAGAGACCCAAGCAAGAAAGCTGTCATGCACACTGGTGCTTGCCCCCTTTCCTCAAATAGGAAGAGGAGAAATATTGCTCATGTCAGAGGTGGGATTTAAGCCCCCCTTTCCAGGGAAGGCTGGAACCTGTACACTGCCTTTTAGCTTGTGCAGCCCCCCTGACCAGCACTGGTGCAGCTGCTGCTACTGCAGTGATTTCCCGGCAGCTGGAGGAGGCAGCAGTCATGCTGAGGACAAGCCCTCCTCTCACTTCCACAATTTACAGCTTGTTACCTACTGAAAATATTTTGTGGGGAGGTGGAAGTCTGTTTTACCATGTGAACATGCCATTGTGTATCCAGCATGTCTTTGCTGTAGCAGAATCCTGCCATTAGGTCACCCAGAGGAGGCATGCAAACATCCAGAGGGTTTATCCAAGGAGACAGCAGCTGCAACCTCATGAAGATCACTTGCTCCATTTCCTAAAGGACAGCCAGAAATACTCAGTGTTACTAGTCATGACAACACCACCTTTCTCTGAGCAATGGCTCTTGGAAAAACCTCTCCCCATCCCCTGGATGGCATCCAGGAGGTGAGCAGGTATAAGATTCACTGGTACGTGCTGGACTCAACACCACAATTACAGTTTGCCACAAATTCCCATCACTGCTGGTCAGGTATCCAGGGTGGACACAATTGACTTCATGCCCATTGATTATTTCGATATGTTTGGAAGCAAAGATTTTATCTTTCATTGTTACACAGGCCAATCACAGAATCATAGGACTGGAAGGGTCATCTAAACCAGTCCCCTGCTTGCTCTTATAGCAGGACCAAGCATTATCTAGAGAGGTGGTTCTCAACCCATTTACCATGGTGGGTCGCATATGCAGCTCTCTATATGTTATGTGGGCTGCTTCCACACAATATATATACTACCTGTATGGCCCTGAGGATGTCACATGGAGCACTGATTAGCCTGCAAGACATCCATATGCCATCGGTTGAGAACCACTGATCTAGACCATCCCTGACAGGAATTTGTCTAACCTGCTCTTCAAAATCTCCAGTGATGGAGATTCCACAACCTTCCTAGGCAATTATTCCAGTGCTTAATTACCTTGAAAATGAGGAAGTTTTTCCTCATGTCCAACCTAAACTGCTTTTGCTGCAATTTAAGCCCATTGCCTCTTGTCCTAGCTCAGAGGTTAAGGAGAACAATTTTTCTCCCTCCTTCTTGTAACAACCTTTATGTACTTGAAAAGTTATCATTTTCCACTTCAGTCTTCTCTATACTAAACAAACCCAATTTTTTCTATCTTCCTTCATACATAGGTTATGTTATCTAGACCTTTAATCATTTTTGTTATTCTTCCCTGGACTTTCTCTAATTTGTCCACATCTTTCCTGAAATGTGGTGCCCAGAACTGGACACAATCATGCTGGAGTAGAGCAGAAGAATTACTTCAAGTCTTGCTTTCAGCACTCCTGCTAATACCCAGAATGATGTCAGCTTTTTTTTTTTTTGCAACAGGGTTGCACTGTTGACTCATAGCTAGCTTGTGATCCGCTATAAACCTAGATCTCTTTCTACAGTACTCTTTCCTAGGGAGTCATTTCCCATGTTGTATGTGTGCAACTGATTGTTCCTTCCTAAGTAGAGTACTTTGCCTTTGTCCTTATTGAATTTCATCCTGTTTACTTCAGACCATTTCTCCAATTTGTCCAGATCATTTTAATGCTATCCTCTAATGCACTTTCAACCCCTCCCAACTTGGTATCATCCGCAAACTTTATAAGTGTACTCTAAATCACTGATGAAGATATTGAATAGAAAGGGACTCAAAACTGAACCCCGCAGGACCCCACTCAATATGCCCTTCCAACTTGACTGTGAACCACCGATAACTACTCTCTGGGAATGGTTTTCCAACCAGTTATGCACCCACCTTATCGTAGCTCCATCTAGGTTGTATTTCCCTAGAGTTTATCTATCAGAAGGTCATAAGTACCATAAGCCTTAAAGTCAAGATATACTACATCTACCACTTCCCCTATCCACAAGGCTTGTTACCCTGTCAAAGAAAGCCATGAGACTGGTTTGACATGATTTGTTCCTGACAAATCCATGCTGACTGTTGCTTATCACTTTAATATCTTTTACATGTTTGTAAATTGAAAGATATATTCCAATTCACACCTAATCAGCACACCTACAGTTTACCATCCTATTCACACGTGCAGAATTGGGTCCCAACATATATACCTGAAATAAGGAGATTTGGGGGTCTCCAGCTTCTCCTGGGAATAATCAGAAGGCAAAAGTTTCTCATTATTGGTCCATGAACCCAGCTACTCTACTCCATTGCTTTTACACAGTGATGGACAGGGACAGGTTCTTCTTCCTCCACTCCAAAACAAAGGCTACAAGCAGCCATCTATGTAGCTTTGACAAGCTATACACAGGATTGGACCTCTCAGATCACCTTCTAGAGAGATTCATGGAAGTGTACACCCACAGGCAGAACATAAGTATAGATGCCTCTCTGATGAGGTTCACAGGACATTGTGTAGGATTTCTCCAGTATATAGTCATGTTATGGAACTGCCTTTTATAAACACTATGAGAGCCACACGGGTTATTTGTACAACTTTCCAGTACATGCGGCACAGAGAGCCACTGTCTGATTCCCAGTGATTTAGCAAAATCTGGTGACATTGGCTGGGAGCTTGTTAGTTCCCTTTCACACATCTGGCAATCACATATATGTGTAACAGAACCAGCCACCTCCTAAGCAGCCCTTGTGGCTGGGCTCATGTCTGTAAAACCCCGTCTCTGTTTCCCTCTTCATTGGGTTGTGAAGAACTCATCCAGTTCATATCATTTTAAAATATCCTCCTTCTGGAGTGGAATCCAGTTTAGTTTTAGTCCATACACACATTAATACCTCATAATTGCTCTACCCAGCTAGCCACTAGTTCCACAGTTCAGACAGTCTCTCTCCTAGGGTCAGGAGTCCTCCGGCCTCCTTCCCGAAGTTCAGTTATGCTCTCAATGGTCTCACTCTCTGGAAACCAAGAGTCCTCAGCCTTGCTTTTTGGAGCTAAGTGACAGTTCACTTTCTTTTCTTGCCTCAGGAGCCCTCCGCTCTCCTTCCCAGAGCTTAGCTATAATCCAAACACCCTGATGGAGCCACTCACTCCCTACAGCACTCACCTGCAGCTGCTTCAAGCCAATACTGTTTCCTGTTTAAACCCCTCATTCTCTCTCAGGCTTCTCCCTTATTAAAAATCTGATTGGTGGGTCAGGTAGGAGCAATGGAAAGCTGAAGCAGGAGAAACCAGGTGACAAGGAGAGGTTTAAATAAAAAAAACAAAAGACACAAAGGAAGGGGGACCAGACAGGAGGAGGAAATGTGGGACAAGAGGCAGCAAGGTCACAGAAACTGAGTGAGGGGCTCCATACCCTTAAGAGAGATCACCCAGCAAGTAACAGCCCCATGGGGCAAGAAGGCCCTCCCTGCTTTCCTGAGCCCAAATAGCCACCCACTCCAGATAACCTCATGGACTCTGACCTTAGCCTAGAGAACGCCCTGGAGTAATGAGGAAACTCAGGCAGAGACATGTAGTGTTTATTGCTCTGTACGATCTGTACTCTCCTCTGTGTTACATGATTAAGTAACAGAGACAATAAAAGTGTCAGACCATACAAAGTATGTGTTGACTGCTTTACAATTACTGAGTGTGCCTGAGAGAGTTAAACTGTAAACCAGAGGCTTCACACCTTTGGGGTAGAGTTCTGGGTTGGGGTTTCTCAAGGATTAGTGCTGGTCCTGGGGCCTAAGGCAGGTGGGTTAGCATCAGTCAGTGCCTAGAAAACATGCTAGAGAGGCAGTGCTGGAGGCTGCCGAAGCGCTACAAAGTTCACACACCCCAGGGGATCCAGAGCACAGAAGCTTGGATTCCCTTCACAGCGGTGGGCAGGAAGGGGCACCCGCTAGGATCAGTGTTTCTTGAGTACTCCACCACCTAGGAGATTTTTTTTTACATGGAGTGGGAACCTGTAGTATAATCCAGAGAGGAAAGGAGTCCCTCGCTACTTGGTTCAGCCATCCTGCAGTGAAGGTGAGACTACTGCCTCCCGCCCAAAAGCTGGGTCCTTCTGGCACTGAAGTAAACTGACAAGAACTGAGAAATTTGACAGGAGGAGACTGGAGCATTGGTCTGACTCAGTACGGCCAGTCTTATATTCAGGAGGCTCCCCATAGGCACAGTGCCCTCAGCAGCAGCCATCTTGTTTTTGGGGGTAGGGAGCCTCCATTCTCTTGTTTGTCAGCTATCTGCACAGCTCCCAGTAAACAAATCTTTGCTGACGTTTCCAGAGATTTTGGAGTTTGTGTTCCTTTACTGCAGGGGTCAGTCAGGGGCCTGGGTTGCAGATAGGAAAGGATATTAGCATATGACTATGGAGCTCAAGGGATCTGCACCTCCATGCTGCTCTGTGCCCCCTAGAGTCCCCACTGAAGGGCTTATTAAACATCTTGCAGGGGTTTGATGGGGGAGCCCAGCCCCACCCACTCTCTGGGTTCCAGACCAGGGACACCGTGTATAAGGTGGTTAGTTCCCATCACTCTCACCTCCCATGTTTCCATGGGCGCAACCTACCATGCTCCCCTTGCATGTCATTCTTCAGATCACACCCTGTGTTTCTCTCCTCCAGAAGGCCTCATTTCCTGGCTAGCTTCTCACTGGTCCATGACTGACAGCCCCTGTTCTTGGTGGCTCCTCAGCTTTTCTGGCACTCCCCAGGCTGTATTTCAAACCACCCTTATGGTTTCCCTCCTTAAAGGATGAGTTCTCCCCAGCCCTCCTCCTGGAGCTGGGGTTGTATTTCAGACCATGCCTCTCTGACGCTTTCCTTCAGGCAGGAGTCACCCAGCTCCCCTCCTGGAAGCTGAGCTGAGCTGGTAACCTGGGCCAGCTGTAGCCACCTTACCCTTCAACTAGCCCCCTTTTCCTAATTAGCCCCAAGAGGACTCAGCAAGAACCCAACCTTCTGCTACAAATACCTGCCTAGCAGCATATATACTGTTTCCCTTCCTAAAGCTCATCCTAGTTGGCTGGGGGAGAGGGGGGAAGCTTGCCCCACCCACTCTGCATGGCACCTGGTCCCCAGCTGTTAAAGGGACAGTAATGGGATTCCTCCCAGACACTAACTTATTAAGATGACCATTTCCTCTCTCCCAGTATCATCTTGGTCTTTGCATGTCAGACCTCCCAAAACCATAAAGGGGCTGTGCCACATGACAGGAGTGGACTGATGCCTAGGCATTATTACCCTTAATGGGGCAGATCATCCCATCGCGAGCTCCCAAAGAGAAATCCATACAGAGTCCATTCCCAGTTGCATCTGCTGAATGAGTCATGGTTGGTACTATAGCTATGGTTGTAACCCGTGTCTGGGTCTGAGAGCAGGCAAATTGCAGAATTCCACCCCAGAAGAGGTAAAGGCCCAAGGACTGACACCTGTGTGTGTGTAGGGGCAACCAGGGAGAACACAGGAAAGGACAGCAGGGGCAGCCTATCTAGGGGCTTTGATAGAAGCCACCCCCAAAATGGACATGGCACCCTCCCCCGTCTTACCTGCTAAACGAGACAGCTAGCCACAGAAGGGAGTACACACTGCACTCTCTTGCACAAAGGGTGCAAAGGAGCTTAAAGAAGTACTGAGCCTCTCTACCTTCTTGGTGGAATGGGTCAAATCACCCCATACTCAGGTCAGTGCTTTCATGACAGTACTGTGGAGCTATAGAAATAACTGGTTGGTATCCACAGCTCTCTCAGTATAGAAATGTGGCATTCCCCAGTATGTCTGGGGGCTAATGTTTGTGGCAAAACCATTGTATATTGTCATCTGCAAAATAAAACCAAATTTCAACTGCTGTGTAATCAAGTGAATGAGGAAAATCTGAATATGACAAAATTAAATACATTTTGGGGGAGAGAGAATTGATGGCTTCAGCTAAAATGCAAATAATTCAGCATTTACACTAATGAATATTGTTTAAATGTGATGTAATAGATCATATGTTGAACATAACCTTTCTTTGTAGTGCAGTATTTTCATAAAATGTGAGGCAGACACATTTTAAAGTACAAGCCTATGCTGCAAAATTAGCTGGGTGAAAATTTCTGTTCACTTAAAAAAAAGTGTGAATGTGTTCCCCATTTAAGACACTTGTAAGAGACTGTTACACACCTAAAACAAAGCCTAATGGAGTCTGCTCAGAAACCAGAACCCCCCAGATGGGCGGAGGGTATGAATGAGTATTTTGACCAGGGGTGGGAGAGTGAACACAGAAAACTGAAAAAGACAGAGAGGAAGAGGCAGCCGGAAAGAGCAGTTGAAAGCACAGTGGGTGACTCTGGAAGAAACCTAGAAAGAGTTTTCTGGGTCAGGATGAAAAGTGTGTTCTTGATGTTGTGAACGAATGACACTGTTTCCTGCTGTGTTCAGAGACAGAGGACTTTGTACATTCTTTGTAAATAAACAAAACCACATCAAAGAAATACCTGACTACCACCAATTTCTACTCCCAACTGGAACAACCACATGACTAACCGCTTGGGGCAACAATTACATGCTATGCATTGTCCAGTCAGATTCATCCGCTACGACCAGAATAGAATAAATGTTTCCAAGAAATAAAATCAGGAAATGCCAGTATATTGTCAGAACATTGTTTTTCTAGTCTGTTGGGGAATGGATTTATGTACATTGTAATACAGGTCTGTCAGAGGCAAGGAAAACACCCAACATGCACTGTATCTCTTAATGGTAGACTAAGGTATAAGTAGGCAAATTAACTGGACAGGCAAAATGGGAAGAGGTTGGCAGGATTTGTAGGGGCCATGCAGTGAGCTGGCATACAGTAATGGTCACGTTCTCTGAATGACAATGAAGGTAGGATTGTCCTGAGGGAATGGAATCTCCTGCTTGGCCATAGGCTGAGAATTTGCAGTAACTGGAAACAGCTAAATGACAGTTGACTCACAGATTCAGAACACTGAATTAAACAATCTTTTTTTAATTCGTGGATAAAAATTTTCCAAAGCACTACCTAAAGCGTAGAGCAAAAGGAGTTAAAACAAAGGGAGAAGCTTGCTTGGTTTCAAATCTTTATGGTTGTTTAGGGATAGTCTGCAACCATAATATGTACACATGCCACCTCTAAAGGCTTAAGGGTGGGTGAGTTGTGGTACTCAGATGCTCCTTGGTGTTTTCTGCACACAGAGCCCTTGTTATGGATATACCAACCCCACACTGGGCCCTTAAAAGGCAACAATGAGCCCTGATAGCCCTGCCCCACTGGGCCTGCCAAGCATGCTCCAACTGGAGGAGTGGTTTAAAGGTGCTCAGAAACCCGGAGAAGGGGTGTTGGACAGATTGCAGGAGAGAAGAATCCTTCTTTGGCAAGCCATACAGCAGGTGGAGCCTGAGAGGGGACTAGAGTGGGTAAGGTCCACAGGCAGGAGCTTCTCAAACCAGCATTCGCTTTGACAAACAGCAGGTCCTCCAGGGCCTGGCTCATTCGGACTTTTTGTGAAGCTGTTGAGTGCATGGACTATAGGGACCATTCCCCAAACTGAAGGAGCACATAGGAAATAGCCCCGGGCAGTGGACTTAGACTCCACAGGGAGAAATCTGCTTGTGTTACTTCCCACAGGGTTCTGGGCTGAGACCTGGTAGAAAGGTAGGGCCCGGGTTCCTTTATCCCCTGGGAAAAGGCCCAGATGAAAGGGGGAGGCACAAACACTCCTGGCTAGGGTCAGAAACCAGGCATCACTACCACCCTCTGAGAGACAGACAGAGAATGGAGTCAGGTGTGCTAGCCTCTAGGCAAGCCTGCCCCCTGAGCACTCTCTCACATCATGGAATATTTTTTCCCATAATCAAAATGAAAGGCGAAAAAGACTTACTAGGGCATGCTGTCCTTTCCTGCCAGGGTGGGATTGTTCCTTAGAAGACATTTCTTCTCACAGCATGGAAGATTTGTGGCCTTGAAGGGATGGTCAGGCGGCAACTGAACACGCCAGAAGGGGGCAGCCACTCCTTGTCCTTTCCATTGTTATTACTAGCAGCCATTATTTGCAGCTAGTTTGAAGTTTGGGTATGGGTGGAGGGAAGTAGATAGAGGTGTCCCTGCCCTCACACTTCCCAAATATCACTGGTGAGGGAGGAGGCAATGGAGACAAATTCACTCCCCAGGCCCTGGCCCCCTTTCACTGTTCCCTGATCAAGTCCATTAAGGATAGGAAGCTGCCAGTCAACTTTAAACATACTGTGGCATGCCTGTCATTCAGCAAGTCATTGCTTGATAAGAATAGCCTTGCCAAGGATGGTCCACTGCTTAAACTTCCATTCTTGGGGGACTTATGGAAACACCAACTCCAGCAGCATCTCACTGTTTCTTCTTTCTTCTCCATAAATTCCCATCAGCAGATTTTCAGACTTGGACATGGTTGTGGCAACAGCAGGCGTCCAGCTGGTATTGTTGGCTAATACTCTTGAGGCAATAGAAGAGGTCTGTCTATCTACCTAGAACATTTTCCATGGGATGTAGTGGCATAACTAAGGTAACAAACTGCAATGAAATTAAAAATATGTGAACTTTAGGCTTACTGTCATGCTGGGATGAAAAGAAGTAACTATTGGTGGAATCTAAGAGTATGGCATAGTCTCCCCATGGAAGCTCTGAGACATTTTAAGCTCACTAGACAGATCCTGAGAAAATATACTCAAGGGAATAATCTTGCACTGGCAGGAAGGAGTAGTTTAGATGAGCTAATTTGCCTTTTCTTCTCTACCTTCCCTGTGTCATTCACAAAACATTACACTGGATCCCACCAATAGTGAACCTAGTTCATAAAGCTAATCACCTCCTAAATAACCCAATTGAAAGGATTTAAAATAACTCAACAAAACAAAAATACATTTGTGGAACTCGTATGACATTTGCCACCATTGCATTGATCACTCTGCTTGTTGTCGCTATCCCATTCCCCCACCCGGTATCTGTCTTGTTTATTTAGATTGTAAACTCTTTGGACAGGGACTGTCTCTCATGTCTGTAGAATGTCTATCACAATAATTGATAATAATATCAAAACAATGGGAGACAGCCATGGAAAAGAAACTCAGAGCAAATTGTGAATGGCACCCCGACCATTGTTCCTATAAAAAGCAGTCATAGGCTGACACAGCTCAGTTTTTTACATAAACTTTATTGTGCTGTGTATAAAATTGCATACAATCAATCCAAAGGCAAATTTCAGAGGCACGCAATGTGTTTAGTCTGTGGGGGTCTGATCTTTTTCTTCCCCAGTTACTAGGATAGTTACTGTGGTCTATGTTATGCTTATGTTAATGTCAGGGTCTTTTGGGAATTGTGTTCCTATTAGAACTGGTGGAACCTTTGGAAAAATTCCTTACTACCTTCTGAAATTAGCAGGAGACACACTGGGCTTCTGTGGAAATTCAACAACGTTCTTGTGTCACTTCGGAAACTGGAGAATATCTGACAATTTTCTCCTCAGGCAAAAGGAACAACTGGTATCAGAGAACATCTTCATTCACTAGAAGATTTCTTATGTGTTTTTTATTTTTCGTCCTACTTTCAGCACCTCTAGTCATTGTAAGAATAGCAATAGAGGGTGCTCTGGTGGACAGTTCTTACATGTCTGAAGACAATCTGGACTTGCAAGACAAAGTTCCTGAGGTAGCTGTGAATGCTTTAATGAAATACAACAATAATGATTCCTGATAGTGAAATATTAGTAGTCTGGCAGTAGAAAAGTTATGCTTAAAGAGGTAACGCAGACATTTTGCCTGATCTTCTACTCTCATACCCCAGTGTTAAAACAATGTCAATGGAGTTACATAGGGTTACCATATGTTTGGGTTTTCCTGGACACAGCCTTTTTTGAGCCTCCTTTCTCTGTCTGGGTGGATTTTTCAAATAACAGGCAATGTCTGGGGTTTTTGCAGAGCAAACAAGCTGCAGCTCAGAAGGAGCCCTGATTGGTCCCCCCCTGCATCTGCAGCTGACTGCTCTATTCCCCTGCAAACCACAGCTGCTGAATCTCACCAGACCAGGCCCCAGCTCCCAGCCCTGCAGAGGGAGTTCCGGACGGAGCTGCTGACTGATGCTGTGTCCTGGGTTTACACCAACTACCTTGCCACCATGACAGGGAACGACACTGCCCCCCCTTCTAGTGAGTACCCCCGCCACAGGTACTCCCTCCAGCACCTCTTCCCTCTGGTTCCCTCCCCTTCCAGCAGTGTCCTCTTTTTGAGAGCCTGAAATAGGTAACCCTCAATTGTATCAGTTTTTCACTGGTGTAATTCCATTGACAATCATGCTCATTGTTTGGCAGGGCTCCCTTTGCACATTCAGCTACCTCAGTATCTCCAAATAAAGTTATCTGTGGTACCTACTGTAGTTAAACACAAGAATGTTTGTTCTAAATTACATTATTGCTCATTGAAACCCACAATACCATTTACACAAGTTTTTTACAGTGAAACCCCAGTTTAAAATTAGGCAGTGTAAAAAACCACTAAAAACAAAGGCGTCCTCATTTTCAGACTTTAAAAAATAAAAGGAATCAGGGCTTTCCTTGATTTTGGATAGTCCATAAAAATCCTGAGATAGTACCTGAAAGACAGTAAATGAGAGTAAAACTGTACGTATGCCAGGAAATTGCATTTATTGCTTTAATCCTAATCTTCCTTCATCTTGAAATCACCCCAAAATGCCTCACGCTGTAACCATTTTCAGTAACTTCACAAGAGAGTTGTTTTGATTTACATAAAAGTAACATTAAATGTAAAAACGTATTATAATGTTAAAGTTATGACTTAAATCTGAATTCATGCAGCACTGAATTCAGTTGTAAGGGCCAAATCCCACTCTTATTCATACCAGCGTAAATCCAAAGTAAATTCCTAGGGTCTGATTCACATTTACACTACAGCCCCTTTACACTGCTCTGGCAGTCAAAAGGGGTCTTTAACATGGGTGAAGATGTAATATAGCTTACAGCCACTTTAAATCCCTTTACATTGCCAGAGCTATATAAAGGGGGTTAGTGTAAATGACAGTCAGGCCCACTGACTTTTTTTGAGTTACAGTTTACTACTGTCCTTATTTCGCCCCAAAATGTCCAATATGGATCACGAATGGTAATTAAGAACTGCTCCTGGACTAACACACTCTCCTTGACTGCTGCCTCATGGAAGCTCTGGAGGCTTGTAGGAATGCTCAGCCATAGAGGCTGTTACCTTTGCTGATGAGACACTTTCTTCCATGTCAGTGTTGGCTATATAATTCACATTAATGGAGTCTGATTTTCAGAGGATGGATGGTGAACACTTTCTAAAAATCAGGCCCCGTTAAGGTTCTTCAAGTTGGGCCCCCAAAAATCAAGGTACCCAAAACCACAAGTCATTTTTTAAAATGTAGGCTTCTAGAAAATGGAATGAGGGACTCAACAGAAAACTCACTTGCTAAACACCACCAAATCATACTTTTTCCTGATGTCCCCACATTAAATGTTCTTTACGTGGAATAATGAGGCATTCCTGCTTCAATATACAACATAATATAACAGTATTTCAACTTTATCTTAAATTCCACCCCCATCTCTGGGATTATGCAAATGTAGGTAAGCATGAAGCAATCTTGGTTTTGATACCTGTGATGGTGATAGGCACGTGGCCCAATGCAGCACAGTGTAAAAAATGCAAATGAAAAGGCTGGTAAGGACCAGGTTGCGATGGCATAGCCAAGCCATTCCACTATCTCACCAAAGAAATTAGCTCCAGATACATATGTGAACAGTCCCCCTGCATTCAAAAAAAGTCAGAAGTGTGTATAAGAAGAGTGAAAACTAATTACTTTCATTTCAAGACAACAACAAAACATAGCAAGGTGTGGGACCATAAGCCACTTTTCACATGTAGAAAGCTTGATTTTCCTCCCACTGAACCCATTTAAATCAATGAATAATTCCACTGAAGCGAACAGAATTATACCACAGTAAAACTGGAATAAGTGAGATGAGCAATAAATCCTGAGACTTCAAACCACTTTACAAACATTTAATTCTCACAGCTAGAGAGAGGCCTGAACCATTCCAAAGATCAAACTTGGTGGAATAGGGCCTGTGTTATAAAGGTGGTCAGACTAAACGACTAAACGGTCCCTTCTGGCCTTAAAAATCTATGAATCTATTAACTTTGGGGAGCTCAGATTCTAGATCTATATTTTGCAGCTAGAGTCCATTGCTACTCACCAAACCCATGTTAGGGGAAGTTAGTAACTGAGGCAGAAAGAAGTTACCATGGGCAACAAGCCAACAGAGGAAGTCAGAGTCAAGATCAGAATTAGAACCAGAAAGCTCCTAGATCCCACATCCTGAGTTCAGACTACTTCTCTCGCAGGGACAAGATACTCCCACATCACTGCTATGGTATCATTGCCAAACCTGCTCATCATCCTCTCTCCAAAGGGGACAGAAGACTGAAGCAGGAGAAGAGTTGATAAGCAGGTTTGGCAATGGCCAAAAAATATAGATCCAGAATATTGGTCTGGGCAATTTTTACACATGACAGTCCATAGATTCATCAGGGGAACATGCCACAGACATGGGAGCATGACACAGAACTCTTCAGCTCTTTCTTCCTGTGGTAGGGCATTTCAGCACCCCAGCCAGGAAGGAGTTAAAAGAGCTCCTCTGGGCACAATCAGACTCAACCCAGTACACCTGTGAGGCTTGATTGCTGCCCAGTGCAGGGTGGCACTATGAAAGCTCAGGAGTGCAACCCAGAGCATCCTGGGCTCTGGAAGCAGGGGCTGCTGACCAAGGAAATAGCTTGAGAATCTTGGCTGCCAAGGGCCTCTTAGAAAAGGGGAGTGTCAGTGCTTTTATATTTTCTTTTTTTTCCTTTTCAGCTTCCCGAAGGCTTAGGACGCTGCTTTTTGTGGGCTGTGGAAGCATACTGGCTTTTTGTTTGGTCTACTTTAGCTCCCTCCACAAGGGGCCTGATGCCTTGGACAGCACAGCTGGAGGGCTGTGCCCTGAGACAGAAGCAGCAGACCTCTCTCCCCAAGGTATAGTGAGAGAGGTACAGCAATGGAGAATGTGGGCATTCACTTTCCCAACCCTGATATAAGGGTACATTAGAGGGAGATTGGAAGCCTATGCATATGAGAGACAAAGAATCCAAGTAGTACGGATCCACAGCAATGGTTCAAGTGCCTGACAGAGCACCAGCTACCGCAGTCCACCCAGAAACCGGAGTTCCAGCAGCAACTGTGGCAATGGGCCACTCAACAACAGTTACCGACAACCCAACAACAGTAGCTGCTGAGTGAGATGGTGACCCAGCTGAAGGACCTGCAACAAAACCTGCTACAACAGCTACTAATGGGGCTACTGGTGGCCAGGACAGCAAGGGATCCAACAGCCAATGATGTGAGACTAGGGCCAGTGCTCCCATCAGTACCTGTGAAGTTGACTAAGATGGGGCCTGATGGTGACCCTGAGTCTTTCTTGACTGCTTTTGAGCAGGTGGCAGTGGCCTCCCAATGGCCTCCAGAGCCAGAGCCCCTACATGGAGGGCAGAAGGGTACACTTTACTAGGGCCTGGAGGTCCAGGCTGCAACACCCATTACCATGAGGAAAAAATTTGTCATGGCTCATGAGATTGTATGTATGGGATGAGGGATTGTGGTATATGTGTGGGAGGGGGCCCATGTTACAAGTTTGTACTGGGCCCGAAAAAATTATGCTTGGGCCCTGTCCAGAATAATTGACTCTTGTGCTCACCCCCGGCCTGACTGACCCAGCCTGCCGAGGGCTTGATTCTGTGGCTTTTTGGGATTACGCACGGATTAAATCCTCCATTTTGGACCTTATATCAGCAAAGAGATGCACCACCAGCACCACTTCTGTATGCAAACATGTTCCCAAGGAATACAGCTGCAGGTGGTGGCCTCAAAATGGAAGTACCACTGCCGGAAGTGGTTAGCATCAGAGGAGAGGACAGGAACCTGAGTGGTCAAGTTAGTACTTCTCGAGCAGTTCACACAAACACTCTCCACTGGAGTCTAGGAGTGGGTACTGAGGCATCAGCCAAGGTCATTAACAGAGGTGGTGCAGCTGATTGAAAACTTTATGGCTGCTGTGGAAACCCCAAAGACACACAGAAGGGGACAGGCTGGGCTTAGAAGCTGACCCAGCCTGATGTGAAGCCTGGTCAGGAGAGGCTTGTCTTTAGTCTCTTGGTAGTTAGGACACCCAGCCTGACTGTGAGTCACTGTGACAGGCCAGGAATGACCCAGACAAAATCTAACCAGGACAGTTGATTCCCAGCCCTGCTAAAGAGGTTGATTATTATGGACTTTAATTCCATACCCCTACAACAGGCAAGGTCACCTTTGAACAAGAGGATGGGCTCAGACCACAACATGGTGATTTTTTTCTCATGTGAGCAAATGGGACACATCTGAAGAGAATGCCTCCTGATGGAATGCAAGCATGCCCAGGTGTGGACAACAGAAGGTGGAGCAAGGACGAAAGGGACTGTTAAAATAACAGTCCTCAGATGGATTAATAGGACAAAAGTGCAAGATCTGCTGGACTCCATGTAGCCAGACCTTGGTCTAGACTCCCCTGGCTGCGGAAGAAGGGACCGTAAGTGAGATAATCTCCCTCCAGTGCATTCACGGAGATGTGAAGACCTTCCCCAGCAGAGGACTATGGTTAAATGGGGGTCAGCATATGGATGCCCTTCAGGTACCTCCTTCCTCAACATTGGCTGACCCTGTCATTATTGGTCAGAACTGGTGATATTTTGGGGAAATTATCCACAAGGTAGAAAAACCGGAGACTGTGGCCGCTGACCCAGTCCTGGTGCCTGGGGCAAGTCCTGTCCAGGTTAGAAGAACCAGAGGACGCTGCTGAGGGGAGTTCAAGATCTATGGGTCCCCCATCCAGCTTGCAGACAGGAGAGGAAACTGGGGGATTGCCATTACCAGATTTGGATGCCCTAACTCGTAACACAGATTTTGTCCATGAACAAAATGAGGACTCTATGTTGAGCAGGGCCCTTGATGATTAAATTGCTGCTGTGAATGATGAAGTGGTAGAACCCCAGCACCTGAGGCAGTGGCCCCATTTTATACTCCACGGAAAATGCATATATCATGTTGAATGCACTAAACAAACTGGTGAGGTAAAGACCCAATTACTAATACCCCAACTGCACCACCAGGCACTCCTATAACTAGCACATGGTATTCCTTGTGCTAGGCACTTAGGCCAGGATGCGACTCTTGCACGTTGGTTTGTTTTTACTGGTCCAGCGTCCACCAGGTGGTCAGAGAATACTGTGTTTCCTATCCCAAATGCAAATTAACAACCCCAAACAGCATCGCAAAGGCCCCCTTGATCTCACTCCCCAATTGAAATGCCCTTCTAGTGAATTTGAATGTATATAGTAGGTCTCCTGGAAAAAAGTGCAGTAGGCCATCAATACACTCTTGTGATTGTAGACTACACTTCTTGGTACCCAGAGACAATCTCGCTGCAGTCTACACAGGCCACAGCAGTCGCTTCAGACCTCATGAAATTCTTTTCTTGAGTAGGACTCCCCCAAGAAATGCTGACTGATCAGGGGACCAGCTTTACATCCCAGATAATGCAGGAGCCATTTAAGATCAAGTTGCTAAAGACCTCTATCTATCATCCAAAAATTGACTGGTAGTTAGAGATGCAACAAAACCCTGGCAGTGATTTGTGGCCTCTAATTCCAAGCACTGAGATCAGCTACTTGCTTTTCTTTTGTTCGGCATAAGGGAGGTAGGCAAGAATGAACATACAACCAGGGTGTACACCTACAGACCTTCCACTCTGGAGACTAAGTACAGTTGTTATGTCCTAGCACAGAATCCTACTTGCTAGCCACATGGCAAGGGCTTTTTGAAGTGGTTCATCAGATGGGACCTGTGGACTATTAGGTCTACCTGTCCAGGAAGCAGAAAGAAAGTAGGCTCTACCATGTGAACTTGCTGAAGCCTTGGAAAACTAGAGAAGGGATGTTAATAGCTACCTACCCACCAGAGTCAGAAGTGGGGTCTCAAGCATCCATTCACCAAGAGTCAACACAAGCACAGATGGTGCCAAACTCCTACCCAGACAAAGAGCCCGGGTTTCATATCTTGTCAAGGTTTCCCTCATATACTCTTCTCTGCACCCAGCTGGTCCTGGCTGACACACCACCACACTGAGACAGTCGTGGGACAGCAGGATAGAGACAACCCATGGCCCTGACCTTAGAAGATGTGTGGGATATTCAGAAGTAGTTGCAGGCTATGCTGGATCTAGGAGTAGTCCAGGAATCCCAGAGTGACTGGCAAAGGCCCATTGTTCTTCCAAAATCCAATGGTTCAACACATTTCTGCACAGATGTATGAAAATTTAATGTAATCTTGACGTTTCATGTGTAGCCAATAACATGAGTGAATGAGCTATTGGAACATTTAGGGTTGGCCAGGTATACCAGTACTTTAGATTTAAAGAGTATTGGAAGATCCCTTTTCCCCTGCATAGCAAGAAAAAATAGCCTTCTTGACATCCTACATGGAGCAGCCACAATGTTTCGACAATTAATGGATAGAGTGCTCAGACCTCATCAACAGTATGTCGCTGCGTATTTAGATGACATTGTTATATAAAGCGACAACTGGGATGACCACTTGTGACAAGTACAAGCAGTCGTCCCATCCCTAGCTGAGGTGGATCTCACAGGCAATCCTCAAAAATGCAAGCTGGTGAGTCAGGAAGTGACTTACCTGAGTTCTACTATGGGAGTAGGCTGCTAATCAGTGAGGTGCAGACATTATTGGCACGTCCCATTCTTTAGACAAAGAGTCAGGTTGGGCACTGCACCTTGGACTGGCTGGCTACTCTAGGTGCCTGGTAACAGTTTCACCTCATTACAGCCCCTCTAATGGACTTGATAAAAGATGGGAATCCAAAGAAGATCCACTGGGATGATTGTGAGAAAGTCTTTCACATCTTGAAAGACTGGCTGTGCCATGAGCCTGTCCTCTTCAATCCCAATTTTTCAAAAGAGTTTGTTTTACAGACAGATGCCTCTGATGCAAGCTTTGAGGCGATATCTTCAGAAGAGGTGGATGGCAAGGAGCGGCCAGTCTTATCTAAGCTGAAAGGTTTTCCTTAAGGAAAAGGCCTACTTCGTGAGTGAAAAGGAAGCACTGGAGCCATAGGAGTCCTTAGGTACTATTTCCTGGGCAATACTTTCTCCCTTGTTACTGATCACACCCCGCTCCAGTGAATAAATACGATGAAGGAAACAAAGTCACATATTATGCTATGGTTAAGGCCCTACTTGAATTGCGGGATGATTGTCAAAGAATTGCAGCTAAGTTGTCGACAAGGCATGGAAAATTGCAGAAAAGTAATAACTGGCCTTATTATTTGCGGTACTAAAGTCCATTATTACTTTTCCGTGATTTTCCGCTGTCGGCTGCCTGAGGGTCCCGTTCTCAGCCCCAGGGTGGCTGGGGCTCCCACTGTCAGCCACACATTTGGCGGGACTCCCACTGTCAAAACTGTAGTGGAAGCCTAATTCTGCAGAATCCGCAATTTCTGCATTATTGCAAGTTAAGTAGAGCCTTAGCTATATATGGTACTTGTGTGTCCAACCCTATATTTTTAGAGTACAGCATTGTGCAGGAAAAAGAAACACAGCAATGCTGACTTCTTTTTGTGGGATGTGGGAGAGTCAGGCTTGGACAATGGGATTCTGTGGCTTCATCTTGAGGAGGAAGGTATGTGGTGGGACAGATCTCCCACCCCAATCATGAAGGAGTTAAAGAGATCGTCTGGGCACAATCAGACTTGACACGGTGCACCTTGTGAGACTTGTCAAGCCTGGAAATGGGCAAGTCCTTAAAAGGGAGCATCCCTGCTCAGTGCAGGGCAGAACTCTGAAGGACCAGGACTGCAACTCAGAACTCCTGGCCCCCAGAAGCAAAGGTTACTGACCAAGGCTTGAGAGTTTTGGCTGCCCAGGCTCAGAAAGGAGAAGGGCCGGTACATTTCTCTTTGGCTTCCTGAGGGCCTAGGACTCTGCTTTTTATGGGCTGCAGAAGAATACTGACTTTTTGTTTGTACTACTTTAACTCCCCTGCAAGGAGGCAGATGTCCTGAACTCCAAGACAGGAGCAGTGCCTGACCTCTCCTCAAGGGCGCTACAGAGGTATAGCTTGCGCCACTTCCTATCCTGCATCTAGACGCCCCCCCCCAAACCCCCATAACCCTCAAAGCCTCAGCAGTGCAATGTTCACATAGAAAGTGTTCTTCAGAGCTCAGAGGGTAGGAATGGCCTGCTGAACTCTGTCCCCCTCATCTGCAAAATTCAGGCTAAAGATTACCATGCCTCTGCAATTAATTCATGCTGTAGGAGGAAGCATCTGGGCCATGTATCCAGGAGAAACTAATGGCTCCAAATTACTTTAAGAGCTTTGTTTTGATGTTTTGATGTACTTTTGCCAAAACCCGCCTCCCGCTATTTATCCAACAGTGCTACTCTTTTTTGGGTGGGGAAAGGGGGGCATAAGGGGAATGTACCTTGTGGAATCTTGTAAGTGAGTTCTCCAGGGTTCCTTAGCTGGCGTAGCAGGATATCGCTGTGAATATTGATTCCCATACCAAACAAAAACAACAGAACACCTACAGAATGAAAATGAGAAATTGAGTGGCATGATAGCTTCTGGTCTGTCTAATTATAGAATCATAGGCCATGTCTACACCATCACTTAGGTGGGCAAAATTTACGTCGTGCAGGGGTGTGAAAAAAACACCCCCACAAGTGACATAAGTGGCAGTGTGGACAGTGCTTCTCCCACCAACTTAGCTACTGCCACTCGTTGAAGTGGTTTTATTATGTCGAAGGGAGAGCTCTCTCCTGTCGGCATAGAGCGGCTACACAAGCAATCTTACAGCAGAACAGCTGCGTTGATACAGCAATGCCTCTGTAAACTCACTAGTGTAGACATGGCCATAGAAATTTAGGGCTGGGAGGGACCTCGAGGGGTTGTCAAATCTAGCTCTCTGTACTGAGCCTGGATGAAGTGTCAGGTCAGCCAGGCAACCAGCCATGGTTGGAGCAGGAACAGGTACAGTCTGGGGAAGGATGGGATAGGAGCAGTCTGGCGGAAGTGCCATGCAGCTGGAAGTATTCCCAATAAGATAGTGACACTGAGCAGATTAGAGTGGCTGCTTTCATTGGGAGCCTATATACCTGCCTTCGGGTCAGCTGGTTAAAGCCTTGCTTATGGACTGGCTGGAGCCTTAGTACTCACGGGGTATTACTTCAGATGACTCTCAGGCTCAGAATACTTATCTCACTAAGTAAACCTAGACTCTCTCTGACAGGTGTTATCCCAACCTTTTTAGAGATCCTTCAATGGTGTAAAATCCACATCCTCCCTTGGAAGCCTACTGCTGCTCGTAAATACCCTTAGAAAGTTTTTCCTGCTATGTAACCTAAATCTCCCTTGCTGCAGAATAAGCCCATTACTTCTTGTTGAAGCCCTACCTTCAGTTGATGTGGAGAACAATTGATCACCACCTTCTTTAAAACAGCCCTTACCATATTTGAACTCTTTTATCAAGTCCTCCCTCAGTCTTCTTTTCTGAAGATTAAACATGCTTTGTTTCTAAACATTCCCTCAGAGGTTATCTAAACTTTATCGTTTTTGTTCTCTAGCGCAAGTGCCAAGTAGAGTGGGACAATGACCTCCCATGTCTTACATAGGACATTCCCTGTTCATACACCACAGAATATGAGCCTTTTTCACAGCTGCGTCACTTTCAATTTGTGCTCTTCTATAAGCCCCAGATTGTTTTCTGCAGTACTGCTACCTACCCAGTTATCCCCCATTTTGTAGTTAGGCGTTTGATTTTTCCTTGCTAAGTGCATTACTTTGCGTTTATCTTTATTAAAATTCATCTTATCGATTTCAGACCAATTTATCCAATATGTCAAGGTCATTTTGAATTCTAATCTTGTCCTCCATGTGGTTACAACCCCTCCCATCTTGGTGTCATCTGCAAATTTTATAGGCACACTCTTCACTGAGATTAAATAGTACCAGACTCAGGACTGACCCCCTGCAGGGCTTCACTAGATACGTCCTCCGAATTTGACAGTCAGCTATTGATAACTACTCTTTGCACACAGTTTTTCAGCCATTTTACAGTACCCAATTTACAGTAATTTCATCTACACCACACTTCCCTAATCTGCTTGTAAGAATGTCATGTGGAACGGTATCCAAAGATTTACTAAAATCAAGATATATCACATCTTCCCCCTATCCAATAGGCCAGTAACCCTGGAAATTAGGTAGGTTTGGCGTGATTTGTTCTTGACAAATCCTTGCTGGCTATTCTTTATAACATTACTATCTTCTAGGTGCTCACCAATTGTTTAATAATTTGTTCCAGTATCTTTCCAAGTATCAAAGTTAGGCTAATTAGTCAATAATTCCCTAGGTCCTCTTTGTTCCCCTTTTTAAGATAGGTATTATCTTTACCCTGCTTCAGTCCTCTGGGATCTTGCCCTGCTCCATGAGTTCTCAAAGATGATTGCTAAAGATTCTCAGATTGCTTCAGCTACTTCTTTAAGTAACGTAGGCCCTGCAGACATGAGTGGCCCCAACAGATGCTGCTCACAAAGTTTCAGGAAGCTTCCAGGGCAGATGCCTTGATTGCCATACATGGGGTCAGAAAGGAATCTCCTCCCAGGTTAGATTGGCAGAGACCGTTGGGGGGGTGCCACCTTCCTCTGCAGCATGTGGGTGTGGGTCACTTGTCAAGCTTATCTGAATATATATCACTTAAGCATTTTCCTGTGATTGCGGGAGCCTCAGGCATTGGTGCATCTTGATCCCTCCTATTATCTGCCTGTGGCACATAAGGCCAGTTTCCTGTGAGCTGTAATACTTTGGTCCAATTTCAGTTGCTGGGTTTAGTGTGTGGGTGCAGGATGGTGTTGGTGGCCTATGGTATACTGGAGGTCAGTAGATGATCTGGTTGTCCCTTTTGGCCTTAAACTCTATGACTTGAATACATCTAACTTCTCTGAGTATTCTTTAACCTTTCCTTTCTCTATTTTGGCTTGCATTCCCTTCCCCCTTGTTGTTAATATTAATTGTGTTGAGTATCTGATCACCAGTAAGCTTTTTAGTGAAGACTGAAGCAAAATAGGCATTAAGCACCTCAGCTTTCTGGATGTCATCAGTCATTAGCGCCCCTTCCTCACTAAGCAGAGGATCTACACTTTCTTTCATCTTTCTTTGCTCCTAATGTATTTAAGGAACCTGTTCTTACTGCCTTTTGTGCCCCTTGCTTGGTATAATTAATCTTGTACCGTAGACTTTTCCATTTTGTCCCTACATGCTTATGCTATTCTTTTGTACTCCTCCTTAGCAATTCATCCACATTTCTACTTTTTGCAGGATTCCTTTTTGATTTTCAGGTTACAAAGCTCCCGATGGAGCCCTATTGGCCTCTTACAATCTTTATTTTGCATTGGAATAGTTGGCAGTTGTACACTTAATACTGTCTCCTTGAGAAACTGCCAGCTCTTCTGAACTCCTTTATCCCTTAGATTTTCTATTATAACTAGTCCAATGTGTTAAGTGTATTCATTAGGGCAAATTTATCTTTGGGGAAAGCAGGTATAAAACCATTGACTTCATCCATTTACATTTGGCCTGAACTGGAGCCATGCTGTCAATTCAAAATGTATGCTTTTCGGTATCCTAATGAGAAAGCTACCAACTTAAACAATTTCTGTCCCCGACCCAATAAATATAAATGAATGATGACAAGACAAGCATGATTTTGTGTTAGTTATGGGATCATAATGTAACCTCAAGACAACTGCTAGTATAGATGATGTGTTCTAGGAACACAAGAAATTTGAACAAGATTGAAGGCATAGTGTCCATGGATGGGTCAGAAGGAAATGTAAGCTCAGAAGCTTGTCTCTCTCATCAACAGCAGTTGGTCCAATCAAAGATATTACCTCATCCACCTTGTCTCCCTAGTGTGAATTCAGTCAGCAGTATACTTGTTGGGCCTAACTTGACTCCTCTCACATCAGAGTACACTGATAAGTCTATAGAAGTCAGTAGAGTTGCACCTGTGTGAAACTAGGACAAATGAAAGGAAAGTCAGGACAAACTGCTGACTGGAATTTCTGAAAGCTGCTTTTTAAAATCTAGTTCTGTAATTTTTATGCTCATGTAATACACTGGCCTGGAGTGTATAAACAAATGTCCCTCTGGTGGATGGTCCCTGCAACTAAATTGCCTAATATTTCAGAACTGGAGAATGTCTTTTAATTTATATTGTAGATATCTGTTTTTCATGTTGAGGGTCCTGGGTTCAGTTCTTAATGTCCCCAAGTTTCCAAATGTGCATGTGGTCATGGTTCATTACACTCACATAAATCCCATTAAAACAGTAGGAGTTTTTCAGACTGCATAATAAGGGCCCAGCTTGCAGCTTCTTGAAACCAGTGATGTTATAAGATACAATGCAAACATTTCACTGGAGCTGCACCATTTATGCCACCCCAGGAATTAAACATCCTTCTCACACACAGCTCAGGAATAACTTCCATTGGCTAAACATAGATGGCCATAGAAGAATCCATTTAAAAACTGGAAGCAGAGGGGCCATTTATTGCTAATCAGAAGAGGAATACACCTAGCTATGCAAAAATTAATTCCAGGGCTAAAGAATAAATAGCATTGGAGCCAGTGGGGCAGAAGGTAGTAAAACTTTCCCTGTGAACACTGCATTGAAAAGAGCTAACCATGCATGTTTAAAAATCATAACCCAACAGTGCTCGCAAACTAATCTCAGTCTGTTTTCCACTTTACTGTTTGCAGTGTTGTCAGGGCCATGTTGGTCCCAGAATATTAGCGAGACAAGGCAAGTCTTTTATTAGACCAACTTTTGTTGGTGAAAGAGACGAGCTTTCGACCTACACAGAGCTCTTCTTCAGGTAGCTCAAAAGCTTGTCTCTCTCGCCAACAGAAGTTGGTCCAATAAAAGATGTTACCTCACCCACTGTGAGAGAATATTCACACCCTACACACTAGTGTAATAATCTTGGTGCAATATATGCCTTAAGAGGTATCATTTAAAAACTAATAACTCACTGGTCAATAATATTATGATGAAAAGTGTGTAGTAAAATCATGAATTTTTATGATTCAATGATAGTTGTGAATAGTCTGTGTTACTCCATTTAAGGTAGCATACTGTTGTATAGAGAGCCCTTTAAAAGGGCAACAGACCTAATATATCTGGATTGTCCAGGAGAAGGACGTGTTTTCCAGGGGGAGGTCTGTGACTGGGAGTGTGTTGGAGTCACCCTGCAAATAATAACCAAGGCTGCTGGAAGCCAGTGTGGCTGGCGCGTTGCTGACAGGCTGCAGGGGGTCAGAGTGGCTGGACTAGGGCTGTTGCTATACACAGGCATGCTGCCTGGCTGTTTGTAAGGAGCTAAAGCGGCAAAGCATTATATGGCACACCAGGCTGCAGGCAGAGGTGAGACTGCCCCACACCGGTCTGGAATGTGTGTCACACCCAGCTTGTGTCTCTACCATTTTAATGCTAATTGTATAGTTGCCATTATTGTGACTAATATTAAACAACTCTGTTCAAGAATATTGGGGGAATTCACTGGGAGGAAAAATAGTGCAACTTAAGAATAGAAGGCCAAATTCAACCCTGATGTAACTCTACTGATTATCAAATTTATACAAGAGATTATTTTAGTGCCCAATATTCTTAAGTTTGAATTCCCTGGATCTGTCAGTTTAATTCAATGTTGTGCATTACGATACTTTATATATATGGGACCCAATTCCCCTCTCACACCTGTGTAAATCAGGAATAATACCAATGAAATTTTACTTGGGTAGATAGCAAAAAGAAACCCAGGAAGTATAAGAAGCGTTGATACAATAGAGCTTATCAGCTCTTCCACATACATCAGACTCTCTCATATCAACACATCTATTACACTTTTAAAGTATTTATTATTAATGCAGTAGTAGTGACAGTTTCATTAGAGTAAATGTGCATTTAGCTTTTCTTAAAAATGTATGGCAATAACTTTTTAAACTGATAATTGTAGCTTTGGAGAATTCCAGTCTCTTATTATTAAATATTTCTATTTTGGTTTGAGTCCCATCATGCTAGGAGCTGCACAAACAGAGATTTGTATAGCACAAAATCCGTATCCTGAAGAGCTTACACTACAAGACTAGTTATCCCCAAAGGTAGGTGGAAGAGTGGAAGGATACAATCAACATGTTCATTACTTGTGTTCATGTCAATTTGCTTTTATACAACAAGTTTAGTAATTGTGTATAGAAATAATACTTCCTTTCCCCACCTGCCTTTCAGCCTTGCCAGTACACCTTGGTGAATGTCTTATAGGCATTATAGGGGAACGCTGATACCCCATCCCCCTTGGCTGCAGCAAGGAGCCTACACTGATCTTTTAGCCCCATCTCAGCGTGCTCTGCGTGGGTTCTTAGACAGTGGCTCACTTCTGCAGCCAGTGGGAGGGGAGTGGTGGGCCACTTTGAAAGCCCTCGCAGGCCACTTTTGGCCTATGGGTTGGGAACCATTAATTTAACAGAAATGGGTCAAAGCCAGAACCTCAAAACTAGTTTCCTCCCTCTACTTCTCTGCCACACACACTTTTTTTTGGGGGGGGGGGCGGGGAAGGAGGGAACTGAGGTGATGGAGAGGTCACATTCAAGGACCCTGATCCAAACTAGTCACTATTGTTTTAGTTCCAGTGCAGAACCAACCCCCCCGAGGATAATATCTGGCTCCACTTCAGATGGGGCCAGAAATATCATAAGACAACCTGGGTTTTGTGATATTTCCTTCAAACCAGGAAGTAGCATGCACTTCACTTCCTAGTGATGCCCTTGCATATGTCCCCAAGCAGACCATCCATCATACCAATTCTTTTCACCTCTGGGTGACCCTAGCTGCCCTCCCCCCCTCAGTGTCCGAGCAGATTGGGGGTGAACAGGAGTGACCAAAACCTCTCATTCTCTGTGTCCACAAAGTCAGGAGACAGAAAAAGCTGTCCAAAGCTACCTCTGTCCAGACAAGGTGGAGAGGGGAGGGGTAGCTCCCCAAAAGCCATGAGAAGGGGAGAGAACTCTCCAATTATCCCCAACAACCCAGAGTGAAGTGCATAAACTGAGCCCTCACATCCTTCTTATCAAGCAGAAGGGAGTGGGGGAGGGCAGAGCCCTCAGCAGGTCAAAATACCTAAAGTCCCAACTTCTCCTGGCAGCAGATGTTTCTGTTTTCACCCAACTAGTCAAATCCCTGATCAACTGCTGCTATGTGCCACTGCTAGCATTCTGCAACAGAGCCTCATCTTTTGTGTGCATCAGAAGCAAGCATTGTTGCAGCCCATTAAAATATTTGAGGAAACATTCACTAATGTTTGCACTGAATGAAACATTGGCTGTGTTGTTCATTTTGGACCTGATTCTGATTGCAATGGCATTTGAGGGCATTTGGCACCTCACAGGAATCATTCAGCTCGCTGAGTCCACAATGAATAACAGAGTATTAATTCAGTACAAATGTTTAGATCTGAATGTCTTCTTATGCACTGCCTGCTGTCACAGAATCCAACAGTGCGTGTGAGAGTGCAGTGAACACAACACTGAAGTAGGACTCAGGAGACCTCAGTTCTCTTCCTAACGTAACCAGGCTATATACTTGTTGCTTGAGTCAGAGGGTATCTCATGAAGTGAGCTCAGCTAATTTCAATAATAAGGTATTTCCATGACCTATATGCAAAGTGTGGTCAACAATAGGCCCTGACCTGGCCTGATTTCTTAGATTATGGTAGAGAGAAGATGGATCAATCAATCCTTCTTTCCATCCTCCCTCCCTACTGTGGTGGCTTCTCTTTTTATTTGGCCTGCTGGGCCCTGATTGGCTGCTGCCTGCTTCAGCCCATCTAGCTGCTAGAGGACCACGTCTCACTGGTTCCATCAGCAGCTGGCCCAGGAAGCCTTTCTAGGCAATTCCAGGGGTCCAAAACTCGCTGCCCTTCTCTTGTTAAAGGGCTGCTTTCTAGGACCAAGGGAACAGGATCTCCAACAAGGGACAGCTAATGCCTGTTACACCCTGTCACAACACTGTAGCAGTTTAAGTCCAAAAAGAGGACAAGGAGCAACAGGGAGGCAGACTGGATTTGTTCGAAGTCTCTGTGCAGGGAACAGAACTAGGGACTCAGCTGAAAGTGTCAAGAAACATCCAGAAGGGTGTTGTAGTTACTGAGATTGCTCGATAGGTTTCTTGAAGCCATAAAGAATGTTTCCATTATGGGCAAACTGTTCTGTATATCGCACACATCGTCAGCCTGAGAGCTGAACCAATCAGAGCCCAAGGTGGAAATTCTACAATTTTGGAAATATACAATATAGTCAGAACCCTAGGCTGAAGATGACCCACGGTGGTTATGTCTGCATAACTGCCAAATTTTATTCCAAACACGTCATTTTATGAAAATTCTGAGCTAATACTCTAAAGTTAAAAGTATAGAAGTAAAATCCTTAGAGATGGCAGGGGTGCTAGTTAAAAAAAAAAGTCTCAGAAGACATGTGTACAGCTAAACAAAAAGGGAACCAGGAAGGCACTGAGTTAACCACATGGCTAAATGGCAAGATTCGAGATGCTATTCAACCAAACAGGAATCCTTCAAAATCTGGAAATCTGACTCTAGTGAAACCAATAAATAGGGGTATAAAGTACAGCAGACATTAAGTTGGAGGGAAATTAGAAGGGTCAAAATGGATTTTGAAGAGCTAATAGCTGAAGGTGTGAAAACAAATAACCCCTAATTCTTCATATACATCAGTAGTATGTACCCCATGAAAAAATCTGTGTATCACCAGAAGTTAAAGGGAGAAGTTAAGGTTGAAAAGGACATTGCTGAGAGGCTAAATGATTTCTTTGCATCAGTCTTCAACAGTGAACACATTGGGAAGGTTCCTACCACAAACCTGCTCTTCTCTGGTAATAAATATGAGATGCTGCTAAAGAGTTAGATATCAAAAGAGGAGGTGCTGGAGCAAACAGAAATTTAAAAAGCAGTACGTCACCAAGCCCATATGGTGTACACCTAAGAGTTCTGAAGGAGCTCAGATATGAAACGGTTGAGCTGCTAACAAAAGCATTCCATCTCTCTTTATAAACAGACACTGTCCATAGGACTGGACCATAACAAATGGTATGCCTATATTTTAAAAAGGCTTTAGGGATGACAAGGGGAATTATAGACCACTAGCCTTACATCTACACCTGGCAAGTTGGTTAAAATGATCATTAAAAGCAGAATAAAAGCATACCTGGAGATCATGACATGATAGCATCTAGCTAGCATGGTTTTTTTCAAAGGAAAATCGTGACTCACTAAACTCTTAGTATTCTTAGAATGTGCACTGAAGCAGTGAATAAAAGAGAACTACCTGACAATGTATTGAAGTTTCCAAAGGCTTTGGGCAAGATCCCGCACAAGAGACTACTTAAAAAGCCAAGTCATGGGATAAGAGGCCAGCATTATCATGGATCAAACACTAGCTAGAAAACAAATCGAAGAGTAATATTAAATGGTCATTTTTCATCAAGGCTAAAATCTAACAGTTGTGTGACTCAAGGTTCTGTACTAAATCCTGTGTTGTTTAATACTTTTGTTAGTGATTTGAAAAGGAGGATAGATAGTGAGGTAACAAAGTTTGTATATGACAAAAATTATTTACATTAGTCAGGTCCAGAGAATACTGTGAGGAACTCCAAAGAGATCTGACCAACCTAGGTGAATGAGCAACATGCTGGCAGAGGAAATTCAATGCTGATAAATGCAAAATAATGCACATTGCAGGGAAAAAATTATTCATACACTTTACTAAATTAACTCCACCAACTCAGGACAGGGACCTGGGCATCACTGTTGTCAGTTCAGTGAAGACCTCTGCTCAATGTGCAGCTGCAGTCAAAAAAGCAAACAAAATGTTAAAGTATATAAAGAATGGGATGGGGAATAATATGGAGAACATTATAATGCCATTATATAAATCAATGATTTGGCCTCATCTGGAATGCTGTCTGCAGAAATGGTCACCCCACCTCAAAAAGTATATTGCTGAATTAAAAGAGGCTCAGAAAAGGGCAAAGAGATTATTAAGAGCCTGGAAAAACTCTCATATCAAGAAACATTTAAGATTAGGATTGTTTGTGGGTGAGAGGACTGAGGGTCTGACAGGGCTGGGCATCTGAGAGGGTTGGCTGGAGGTTAGACAGGACTAATCTGTCTGTCTGTGAGAAGCTGGGGAAGCCTGGCACCAGAACTGGTGTCTTCTCCATGAAGTCTGCTGCCTGCTCCTCCTCTCACAGCTTCTTCCCCCGCTGTAATCCAGCAGGAGCAACAGAGCATGTGGCAGATTATGTACCACATAAACCCCTGCTGGCTGCTGCACACAATTACAGACATTACTGTCGTTCATCTGAATAAACCACATCTGAGCGGGCCTGCAGGAAAGTGTATAGGGCTGCCAAATGCATGAGTGTCATGTGAGATACATTATAGTTGGCAGGTCTGTGTTGGCTGGCAGTGCTGGGCCATGAACATCTCTAACATCTTGGCAACAAACATAATCTTCCTGTCTGACACACAATCTTAGGAGAGACAATCCTCTATTAATGGAGTGCTGAGAACTGCTAGCTAGAACCACTTCTGTTTGGCTGACAAGCTGAAAATATTTGATTCTGGACTGAGAGCCTCCGCAGCTTCATTCCAGGTTCAATGAACCAGGTGACATGTGCTACTATTTAGACCACAATATAGAGGCTGAAAAAATAATCTCTGAAGATGATCAGTAGCAAAACAAGACTGTTTATTGGTGTGTGCCAAAGTAGAGTGTAGATGTTATGCTAAAACCTTGCATTTTTAATAGCGGCAAGTTTGTGAAAGTCTGTACGGAAGGACACACATAGATTTACTAGCCAACAGATTTTTGTTTACAAGTTATTTAATATTTTAAATACTGTTTACACTGTTTTTCTTTGCTTGCATTAAATATAAATATTTGTTTATCATGCAAACTGTGTGGTACTCTCTTTCTCTGAAGGTGACTGGAAGTTGTTATTCACACCAAAATTTACGGTTTTACTTTGTGTAATGCTTTCTGAAAAGACAGAACTCTAGCCTTGCTTTAGGAAAGAGTTAAACTGAGGCGCAAGAAAGGGGAGTGTAGTAATATAATCATATATAACTCACCCCACCTCACCCTATGCTGGCTTTGCTGCTGACTTGTGGTGTGATCTTAGGTAAGTTTCTTCACCTCTCTGCCTCCCCTCCCTGCCTTGTCTATTTTGACTGAAAGCAGGAGCAATCTCTTACTAGGTTTGCTTAGAGTGTCTAGCACAGTGGGACTCTGGCCTCATTTGAAGCTTCCAGGCACTACTACAGTTCAAATAATAAGTCAAGAGATCTTTCTGCAGAACATAGATCCCCAGCGTGTTGCAGAACATATAGGGCTCTAGTTATAAGTAAGGCATTTTATGTAAGGCAAGGTTCCCCCAACCATCACCATCCCATTTATCATAATTTCTGTATTCACATTTTTAAAAATCTTCCTTTGAGCTCAGCACAACATGAGTAACATCAGCTGGCTTCCCCTGCTCAATAATGCACTCTCATTGAATTTCTGGGGCCAAATTCAGCCTGCACACTGTGTCACTGAAGTCAAGCCTGCTTACACCAGGACAAAATTTGCTCTTTAGTTTTTGCATGTGCCTCAGGTGAGGAAGGAGGCTGGTCTCTGTGGCCTTGTTTACACAGAGTATTTGCCCTGACTCCAGCCATCCGTGATCAGCCTCCAGCATAGCTGCCTCAGTGCAAGCCCCTCGTGTGGGCAAGGAAAGCCACAATTTGCGCCAGCGGAGCTTGTGTCTTTGGCTCGTCAGCAGCAGTGCAGCTCCAGTAGTGAATGGCCACAGATTGCTGGAATGAGGGTGAATTCCCAGTGCGGACAAGGCCAGAGAAGCTCATTTGGAATTTGCAACTCCTCAGACCTTAACATGGCAGTGATCTAACGTGGTGCCTATACGGCTCTAGGAAGACAACTGATGAGTCTGTGCCTGAACAGCGGACAGCTGGTGCTTTCAAAGGTGGCTGCCCGACAAAAAGCTCATCTATTTAACGCCTTTATTTTCAGTGTAAAAATTATTCTTTGTAGGCTTCACACCTGGGCCAGCAGGCAGGTTTTGTGCTGATTTCCATCACCACTGATTTGACTCACAGGCTCATTGAAGGTTAGAACACAATTCAAAACGCTTACACACTACTTAGAGAGTAGATACTGGAAGTCCTGTGTCTGTAGTTACCTGATGTAAATCTGAAGTCAGTGAACCAATCTTTTGGGTATTGAGCGCAGTAAATCATGTAGTACCCTTGAAGGAAACCATTATAGATACAGAATAGCACGCCAAAGAAAAGTATCTGCAGTGGGAAAGGTCTGCCTCTCGTGAAGAATGAGTAAATAAACGTCCTAAGGTAGATAAAAAAACACACAGTCAAACCAGAAGTAAACACCATGTATCAACACATTGTACATAAATAGATCTTGGTAAAATTCTTGGTTTAAAAAAAAACGTTTTCAGCTTATGTGGGCTGACGCTACCCCAACATAATTCTTTTACTAATTTTTTTTGAAATTATGTCTTTATTTAGGAAGTTTATAACAGGTTTACAGATCCTAGCCATGTAAATATCGGTGACAATACAATGATCATTACTACAGTGAGCTTTTGTTTAGAGAAACTTTATACAATGATATTATCAATGGCTCTCTTTATTTAAATGGGTACTACCATGTTGCAGTCTGAACATCTTTACATTTACCCATGACATCTACTAACAGTTTCTGTTAGGGAGAAACTGTCTCAAGAGTTGACTCTAATAAGAGATCAAGGCAGAGACAAACTTTCCTGTTGTTCACACAGCTCTTTCTACCCAGAACCTTGTAAAATTAAAGAGCTACCAAAAACATTTCTTCCAAGACCAAAAACTTGCTCATAAACTATGCAAAATTACATGGGAGATTGTAACAGCAGCACCTGATCATGCCTGCCACAGTAGTATTATCTTCCACTAGAAAGGACCACCTTACGATAGTTATATACCCTCATTATTACTCATCTGGTTAGCTCAGTCCACAACATTGCAACATCTGATGTCTGATCTAGCCATATCTACAGGGCCTTCCTCAAAAGCTAAGCATCTACATATATACAGTACCTCAAAGTGCTGCTAAAAAAAAGCACCCCGAGACCACTTCTCAAGGTCTCATACCTACATCAGAAAGGTTTCTTTTGAACACCCACAGAAACATCTGCATGTGAAATCGTCTTATTCCAGTCATTGGTCTGGGCTTCAAGACTGCCCTAAAACTGTAGTGTCTGTGCCTTGACATAATTCTTGTGCTGACTATTTATTTGTGGGGAGAAATCTTTGTGCTAGAATATAAATAATATTTACAGCCTTGGAAAAACTCCTGGTCTGATTGGGTTTTTTGCAACAATCACATAATTAGAACCTTTCACCCGTGCCTTAGACTGATTTGTTTACTAAGGACAATTTACTTGTGCTGTTATGAATTACTGTGAACCTCTACATCTGTGAAGAGGAAAATTTGTTCTCTGTGTATTCATTTGTGTCCTCACCCATTTGTTTATTTTTTCTTTAAGCTATATATTGTATATGGGCATTGGGGTGATTAATACCACTTTACCATTTATTTTAAAACTTTACTGAGGGATTAGGTTAACTAATTCACTCTGGTAAATCACACACTCACACTCACCACTGGGTACAATTTTATGGGCTATAACACACTTTTATTTGCTTTTATGGAAGTTACCAGAATTTATCAGTGTTTTTAAGAGCCTGTCTTCACTGCACCATTATAAAGAAAATGACTGCAACAGGGTTTTTCCAAATGTTTAAGACACATATATTTTTAATCAAATAGAAGAAAGTAACAGGATTTCCACTGTTATTGAATTTATACAAAGGAGAAAGCTAATATTATCAAGGGATCCAATCCTTCCATTGTTAAAGGTGAAGCTAGCTAGAAATAAGACCAATTTTCAGCTAAGGCCCAGTCTACGCTTACCTTCGGGATTTGGCAGCAGTTGACGGGAGATACGCAAGTGACGAAAATCACTTGCCTATCTCCGTCGACTTCGCTGCGTCTCTTCCGTGCACTGGACAGACTGCGCTGCGTCACTTACCAGGGTGCTTTTCCTGCGTCGATTGCTGGATCGACTGAGCGGGTCTACACAGACCGCTCAGTCAATCCAGAGCAATCGATCTGACGGCGGCGAATTTGCCACCATCAGTGTAGACCCAGCCTAACCCATCATCCCTTCAATTTCACTAGAAATAAATCAATCCAGTCAGAATGTATCTGGAATATTTGTGGCATATCACATGAACAGATTAAGATACGGGAAATGGACAAGTCACTAAAAATATATATAGAGACTTTTATGGTCACTTTTCAAAGATATTGCTAACGATTTCTTGGTTTGTCATATCTGCAAAATAGATTCTTGTAAAAGCTTCAAACTTCACTTCTCAAAGAGTCCCTAATATAGAAAATAGAGGTATGTATAAGAATCAGAGAGGATTTTGAAAGTTGTGATAATAAGTACTCAAAACTAAAGACAGAACCACTTTTTTAAAACCACACATATAATATATGTCTTTTAAACTTATTATACAGCTCTTTGGGACTGGGAGCATCTTTGTGTTATATGTTTGTACAGTGTTTTATACAAAGAAACCCTTAGGTACTACCACAGTGCAACACACTTCTAAATATACTTGTGTATCTTTTTTAAGTATATTTAATACAGATTTCAGTTTGATATATTACATGCATCAGTTTTCTGCAGGCTTTGTAAAGAGCATGTTAGGACACGCACATTTTGCAAAGTGTGCAAGGTTTAGATGCAGATGGCCATGACGGGGGTGGGGAGGAGGTCCCTAAATGCCTGGCAGGGAACAACGTTGAGGTGGATCTAATCTGAAAGAAGTGGGAGAAGGAAAAAACTTGGGAACAAGGGATCCATTATGGGGAACAGGAGGGAGGAAGCCACACAGTGAGTTGGGAGGCCGTTGGGGATGAAATTGGGTCCACGTTTTTCCATCATTTGCAAGTTCTGCTGGAGAACCGACTTGGCCTGCAAGATCATCAGGAACTATCGTCACTGAGCAATGCTTAAACACTAAAATCTAGACTGTACCTTCCAGCATAATGCCACCTAAACCTGACCAAGAGGCAGTGTTAAGGGAAACTGCCCTCCAGGGAGAATCAGGAGACATCCAACTGAGGCACAATGCTTCTCACGGTTTCACTGTTGCACTTGTGTGTTCACTGGAATTTGTGCATGCTTTGAAAACTTGGCCCTAAGTGCTTTTCCACAGTCACATAAAAAGTCTTTTACAGAGCCACAAATAGTACCCAGTGCTCATCTCAATCAATCTAATGTCTTAACCACAAGAATATCCTTTCTATCCACCTCTCTGGCCAGCATACTTCTTGGGAACCAAAAACCATTTAATATTTCTGTTGTTTTTTGACAAAGCATAGTAGAGCAAACCTCACAACAACATAAACTTCACTCCACAGTCTGCGTTCAAATCAGAGCATGGGTACAGCACAGATATAATGGAAACTGAACGAATCAGTCAGGTAACAATATCTAAATTGAAATAATTTGAACACAGTAAACAGCCAATTCTCACAATTTGATTACAAATCTCATTATATTTGATGTGCTTCTTGAAGCCCCTGCTCCTCACATAAGCCCCTGGCTCCAGAATGCCCACTTTCATGTATTTATTTAGTAGTAGCATTATGAAGAGCCTCAGCCATAGACCAGGACCCCATTGTGCTAGGCATTGTACAAACAATAAAAAATAGAGTTTCTAGTCTTCCTGGTTGTGGAAAAAATATTGAAAACATGAATCATGTGAACTCTAAAGGCTCAGGAACCAGAAGGCAAATAAAAGAAATCAACTTAAAATAATCCTTGTGAATTTTAAACAATCTCATTGTTTTGGAGGCTTGATTTATAGTTTGTGAATGTTTGCAGTTGGCAATACTGAGTAAATACACCCGTGCCAATCTAGTGTAATCAAACTCTATGTAAGCAGTAGGGTAAATACCTATATGACTGGAAATTCAGTTTATGGCCTTGCAGTGAGGCAGAGTGACCTCATTGAGCCTGACGGGGAGGGAACACTACACTCCCCTTGGTGGGCAAAGCCCAGATGGCCCCAACCCCCATGCCGAAAGCAGAGGGGGCAAGACGGGCAGTATGAGGGGCAGGCCCTTCAGATCAATGAGGCTGGAGCCAGGGAAAGAAGCAGACATCTCTAGCCTGCTGCAGGACTCTGGCCCAAATGCTGAGCCACATAGCGCTCTGCCCACAGAGGAGACTGAGTGCGGAGAGGAGCTGCAGGGACTGCCATCTGCCAGCTACCCCGAGGAGACTGAGGATGTGTGGCTAACAGAGCCACGGCAACTTAGGGCAGTAGGAAATAGTTCAGGATGGCCAGATATTAGTTTGGTTGTGCTGTCGTGAAATAAGTCAGCATGTTTCAGCGGGATCCCTGCTGGCCCAATGGTGGAACCACTGGCAACTGTTAGGTCCCTGGGCTGGGACTTGGTGGAGTCAGGTGGGCCTGGGATGGCAGTCTATTCAGCCCTAGACCAAAAGATCCGTGCCATGTTTATGGCCTGTTAGGCTAGGCTAGGCTAAAGACTGCTCCTTGCTCTGCCTCGCCCAGAGGATTAGAGCTGTAGACTGTGTTGGATGTCTGCCATGGCCAGGAGATGAGTCCAAAAGGCTGCCTCTTCTTTGGCCCCACCAAGAAGGCCAGGGCCTATATAGCCTACTAATTAATGGTCGTTGTGCTGCCTGACACAGAAAGGCAGAGTAGCCTCCCTCCAACCTGACAGGGAGGGACCACTACTGACTATAAGAGGCCTCAATCCTCCAGTGGGATCAGCAGAAGCAACAGATACTTCACTTAAGTGTTTATATTTATTTGAGCTGATCTCAAGTCTCAGGGCCTTTTTGGCAATTATATTTTTTTTTAAATGGAAAACATGTGAGCCAAAAGGAGGTCAGCAATATGCCAACACACAGAGAAAAACTCTGTAAGCATGGCATCAATAGCCGCTTAGAATGAATTATTCTAAAAGAAGGATGCCACCAAGCCAATATTACAGTCCTGCATACTGCCAAGTTAACAACTTACAGTGCAGAGGAGGAAACAGCATATGCAGTGAGGAAAACAACTTGGCAGTCCATCAAAGGCAAAATAAATCAGTCCCCAGACCAAGAGACCAGGGATCCTTCCAGAACAACAGTGATCTGATGGACTGCTAGAGGCAAAGCAAATCTGTTTGCAGTACAAAAGACCTGGAAGACCACAGAAAGAGAAACTTGTCGTTTCCCACTAACAGGATTCCATGTATACTGCCTTAGAATACTTAGTTCCTTAGAAGATGACTGGGCAGAAGTCTAGGTGGCTCTGCAAGTCAGTAGTAACTTTAAGTTGTTACAGACTGTATAGGTGCCCTCTGTGAAATAAAATTAAATAAATAAATATATTAGTGAAATAAATTAGTCATCTCCATCTAGTTCCTAGTGGACAGGTTGAAATAATACTACTTCCCTACTCACAGGGCTGCTGGCAGGATAAACAAATTAAAGACTGCGAGGAGCTCAGATACCATAGTATTGTGTTCCATATAAGAGTCTAAGATAGAAAGGTGTCCACAACATACAAGTCATTGTAACTAACACTATACACAGCTTTATCATATCTCAGCACACAAAACAGTTCATGACAGAAAGTGAAGAGGAATCCTGTATTTAGGGGGAATTTAGATAGGCAGAATATAATACTCAAACTGGAGTTTTTCCAGAATGCCTGAGACCTATGTGAAGGGAATTGTGATTGCAGGCCAGTTCCTAGCAGATGGATTGAAGCCATAAATTGTACAAAACCAAAATGCTGGTAGGATGTACCATCAAGTACTGGCTCAATTCAACCCTTGGGTATCCACACTACAAAAAGCACCATTGTGAATGGCACCCTTGGAGACAGTCTCAACAGAGATGCCCAGGACTGAATGGACATAGAAAATGATACTCGCACCCCAGGTCTCTAAAGTGCTCCTCCCATTCAGGATTGGGGGCACATTGAATGTTGAGGAATGAGAAGTGTGATGTAATCTTGTACTGGTGCTACCTACGTTGTACCTGTTCTGTGATTAAATAGAAGAATTACAATTTCAGGGCCATCCCTAGCACATCTCACAAGCATTAACAATTTAAAAAAAAAGAATGAATGAATGAATATGATATCCCTATAACTCAAGGACCTCTTTCTGCCAATGGGTAGGCATGCCAGGGTACATAAGGGTTATAGGGATCCTCTCGGTCTGGTATCTGCATACTAGTCTGCCAATGTTGTCAGAGACAAGGTGGGTCAGGTAAAGGGAGATTACTTACTGTAACAGATGGTTTTTTGAGATGTGTGATCCCTATCTGGATTTCCACATGTGGGTGCACGTGTGCCATTTGGCAGAGCCGAAACTGTTTGAAGTAGTCTCCGTTGACCTGTGTGCCATGTGTTGTCCACATGGTGCGTCCGAGGTCTTGTACGGCTGCGCGAGTTGACGCCCCCTCAGTTCCCTCTTACCAATAGGCTTCGAGACCATAGCAGAGGGCATGGGGGACAGGATTGGAATCCAGATAGGGACCACGCCTCTCGAAGAACCATGAGTTACAGTAAGTAACCTCCCTTCTGTGAGTGCTGGTCTCTATGTGGATTCCATACATGAGTAGCATAGAGAGCAGTATTCAGTTTGGAGGTGGGAGCGAGGTGTCAGGAGGTTTAAGAGTTTGTAGGACTGCATGGCCAAATGCCATATCTTCAGTGGCCAACTGGGATATGGCATAATGAGTGGTGAACGTGTGGATGGAGGACCACGTTATTGCCTTACAGATGTCCTGCTATGGGATGTCTGCGAGCAGTGCCAGTGATGTGGCCTGAGCTCTGGTAGAGTGTGCCGTAATGCCACATTGTGGAGGGAATTGTGAAAGAGCATAGTCCTCCGTGATTCAGTGGGCAATCCATTTGGAGATGCGTTGGGACGAGAGGGTGCCACCTCTGCAGTGGTCTACTACAGTGAGAAAGAGTCTGGGCGAGGTTTGGAAAGCACACATGCGTTCAAGGTAAAAGGCTAGCGTGTGGTGGACATCAAGGGAGTGTAGGGTATGTGCCCTGGTCAAGGTGTGTTGTTTCAGGTGAAAGGTTGGAAGATGGATGACTGGATTGAGGTGGAACAGTGAGGCTACCATAGGGAGAAGCTTGGAGTGGAGCCATAGGGAGACTTTATCCTTATGAAACACCATGAAGGATGGTTCTGCCATCATGGCTGCTAGTTTGCTGAACTGTCAGGCGGAGGTGATGGCCACTAAGAAGATCACCTTTCTGGTTAGGTGGGTGAGCAAGCAAGTGGCAAGACGCTCAAAGGGTGGTTTGATAAGGGCTGAGAGAATGAGGTCCCATGTAAGGGTAGGTCTTTTAACCATGGGAAAGGTGTTAAGGAGATTGCAAAAGAATCAAGCTGTGGTTGGATGGCTGAAGAGAGAGAAACCCTCCAGAGATGGGAGGAATGCACTGTTGGCTACCAGATGGACTCGAATGGAGGAGTGGGTGAGGCCTGAAAGGTGAAGGTTGAACAGAGAGTCAATGATGCTTGGTATTGACACTGTGTCTGTGGAGTGGTGGTTATGTAATGCCCACTCCGCAAAGCGTCGCAATTTGGCTTGGTAGCATGCCCTGGTCATGGGGTATCGGCTATAGGTAAGTACGTCCCTTACTGGCATAGAGCACCCACTGTCTATTCACGAGTCCCATCCAAATACCAGGCCATGAGGTGAAGCGGATCCGAGTTGGCTTGGTGGATTTGGCCCTGTTGTTGTGTGAGGAGGTTCAGGAGGAGGGGAAGGCAGATTGGTGAGCAGACTGACAGGTGAAGTAGATCTGTGAACCAGTACTGACAGGGCCAGAGGGGGGCTATGAGGAAGAGAGCTGCCTGGTCTCACCTCACTTTGTAGAGTATTTGTGAGAGAAGCAGACGGGGAAGGAAGATGTATCATAGGGAAGGAGGAGAGCATCCCCTTGTGAGTCTTGTCTTAGGGCCCCTCTGGAAAAGAAGAGGGGAAGTTTGTGGTTGGCGGGTGTCGCAAAGAGATCCCATTTCGGTGTGCCCCACTGATGGAATATGGTGCGGAGAGCGGGATCATGCAGTTTCCATTCATGGTTGCAGTGGAAGGTGTGGCTGAGGGTGTCTGCCAGATTGTTGTCTATTCCCAGTAGATGTGTTGTGTGGAGTATGACATGATGCTGTAGTGCCACAACCATACTGCTTCTTGACAGAGGATGGGTGATCTGGCGCCATCCTGTTTATATATATGACTGCCATCATGTTGACTGAGAGAATTTGTATGTGTCTGGACTGAACAAAGAGAAGAAGCACTTGACAGGCACTCTGGACCCCACGTAGTTCCAGGATGCTAATGTGCATCCTTGCTTCTCTGGGGGACCAGAGGCCTTGCACCATATGGCCCTGTATGTGGGCACCCCAGCCTATGAGGGAAGCATCCGTGGTGAGATTGGTGTGATGAATAGGGGGGTTGAAGGGAATGACCGCCATGACCTTTGCCGGGTCACAGAACCAAGAGAGGGAACTGAGTACTGGAGGAGAAAGGAGGACCCATTTGTTGAGGCAGTCCTTTTGTGGGTCATACATCAAGTGAAGTCAAAGTTGAAGGCATCTCATATGAGGGCGTACTAATGGTTTGACAGAAGTGCATGCTGCCATGTGACGCATGAGTGATGGGCAATGACAGAGGCATGCGCGTGGGCATCGTCGTAGCCATGTAATCAAGGAGGTGAGTGTGGCGAAAAGGTCCTTTAGAAGGAATGCCCTTCCTGCAAGTATACTCCTATAAAGGTGAGATTTTTTGGTTGGTACAAGGGCGGACTTTGCCTTGTTGATGCACATTTCCAGACTGGTTAGGAGTTCCCACAGTATGCAGTTAGTGATGAGAAGGTGGTCGCAGGATGATGCCTCTAATAGCCAGTTGTTCAGGTAAGAAAAAATGGAGTGGCCCAAGCATCTCACATATGCCACCATCGCAGCAGGTTTCAGAATCTCCCTCATATCCTCAGCCTTGAAGACCAATACAAAGAATTCATTTATGTTATGTCTACACTGCCAAAGTTTAGAAGTTGCAGGAGATTCCCAAACCTGAACCATTCTTTTTAGGTGACAAATCTGAGGAACTGTCTCAGATTGAGGTGTCATTACAGGACGTTTTGGAACTAATTGATAAATTAAATAGTAATAAGTCATCAGGACCAAATGGTATTCATCTAAGAGTTCTGAAGGAACTCAAATGTGAAATTGTAAAACTACTAACTGTGGTATGTAACCTATCATTTAAATCAGCTTCTGTACCAGATGACTGGGTTAGGTCATAGAGGCAGATTGGCTGCTCAAAATTGGCAGCCAGCCTGACAGCAGTGCAACGCTGAGAGCCAACCACAGAGCACTGTGCCTCAGGAAAGCCTTGAAAAATTGGTTTTGCAGTGAGAGCTAATGTTTCTGAAAAATCTGTGTTCTTTCTTTCCTTTCCATTCCCCAGCACTACAGTACTGTGCCACCCCTTCTCCCCCAGCAATAATCCCTGTGGTCTCAATAAAGAAAGGGTAATGATCTCTAAAGCAATACATTTTTATTGTTGGTCGTTTACAGTGGAGGGAAAGGAAGTTATTTCAATACTTTGCATGCATTGTAATGGGGCTGTGAGGCAACACAGAGCAAAGTTTCAATGTGCAAACAGAAAAATACACCGTCCCATTTCTTAAAGAGGCCGGCACCTCTTTCTGTTTCCCTCACTCAGCGTGGAGTAGTGCCCATATTGCATCCTGTTCAACCTCCTCCTAGATCACTTGGGGGTGGTGGCTAGGAAAGAGTGCATGACTTGAGAGTTTTGCTGGGGCTGCAGAGGGAATCTATCCTGCTGCTACTCTTGCTGAAGCTCAGTCAAACACCTCAATGTGTCCAACTGATCCCTCATTATGTGCAGCATCTCATCCTGCGTTGCATGCTCGTGTTCTTGGGCTGTCTTCCTGTTCTCCATGTCCATGTTCATTTTCTTCGATACTGAAATCCTTCAGGCTCTTAGCTCTGTGTCAGCAGCCATGGAAGTGTTCATTATCTCAATGAACATGTCATCCCGAGGGTTTTTTTTCGCCTTCTAATCTGTGACAGGTCAGCGGCAGTAGTAGCCGCTGAGCTGAAGGCCACGCTGTCCACTGCAAGGCAAGCAAAGCACAAGGTATCTATTGTTAGCCGGCCCCATGGATGAAAAGCAATGTTACAATGTAAAAATAACTCCCCTTTATATTCCCAAGGGAACGTCAGACCCACATACCAATCTCTACCTATTGCAGGGGTCGTAGTGCCATTCCAGCTATGGTAAGTAAGGGGCTGGTGGATCCATTTCCGGGAAATCCACGTAGTGAATGTTGCATAAGTCCATAGTTCGCAAGCCAGCAGGATTGTTGCACCCCTCTGACCCTCCCAAAAATTGGTTTTTGAAAAGGTGGTACAGAGGGCATGGAGGTGGTGGTGGTGAAATTCCCCTGGGCGAAACTATATGTGTGCACCTGTCTTGTGACCCCTAAAACCCATAGCAGTCACGTGCTGTCTTGTAACTTGCAGTTTACATACCCCAAAAAACCTCCCATGAAAGAGGGAAAATAAAAATGATTGTATGGAACAGGTACTGCAAATTTGCACCATCTTCCCTAGGGGGCTATGAGTGATATCAGTTTCCTGAGGGTAACAGAGGCGGAAAGGGAGGATTTACTGCAAGCATCTGGGTACAGGCCTAACCTCTATGCTGCTATGCTGTGTTCCGCGATGATGCCTGCACAATTAATAAGAGAGTGGCGGGGGAAAGTGTCCTATCACGGTGGAAAAAATAAGGCTGCTCTCCCCAGAAACCTGCAAAGGATCACAGAGTACCTAAATGAAAGTTTCCTGGAGATATCTCTGGAGGATTCTCAGAACATCCCTGTGCACATACACATTCTTTTCCAGGGGGAACCCCTTGCTTAGGTGAGCTAACAATGAGGAAGCCCATCCCCACCACCACACTCATTTTTCCCCCTGCTATGACAAGAAGCTGGACTGGGGAAATAACCAGAGAAATGAGATTTGCAGTACACACTCACCAGATTTGCCTTCCCCAGCATCTCGGTCGCGTAGGGTGTCCTGCGTCCGGCTGGGCTGTTCTAAGGTTACAAACAGCTCGTGGCTTTTGGGGAGAACGGATTCCCCGTCACCTGGCTCCTGTTCTCCTCTTCCTCCTCCTCCTCATCCACAGAGTCCTCCTTGTTCATCCTGGATTCCCCTGTGATATCTATTCTGCATGGCAGAACAGTGGTGGGATCACTGCCAAGAATCGCATGCAGCTCCTCATAAAAGCGGCATGTCTTTGGTGACAAGCCAGAATGATTGTTCACCTCCCAAATTTTCTGATAGGCCTGCCTCAGCTCTTTGATTTTAACGTGGCACTGCTGTGACCCCCTCCTGTGCCCTTTTTCCAACATGCCACGCAATATCTTATCATAAATATCTAAATTCCTTTTGCTGGCTCGGAGTGGAATCAGAACAGACTTTTTGCCCCACAAACCGATGAGATCCAAGACCTCAGAACGAATACAGGCTGGAGCATGTTTGGGGCATACAGTCGCCATGATCAGTTCTGCTGACAAGCTCTCTCCATGCTGACAAAACAGGAAATGGGAAATCAAAATTTCCAAGGGCTTGAGGGGAAGGGCTGTATCCTGTGTACATGGCCACAGTGCAGCAGAGTGAGAACATGCAGAGCGGTCCCAGCCTAGCACTGTGGGATAACTCACAGAGGTCAATTACACTGAATTACACTGCACTCCGTCTACACTGCCACTCATTCGACCCAAACAATTCGATTTCAGTGCTACGCCACTTGCGGAGGTGGTTTTATTACGTCAAATTTTCCTGCGATTTAAGTCAACAGAACTGACCAGCCAGTGAAGATGCATACATTATGTGGTTGACGGAAGCTGCATTCTGTTGACCTAGCTTCACAGTATAGATCAGGCCTTAGTTTCTCTGCAATGGCCTTATCGTCCTTGTGTGCTCCTTTAGCATCTTGATCATCCTGTGGCCCCCACTGGTTGTTTAGTAGGCTTCCTACTTCTGATATACTTTACAAAAATTTGCTTTTATTTTTTGAGTCTTTGGCTATCTGTTCTTCAGTCTTTTTTGACTTTCCTTATTATATTTTTACACTTCACTTGCCAGAGTTTATGCTTTCTATTTTCCTCAGTCGGATTTAACTTCCACTTTTTAAAGGATGCCTTTTTGCCTCTGCTTCTTTTACTTTGTTGTTTAGCTATAGCAGCACTTTTTTGGTTCTCTTGCTATATTTTTTAATTTGGGGTATACATTTAAATTGAGCTTATATTATGGTGTCTTTAAAAAATGTCCCTACATCTTACAGGAATAATGAAAACATCCAGACTAACATTAAAAAGATTAAGAATATCCAACCATTTGGAATGTACATAAACGCTCACACTTCAGGGGATAAAGCATCCCTCTAACAGAGGGATTTAGGAAGCAACCACTCCTATGGTAATCTCAGGGTTTACTGCACTTTCTTCTGAAACATCTGGTTCTAGCTACTGTCAGAGACAGAATACTAGACTAGATGGACCTCTGGTCTGATCCAGTATAGAAAGTATTTTGTTCCAAAAGTCTCAGATTTCCCCTAACTGCCTTACAATTGAACAGGAGGAGAATGATAGGACAGATACCCTATGAAGTAAATGAGCAATTGCCCAACACTATCCTTTGGTCTCAGTCAGAGAAGTCAAGAGTCACGCCAGACTAATACTGACTATTCCAGGTGGGTTTTAAAGGCAGGACAAATGCACCTTGTAGCAAACAATGGTATTAAAGACCTCCAGTCAGAAAGAATCAGTAAATGTACATGACCTTTGTTCATTGATTCAAATATGGATTTCAGAACATTAAACAAAATCTTCGCCACTGGGTTAGAAATGATCATTAGCTCACTAGCGTATATGAATTAAACAAAAATCTATAAATATTTTGCAAAAACTTGTATATCTAATTAGGAAAGTTAGAAACAAGATGCAACATGTGCATTAATATCAATCAAAACACTAAGTATTTATAGGGATTTGACCCTCAGAGAAATTTAAAGAATCTAGATTATATAATCTTGGATACAAACACTATATGTAGGATCCAGAATTAGTCATTCTGGCAAGCAGGCACTAATTATTTGTATTATCTTAGCACAGTGAGCGCCAATACTGCCATGAATTTCCCTTGCCATTGTTTATGTGATGATTACAACTTTTATGGAAGCTGTTAGGAAAATAAGGAGGGCAAATAAAGTTTTGGCATGAAAATGAGACCTCATAATACATATAAATGTTATTACATTTTCTATATCAATAAATACAAATACAACAATTGAAAATAATAAAAAAAATTCACTTAACAAGATCCAATAATGGATAGTTATTAATCACTATACAAATAATTTAGTACAGCTGTGTGGACTCATACCCTAGAGAGTTACTTAGCCCCTGGAAATTCATGAAGAGTAACAGCCAAATTTAAAAACACTTCTCCAAAATTGTGTGCGACTCCCCACCTTCCCCACCAGTATTTCCCAAGTAGTCACTGGAAACACTGTTGTCTTCCAGTGATTTCCAGCAGGACACAGAGCTGCAACCAGTAAGTGTGATAATAATTATTTATTGGCCTGATCCTTCACTACTAAAGCAATAGGAGCTTTGCTACTGACCTCACGGGATGCAGGATTAAGCCCTGTACTTCAAATATTGATTATCCAGAGGGAGACTGTGACCCATCCGTGCCCAGGGATAATGCCAAGGTCAGGGCAGGCTGTAAAAGGAGAGCAGATTCTCCCAGCACTGGTGGGTGACACTGAAGTCAGACTTCCCAACCAGCCACAAACAGTGCTTCTGATTCCCCACACTGGTTATCAAGAAGCCACTATACAAATACACACAGCACCCTTTATTCCATTTTAGTCTCTGGCTCCCAAACTGCCACTAGGTCCAGTAAAGAGACCAGTTATTTAAACTCTATGCTCTTTACTAAAAAGGTTCCCTCTGATCCCAAAGGATCAGCCACAGGACCAGATCAATGTAAGTTTGGATCTTCCCCAAAATACCACGCTGCCAGCCAATCCTTTAGTAACTAAAACTAAAGGTTTATTATAAACAGAAAGGAACAAACAAAAAGAGAAATGTTAAGGATTAAAGCAATCAGATACATACAAATGATTTGAAAGTCCAAATACATCAGGTTTCTAGAAGAATTGTGGAGTTTGCAGGCTTGTATAGTCCCTCTGGTATACATCCTGTATCTGGATGGGTCTCAGTCCTTTGTTTCACAGCTTCAGCTCAGATGCAGATGGGTTGCTCCAGAGGTAGATAGGTGGCTGAACAGCTGAAGACAAAATGGATTCCCAGGCCTCCCTTGCCATGCTGCTTGTGGAATTTTACAGGAACCAAAATGGAGTCCAGAGTCACATGGGCCAGACTTGGTGACTCATCAGGTATATCTCTGGCTACTCCCCCTGGGTCCCTGCACCTGGGAATGTCTTAATTGGCCGTTAAGCAAGCTATTGTTCTGCAGCCATCCTGTCTGAGGCATTACCCAGAGAGCACCTTTTGAAATACTGATATACCAAACATATCCATAACTTCCATTACACATAGAACACATGCACATAAACATTATCATCTTACTTAGCACTTTGTAGCCTTTCTAACAGTACCTGATACGGCATATCTCACATGGATTACTATGATTTTGACATACTGATGTCAAACAATATAATAAATGCCCCACCACCACCAATCCAGACAGCGTGACAGAGACCAACAATAGAATCAGTGTGTTTATCAGTAAACTGTGATCAGCAATAAGTCTATCTGCATATTTGTTTCCAAAACTTTACCCAGTAAGGGTACAACGATCCCATAGGCTTTAAATCCGCTTACCCCTAAGACACTACTTTATTTATGTTTGTGGTTAGGTAACTTTTAGTATCTTCCCCCCTTGTTCTTAATTTGGCCAAAAATTTGGATGAAATCTGAAGATTAAAAAAAAGAGTTAGGGGAAATGGAACTGAATGCCCATAATTAAAAAGATAAACATATATCAGAACAGACTGTTTAATCTCTCTCTCACCACTCCTTGCCAAACTAGTCAACTGAACTGGGAGAGAACTTTCTCAAAAAGATTAGGATTTGTGCCTGAGATATTTTGGTCGTTAACAGCCAGAGATAGTAAATTGAGGCTATAAATCTAAAGGCCCTAATCTTGCAGTGCATAGTAAATGAGAGGATTGCTGCATCTGTGTGTAGCCCACATGCCTAATAGAGAGATATCTCTTTAGAAAATCTGGGGGGCTGGAGTTGTGTGAGGAATGAGTTGTGTCTGGGTCATTGTTGTTAGGCAGATTTAGCACTCTACCTCCAAAAGTTTTTGGAATTGGGTGTGGTAGTTTTGGGTATACTCCAATAGGTTCTGTTACTGGGGTCAGATTCCATGAGTGCAAGACAGTACTCAGGGCAGCTGCTCTACAGAAGACCACATGTGTTGTTGCTCTGTGTATGACTTGGGTTGGGACTCCAGAGACTGAGACCCTGGTGCGGTGAGCAGGCTGTTTTCTCTAACTGAAGCATTTGGTACCAGGTTAGGGATGGTGCTGGAGGGCTATCAGGGAAGCCCTGGCAGTGTTAATTACAGAAAAGGGAAAAAATAATTTCTCTTATTTTAATTGTATACTTTGAATGTTGTTGTTGTTTTTAGCCAAACTGTTTTAGTTAAATTGTCTCAAGTAGTCTGATTCACCAATTTTTCTTTAAACATAGTAATGGGGAAAGAGTCATTTATATTTTGATGTTCTCAGTTTCATAGTTTCTTGTAACAGGGTTTTTTAAAAAAAAAATCTATATACTTAACTGGGCGGTTAATTAGTTAGCTGGCTGGCTAACAGTGATTTCAGCAGAGGAAGAGTCTGCATGGATTCCAGCTGAAGATTCCTACAAGCAAATGGAGGAAAGATGTTGCTTTTGACTCAGCAGACTACAGACTCGGTGATCAAGGACTCTAACTGAGACTCAGGTGGACTCAGCCTAAATTTTGGGAACTCTTGAGTTTCTCCTCACTGTGTTCTTGTGGGAACTGACCTGTTTAAATTGAATTTGTTTTCTTTATTTGTGTTTATGTAAAACTGAAGGTAATATACGTGAATTGCAAAATAGCTATGTTATCTTGTAAAAATTAAATTATTATTAATTATGTATCTTTATCATAAGATTTATAAAGATGATACTTAATTAAGCTAATTCCTTTTTGTTCTTTTGGGGACTTAAATGTGGGGAGGTTGACCCTTTGCATTCCTTGATGAAAATCCGTAAAAACTGAATTCTGCATCTCCAGCTGTTTTTCCATAGGAGCTGGGACATGTTAGGCATGGAAGAAGAGCAGTGAAGTGAACTCTAGCCCACCCAAAAGTTACATGTGCAGATGAGACCCTCCCCCCCCAACCAAGATCCATCCATGTCTAGGGTAGCCCACCTGAAAATGCCCAGGACAGAGCAAGCTGCAAAAACGAGAGCAGATTCTCCCAAACTGGTGGCTAACACTGCAGTTAGATTCCCTAGCCTGTTACAAACAGTGCTTCTGATTCCCCAAACTGGATATGAAGAAGCTAAAACAAAAAAACTACACAGCTCCCTTTATTATATTTCAGTCTCTGGCTCCCAGTCAGCAACAAGGTCCAGTAAAGAGATAAGTCATTTAAAACTCTATTCCTTTTACCAAAATGGTCAGCCACATTGCCAGATCAATGTAAGTTTGGATCTTACCCAAAATACCACACTGCCAGCCAATCCTTTAGTAACTAAACTAAAAGTTTATTAGAAAAGAAACAAACAAAAAGAGATATTAAATGGTCAAAGCAATCAGATACATACAAATGACTTCAAAGTCCATATATATCAGGTTCTTAGTGGAACAGGGGAGTTTGCAGGCTTGTACAGTTCCTCTGCTGTGCACCCAGTACCTGGGATGGGTCTCAGTCCTTTGTTTCACGGCTTCAGTTGCAGAGGAGTTGATCCACAGGTAGGAAGCAGGAATGAAGACAAGATGGGGATGGTACAGCTGCCTTTTATGTCTCTTCGCCATGTGGCTTGCCCCAAACACAGCTACCCAGCAGATGGCATGGACAAGCCTTAGAGTCTCCTCGTTCCTAGGCATGTTCTTAAGTGCTCTGGTGATTCATAAGGTGTAGCCCCTGGGTTCTCTCACTACCTTTGAGTTGCCTTGATGAGTCATTAAGCAGGCTTGGTGCTGCTGCCATCCTGTCTGGAGGTATCACCCAGAAACACAAATATGCCATGCATATTTAGAACTTATAATGAAAATTGATAATATGTATAAATGTGCTGATCAATCTTAGTGAAATGTAGCCTTTCCAAATGTACCTGACATGGCATATCTTGTCAGAGCCATCCATGGGGGGGCAGGGCTCGGGGCACAGCTGGAACCCTGGCAGCAGCCACCCACCTGGTCCTAGCACATAGTTGCAAGGCAGGCTGCAGACGCTCGCTTCCTGCCTGGTTCCTGCTCCCAGCCTGGAGGAGGGCTGCAGCCATTCACATCCTACTTGGTCCTGGCATGAAGCGGGACCCTGGCAGCAGCAGCCTGCCTCCCACTGGGTCTCAAGTGCACAGCCGGGAGGTGGGCTGCAGCTGCCTGCCTCTAGCACAAAGTGCAGGGCCCAGGGCAGTTGCTCCAATTCACCGTACCTTAGGGACAGTTCTGTATCTCGTACAAATTATTTTATTTTTGCAATATTGATATCAATATTATAAATGATCACTCCTAATCCAGACAGCATCACACCACCCCCTCTTACTATTCCTCCCCACCCTGCAAACTGATGTAGAAAGGGGTGTCCCTAGACACTGCTGGATGCATCACCAGAACTTTCCATTCTTGGTTTTGTATTAATACAAATTATTATTACAAAACATTACTTTTAACATGAGGCAAGACCAGGTCCCCACAATATTATAAGATTATTTAAAGGATCTTTATGCTTTGAAAGAAACTGATTGCAGGCCTGCATTTGTATCCCTGACTTTTATATATCTAATATCCAGACAGCCCAGACAGCACTTTCACAACCGCCCTTGCGGTTAGAAGCCATGACTTTCCTGAAATCTATATTGGGCCGGGGACAAACTGTGTCTGGAAACCCCTTTCTTTCTCTCCCCCTTTCCTACGGTATAGATATTTTTGTATACCGATACCTTTGTGCTTTATAAGTGACTATATTAACTGGCCTGTATGTATTCCTTTGACCCTAATACAACACTATTATAACTAACAAGTTAAAAAGCTGCTAAGTCCCTAGTTGTGCAAGGCCACTGACTTCCCTTAATTCAGCAAATTCTTAAAGAACTTACGTTAACCCCTAGATCAGCAACTCCTCAGCAAGCCCCTTCACCGACTTCCCCCTAGTAACAAGTCAGCAATTCTATAAATTACCGATAGACTAATGATCACAAGAGTAAGGCCCACTTCTGGAAAGAGGTGTGATTATGGTTAAGAAATACTAACGAGCCAATCCATGAGTTGCTGATGTATGTATCTCTGAAAAACTAATGATGTAATGTATGAATATTCATGTAAACTTGTAAGGTATATAAGGCTTCGCCCCATCATAATTGGGGGCCCAGCCTTTGGAAAAGATTCCGCTGGGACGATTGGTACCAATCAATAAACTGCTGTTTCCTCATATCGGTGTCCATCTCGTAAGTGTTCCTGAGATCTTGCAACAAACAGGTTTGAGGGTTTTACAAAAGATCATACACGTGGCACATTTTTACAGTTCTTGGCATTATCAACAAATGAATTACAAGAGTTAACATTAGCATTAATATTAATATCAAAATCATGTTTGGTTAAAACCAGCTTTTTGGGGGGGGGGATAAGGTTCATTATGGAAGCAACAACGTTACTGAAGAAAAAAACTTTTTTATATAAATGTTACAATGGGTTAGGTTAGATCAATAGTGGATTGGATCTGTTCTTGCAATATAATCTCTGCATGTCTTATGTGAGCTTGCCAAATGTGTCCTCTGTGCTAACAGCTATGGGCAAATCTCCCTTCCTCATTTCCCCCCCATCAGGCAGGTAACTTGCATCAACACACACATTAGCTAGTTCACTAGTTTTCAATTTTCAACCATTACCAATTTTCAGGCTGGAATCTGTTTTAAAGCGATACCAAGCATTTTCACCAGTATGTTAGAAACAAAGTTGTGATGTCCTTTGGCTACTAACTTCTGCTTCCACATGAAATCAGATGTACCTGAGTCCACTAAGAGACTACAAGCCATATCCAAAGTGTCTATAGGTGAGAGATTGCCCGCCACCCCATTTATTCCCAAAAGATCAACTTCACAGCTGTTCTGCTCTGTAAATCCAGCTACCCACTTTTCCCTCGGAACCTGAGACACAGACTGTTCAATTCATTAAAAAAAGTCAGCATGGAGACATACATGGTCCAACACTGTCTCCCGACTATGCTGGCCAAGCACAGCCACTTAGTTACAGGGTTCTTGAAACTTTCCAATAATTTTCATTCCATAAGAAACCTCGTCCAAGTTATCCACACTGTGTCCGTTTAAAGCAAGGCCATACACATTTGAAAAACTCTAGCACTTAGAAACTGAACCAAGCCTTTCAACATATAAACTGTTGCTTGCTACAGGCAGTGATTCATCCTGAGCTAATTCAATCAATTCACTTCCCCAGAATTCACACCCTTTCATTACAGCAAACTGCTTGCAAAAGCTACCATGATAAGGTTTTATTCCTTCAGGAGCATTTTTAAGCTACAATCCCTTTTCTACAGAAATTCTGTCCTTTTCCTCCTCTGCTAGGGGTTGCTCTAAGAAAAAGTCTTCCTGAACTACAACAGTCTCTTTCTGGGTTTCAGTTAAGTCCAGAATGAACTCTGAAACAACTGACACATTGTCAATCATCATATGCTGAGAGGCACATTCTGTCTGCTCCTCGGTATGAAGATTGGAGACCAACTCTCTCTCACCAGATAAATTGCTAATCTTGACATTCACATAGTTTGAGATTTCTTCCCCTTTGTCCCAGCCCAAATGGCTGTTCACAGGCAAACATTTGGAGATTGGGGTAGCTCCCTCCATGGGCAAATTATTACCTCTAACAGACACAGGCTTAGGACCACTTCCTTCCTGGATTTTAGCTAAGTCCAGAACCACTTCTGGTACAACTGACAAATCCTCAATCAGCATAAATTGAGAGGTACTTTCTGTCTGCTCCACAGACAAAACACTGGAGACAAACTCTCCCTCAGCAGATACACTGCTTTTCTCTACATACATGCTGCTATTTTCCACAATCCCAAGGCAAGAGACACTCTCTTCCTTGTCACAGTATACCTGGCTAAACACAGAAAACTCTTTAGAGTCATGCACACACACCCCTTCACTAATTTCCCTGTGTATTAAAGGTAACAGAGAAGTTTCACACTCATACTTTTTCTGGGATTGGGTTATGACATTAACCTGTTTGCATATATTTACCAAATCACTAATAAACCTAAACTATTAAACCAAAATTGTTATAAATTGGACAGATTATCTCCCAATCTTTGCTGTTGAGAGGCGCTGGACTTTCAGGCAATAGCAGACTCTTTTTTGCTTTCAGGGTCTGGAATTGGATTCTGACTGCGTCCATCTGCCTCTGATGAGCCGTTTCCTCTCTTGTCGCTTCTTTTTCCAGACAGACCAGGGCTTCCTTCTCTTGCATTCAGTTTTGATGTTTCTTTCTCATGCTAAAGATGCTGGCTATCTTTTGGGCTTGCAGTCTGATTGTTTCCTATGATCATGGAGCACTCATTGTGACTAACTTGGACCTTTAACCTTCTCAGTGCCAAATTTTAATTTTGGAATAGCGGGGCAATTCTGATCCAAACACCAAATGTTCTGGTTCTGTGGATCCTGCCAACTACACCACTGTGACCCATTCATGCCTGGGTAGCCCATCTGAAAATGCCAAGATCAGCACAGGGCGCAAAAATGAGAGCAGATTCTTCCAAACTGGTGGCTAAACACTGCAGTTAGATTCCCCAACCAGTTACAAACAGTGCTTTTGATTCTCCACACTGGTTATCAAGAAGCTAAAACAAAAAAATTACACAGCCCCCCTTTATTACATTTTAGTGTCTGGCTCCCAATGAGCAACTAGGTTCCGTAAAGAGATAAGTGATTTAAAACTTAGTCTCTTTACCAAAATGTTCTCCGGACCCAAAAGGGTCAGCCACATTCCCAGATCAATATAAATTTAGATCCCATCCAAAATACCACACTGCCAGCCAATCCTTTAGTAACTAAAACTAAAGGTTTATTATAAAAAGGAAAGAAACAAATGAGAAGACTTGTTAAATGGTCAAAGCAATCTGATACATACAAGGGACATTAAAGTCCATATATATCAGATTCTCAGCGGAATAGTGGAGTTTGCAGTCTTGTACAGTTCTTCTGCTGTACATCCAGTACCTGGATGGGTCTCAGTCCTTCTTGCACTGCTTCAGTTGCAGATGAGTTGATCCAGAGGTAGGAAGCAGGAATGAATGAACTAAGACAAGATGGAATGGATGAACTAAGACAAGACAGCTGCTGCCTTTTATGTCTCTTCACCATGTGGCTTGCCCCAAACAAAGTCATGCAGCACATGGCATGGAAAAGCCTCAGAATCCCCTGTCCCTAGGCATGTCCTTACATGCCCTGGTGACTCATAAGGTGTACCGCTGAGTTCTCTCACTACCTTTGTATTCTCTTCATGGGCCATTAAGCAGGCTTAGTGCTGTTGCCATCCTGACTGGGGCTGTCACCCAGAAATACAGCATAAACTGAACTACAAATATGCCATCCATATTTAGAACTCATAATAAAAATTGACACATACATATAAATGTGCTGATCAATCCTAGTGAATTATAACCTTTCCAACATTACCTGATATGGCCTATCTTGTACAAATTATTGTAATTTTGCAATATTGACATCAATAACATTATGAGTGGCCAACCCTAATCCAGACAGTGTCACACTCCCACTGGAACCCATATGGTTCTGTGCAGCCCACGCACACTACACATTGCAGGATTGGATCTTAAAATTCTACAATAGGAATATCACTGACACGCTTCCAAGGAGAACCCAGGATTGTGGGGCACCTTGTTACCACCTGCCTTAGTGTGAGGAAACCGTGTCTGTGCCTGCTTCCTTATTCTACCAGCTATAGGCAACATAAGGACTCCTGTCTCAGCCTTTGCAGGTTACACTCTCCCTCTGCAGGTTAACAATAGATACACTCCAACCCCTGGGCCCTCCGAGAGTCCCCCTGGAATGTCCAGCCCCTTTTCCACTGGACAGTTGCAATGGTTACAAATTGACTGCTCCCAAAGAAATAGTAGCCCTCCCCCCCGGGTTCCCAATTACACCTCCGATGCTGCTCTGCTTAACACACAGCTCTTAGATACCTTTGTAGTGAAAATAAGCAAAAGTGTAATTAACAAAGAGGATCAATTCAAATGATAGCAAGTAGAAGTATTGGTAACAAATTGTTACATATAAATAAAAACCTAACATGCACTCTAAAACCTAGATTTACTTAACTAGTTGTTGTCATGTCTTATAGGACAAGGATCCCCAAATTCCTTCCACCTTATTACAGCAGGCTTGGCTATGATCCTCTGTACGCGAGGCAAGTCATGCTTCAGCTCGCTTCTGCAGTGGAAAGGATTCATGGTGTCCCCCTGCACCCTCAGTTATACCCCCATTCCATTCACTGAACTGGTAAACAGGACACCCTCTTCTGTTTTTTCCTGAATGCTCCTTTCTTGTCACTTTCACAATTTACTGATTAGCATTTGGCTTAGTCTGTAGATAGGCCTCCATTGTGAAGTGGACAATACACACAAGCAGGCAGAAAAAGATAAGCATCTCTTCCCACCTGCTGGACAGAAGCATTTTTATCACCTTCTAGTGATCTGCCTTAGCTTACATACCTTAAGGACATCATTTTCACTACCGATGCTTAAGTCCTTAAACAGTATCTGAATGTACATTTTGCAATGATTGCGGTGGTCCACTGGCTCTCGGTAGAGACCTCACATGCTACCCTTTAGTGAATTATGTATATACCTGACCCAGGGGAGTCCAGTAAAACTCTAAGCACCCTCTGTGCCCTCTGCCAGTTGTCACCAAGATGCTCCTGGGTCACAATCATGCATCTTTTCCCTGGAAGACCAAAACCCCTTTCATATTTGCTACCTCCTCCTCTTTTGTGAGTACAATGTATCTTGCACTTGCAGGAGAATAGAATCACTGTCTTTGCTATCTTTAACTTTGTGATGTTTATCATAAAATAGGCTTGATTACTGGAGCACCTTACAGGTGACACTCGTAGCACCACCCGTTTTTAAGGTTGTCTGACACTTACCATAAAACAGTCCCATTTTCAGTTGCTTTAAACTTTAACCATTTAAAAATATCAGCCAAATTGGTTCAGCTGCTTCCAAGACCACAGCTAGGGAACAATATGTTTTGCCCATGCTAAAAGATTCTTGTGACCTTTTCTCTGGGACGCTCTAGGGCCGCCCGTGTGTTTGGAGTAGAAACTCAGAATTTGGCAAGGATGCGGGCTCTATGACAGGCATGTGCCTTTTAATGTTCTTATGAAAATCCACCCAAATTTAGTCAACCTAAAAGCCCTGGGGAGTGTGGGGGACAACACATCACAGTGCACACATGCTCAGTAGAGATTTGCAGCTAAGATTCTATCCATACTGAGCATGTGGCAGCCCACGGCTAAGCAGGACTTTTCCTGCAGTTGCATGTCTGGGATGCTGTGGGCTGGGTCAGTGTTGGGCAGTGGAACTGAGAGCAAGGAGACTGTGGCTCCATTACTTTCAGTGTCACCCTGCTTACGGGCACAGGAAACATGGAAGAGGAAGTGGCCAGATTCAAATGCATAAGGGACAAGAATTGGACCTGGGACAAAGAGCAGCTTGATACATAGAGCCGGAGGGGTGGGGTGGGGGAAGCGCCAAAGAGTCTGGGACAAGGATCTGTGGAAAAGGAGGACAAAACACTGAGACTGGACAAAGAGCCCAAGGAGGGAGACTTGGACTGGCAGCCAGTGAGGATGGGGAACATGGACAGAAGTGACTAGAGGACACCGTTGTGAAGAAAGATAAGATGAGGACCCTGGAGGCAAGCACTGTGAATGGGCAAGAAGACTCTTTGGAACAGAGAGTCCAGAGGGATGGCACTAGGGCTTGTTGGGCCAGCAAACTGAGATGAGATACCTGAGGAGTGGAGACTAAAACTGGCTAGATGAGAAGATTGGAATGAGGAGCCAGAGGTGGGGAAGACAGAATAGACAGAGACGGGTTAGAGGGGGTTGAAGCAGACAGAGTCAAATTTGAAAGGAATGGGCAGAGGAGTCTGTGCCCACAGCGCACCCTCCCCTTCAGACCCTGGATTGGATCCCAAGATTCGAATCTCATCAGTCCTCTGCTGTCAGCAAATATCTGTGGAAAAAAGTATAGGGACTATGTAATTAAAAACTATAATACATATTTTTATTATTTGTGTAGATCTTCACTCACTATAGGCACACTCTCTTGTGGGTGGATGTAGCATAGCAGCTCTTTCCTATCTGGTGGCCCCTGTTGATGGTTGCTTCAGTCCAGCAGTGGGTCTGCCTCCTCTCATGACTCAAGCTGCTTCCAATTGGATTACATTTTAGTTCCAACCCTTCTGGGTAACAAAGTCCAACAAATAAGAGTCCCATGTCCCTACAAAAGGTCTTCAGCCCCAACTCTGGGCCCGGTGGTCCTCATCACATCTCAAGTTTTCAGTTGTCTTTATCCCATTCTCCAGGGCCTCACAACACCTTCTCTGCTGGTCAGTAGGGGAACCCAAGCCTTCCAATTACAATGGGTTACACAGCTCAGGGACCCTATAACCAGCAGCCAGCGTCTGCTCTGTCAGACGGCTTTATACTGCCTCCAAGGACTGCTTCCTACTGTAGCTTTTCTGCAGGCCTTCTCTCCTCAACCTCTCTAGATTCATCCTTCTTTCAGAGCTAGGGCTCAAAGGGCTGTCCCAGGAATCCCTCAACAAAAATCCCAAACAAAAAGTAAAAACTTAAATTTCTGCCCTCCGCAAGCTTCCTCCTTGCCCTGCAGCAGCTTGTTTCTCACAGATCCCCCCACTTTCTACTACCACAAGAGACACTGCAGAGTTCTTCACTCTCTCCTGCAGCCACCCAAACTTCAGTCCAGTCTCCTCTTAGATTATACTCTCATTCGCTCTGGGACTTCACTACCGCCAAGTTCCTCCTGGCTCAGAACAAACCACTTCTACTCCAGGCTCTCTCTTAGGTCAAAACCCTTTTGTTCTAGCTCTATGTCTGCCTCACATGCTTCTCTCTGCCTTTAGCCCAGGAAAAGAGATCCCGACTACCATGTGTTGCTCATTCTGGGGGCATAGCCCATAGTGCTTTTGCTGCAGTAAGCTGAGCTGCTCTATGATTCTTTCTCAGTGAATTGTGGATGAACTTTTCTGTCCTTCTAGCACAAAGGAGGGGGCGGGGAGTGGAGGAAAAGAGGGAACTGTGGGATGACATTAGAGGACTATCAATATTCAAATGATTTAGCCTGCCTGCCCACCACAAAATGGAGGAGGAGGAAGGTTACCAGTGTATGCGAAAGCCTCATTCAGGCGTTAGCCTATACTCCAGGATGGTCCAGCAAGCCTGGATTGAAAGTGCCACTAAACTCAGGTCAGAGGTTTTTGTATCTGGGATGGAAAAGGGGATAGAGGCCTTTACCCAAGAGCCCAAATTATTTCTGCAGTGAAGACAATCCCACTGATACCACAACGTTTCATGCCTGCTCTTGCTACCTCCTGTTTGCTGTATCTGAATTGCAGCCATGCCAGCAAACTATTATGAGACCACTGCTTTATGTAAGTAGCAATACATCAAAGGCATAGTCAGCTGGTAAACTCAAGTGTATATTTCAACAATATATTCCATGCTATTCTTCTCCAAAAATAACCACTTGATATTTATGGAGACAGATCACTTTGTTCCTATTGCTAAAAACGTGTCTGCCAAAAACATGAAAAATGTGCCTCAGTAACTTAGTGAGACACAGTGCTATGAACTTCAAAAAACTAGTTGCTCCACTGGAGCAGAAAGTTCAAAGAGTTCACAGGGGATCAAAGTGAGAACAGCTCAAAAGGGCTCTCCTCTACATTAAAAAGGATACAAATTCCAAGGATATAAAGACATTTATTCTGAAAACTCCTTTTATCAGAGAAAGTGCAATTACTTTTGATAAGTGACCCACATGAGGCCATGTAATTACCCAGGGAGATCAAGACATTAAACTTCCCTGCCCAAATTCAAATTGTAGTCCAATTGTACCCATGTTGATTTATGCTGTATCTTAGAAGTACTGAAAAAGCCCTTGGAGGGAGTGGGTTGAGGTGGAACTCTGCTTGACAGAGGATCTGATGGTCCTTAAAATCCTCTGATCATGCTTCTTCCACTTTGTCCTACTTTCCCTCTCCCTTACTTGGTCTCCTTCATCCCTAAACTCCCACTCTTGCTCCTTTTGTCCTTTGCTCTTCATTAATCTTCCTTTCCTTTGCCTCTTACTCTTCTTAGTTCTTCTTACCTCATGGTTCTTCCCATCTTAACATTAGTCTCTTCCCTCCCTAGTGGGTCATTGCATTTTGAACCTCTTCTCCTCCCTGGTTTAGTTCTTTCACTTTTGATCCCATCCTTCCGATACTGGCCCCTCCTATTTGGGGTGCCCATGCATACACATGCTGCTTATTCATGCAAATCCCACAACTCTTGGACTGCTCCTCTGGTGCCTACAATCAGGGTCCTGTATATTGTGCAGAAGGCTTGATCTACATTTTGCAGCAACATTCCTGGATTTGATGGAACTCAGACACTGCTGACTGGAAATTCTGCAGCGGTTTCATTTAATTTTTTAAAATTCTGATTGTTTTTAATTAATTAATTATACATGAAAAATGAATACCACCACCAGTACAATATCCCAAAAGGAGATTTGGGAAGCAATTTGGGACTCTGTCATAAGCACAATATAAGACAGTTCTATAAAAAAAAAATCAGGGAAAAAAGTTAACAATGCTGCCATTAAAAATTGGCCTCTCCAGCTTTATTTTAGGGGTCATCCTCCTCCAATAATTCAAGTGCCTGACTCAGAAAAATGGGTCAATAAAGTTAGGCTCCTAAATATTTAGGTGCTAAAATTAAGTTAAGTTCCTAAATCCTTAGGAACACATTTTAAAAAAAATCTTGGCTAAATCATCTGACTTACATTTGAAAGGTGGTAGTCCAACTGTACCAAAATCTTTGGGGTTACATAGGTGTAAAGAAAAGACTAATTTGAAATAATGAGTTGTGTGTGTACTTCCATTAAAAATAATAGACTAAAAAAATTAATCTATATTTTAAAGAAGATAGAGGGCTACCTTGTGCTGATTCCTAATACCCTGTATTAACCCCCTCTCTCCCGTATGTCTATATATAACTTTACATCAAAACTATGTTAACATTAAAGTTGCAAAGTCAAGAACAAAAGTTACAAAGTGCAAGAATTTAAGGGCGCCCTCTCCCCTTTGGGTCACTCTGCAGCTCTTCCCCCTGCATTTGAATCAGTTAGCTTACTTGTTCTTCTCCCCCACACTGCCTGGGCATCAGCACAGAGTACAGGAGAGACAAGCACTGATCTCAGTTCCAGTACCTGATGCCACAAGTGGCCCCAGGCATCCAAGAGCAGCAATTGCAAATAAAGTCTTGCTCAGCCCCTGCAATCCTGGGCTAGAGCATGCTCAGTTGCTCTGTGGGGATGGCACATACACAGTTCAGTTACAGACAGGAACTGTGAAGGGATGGAGCATGCTCAGTGTGGACAGACTCTTAAGCATATTTAGGGGGTAACTCAAAACAGGTCTCTACTAAGTAAGTGCAAACAAATTTTTTTTCAGAGGCTTATAACTTGGCCAGATTTGGACAGCTTTTCACAGGAATAATCAAAGGCACATCCTTGACACACAGCAGTCCCTCTGCAAAGATTCAAGCCCCTGCTCTTATGCATGGGGGGCTAGAACAGTTCAACAAAACAATTGTAGGAATTTGTTTTGTATGGGCCAAATGATGTATTTTTTCATAACTTTATTCTCAGAAGTGGCTGAACCACTGTAGCTGAATGTGAACCAGTGGACTCACCATCCCCCAAGGAGTTCAGATGCCAATCACTATGGTGACTTGGCCCTTCAGCTAAGCCCCATGAGTCCACTCCTTCCAGGGCATCAAAGTCCAACAAATCTTCTGCCTTTCTCCTGAGTTTCTCCGTAGCCCTCATGGGGTTATTTTAGGCTCCATGAGCTCAGCAACCAACTTTCAACAGCAGCAGTCACCCTCACTAGTCTGCCTTCAGCATCTGGCCCTTCTTTAGCATGTTCAGCAGCAGCCCTTCTCTCTGCTACAGCCCTCTTTTCAGCAGTGAAGTGCAAACTCAGGAGCCACAATCAGCAATCTTTGTGTGGGTAATTTCAGAGCTGGGAATAGAATGTACTGGTCCACAGTTCTGTGCTTTAACCATAAAGGAATCCTTCCCCCACTAATCTCAGCTACACTGGTTTCAGTCTGGAGTGACTCCATATGGATTCCATATAGATTCCACTGGTGTATCTCCCGATTTAATCCATTATAGCAGAGATCAAAATGTGGACTAGTGCAATTAGGCCAGGGCAAAAAAAAATTATTTTGCCCAAATAATCCACCTTGTAGATATAATTTCATTTTCTTAAATCAACTGTGCCACTTCTGCCTGAATTCAGCAAAAATATGTCCAGCCCCATGAAGATCTTGGGAACTTGTTCTGCTGTAAAATTAATTTGTTTAGCAGACTAATACCTTTTAAAACAGCATAAGTCTGAGTTTTGATTATACAAGTTAAAATACACAAAATATTGCAACTCTAGCCTCATGATTTGCAAATGGAACCCTGAGCCCAATCCTGTGCAAAAGTGCTGAGCTCTTGGGATCTCTGCCACCATGGAAACACCTGCAAATCCTTGAGAAGCACTGAAGGCATTTCTTCCTCAAGCTGGTGTCAGCAGTGATAGACTCCATCTTGCACATAGTCCTGGTTTGAGCGGCCTGGATCAACCCTGGGTCTGGACAACAGAATATGCTTTTTCCTCACTGAAACAAATTTCCTACTATGACAATTGGGGTCTAGCCACCCGAAAAGGAGAATAGGTTTATATCCCAAAAATGAGCAGCTGAACCAACTGCTTGCACAGTGTATAATTGTACTATAAAAATATATTGAGTAAAGTCTTTTCTGAAAGCTTGTAATGTTCTGAACTTAATTATCATGATGATATATGGATCCGGACTGTGGTTATGCATCTATGCATTTGTGTATATAGAAAACTGGTCTTACAACCTATACTACAACTTCAGCTACACCTCATAGCAGGGAGGGACACCTTCCAAGCCAGATATTTACACAAAATTAGCTCCAAGTAACCCCCCATTGTCCAGCCCAGGAAAAGACAACGATGGAGCATTAGAGTTAACAGAAAGACATTGAAACATCCCAGCTATCAAGTCGAGAGGGAATTTTCCCCATTCTGAAAAACCATGAACTACCATATCAGAGTGGTGTCACGTGACCTTTTTAAAAAGTCAGCTGGAAACCGACATTTTAATCCAGAAACTCAGAGACAACCTCTTGGAGGGTAGCGGTCAGTGGGAAATGCTGGATTCTCCCTAACGCCTAACCCCAATAGGCGGAAGATATGCTGGGAAACTGTTCAAAGGCAATAGGTAACTTGTATTCAAAAAGGGACTTTACCTAATACGGAAGTATAAAGCCTGAAGTTGTGCCTTTGTTTATTTTCTGTGTAACTGGTATATGTTTGCTTTCCCTCCCTATTTCACCTTTGAATTTGTGTTTTTTCTGTTAAATAAACTCTTTGTTTATTGTGTACCGAAGGGGTCATTTGCAAACCTTATGAAGTATGTGGATCAAAGCGGGGCCAAGGGGCTGGTTTCATGCTTTTGGAGGTAATGAAACACAGGGGAACGGTCTGAGTGTCTGGTACTTAAGATCTTGGGGATAATGGATTTGGGGACTAGAAGGGCTATTGGTGTAACCCTGCAAAAAGTAACTAGGGTATCCAAAGCCCGAGTGAGAACTTGTGTTTTCCAGGGAATTGAACCATAGCTGCACAGCATAAAGGCCTCCAGGGTTATAGAACAAGTGGTGACAGGACCGCTTACCAGTCTGGATGATCCCCAAATTGTCACTGTGGCATAGTCATTGCAGATATTGCACCCCAATATCAGTGAACTGAGGTTCATGCTCCAAACCTTTGCTGAACAGACCCTAACTAATTCAAAAGTGAGGGAGAAAAGTACAAGCTTCCGGTTTGTTGTTATTATTCTTTTTATTTCGGGTAAAGGAAATAGAACTGAGGAAAATATAAGCTGAATAAAGCAGCAGAAAAGGCACAGAAAAGTATGCTAAATTCACCACGCACCTGTTAAACGAAATGTGTACACAGCGAGGTCTGTCAGCAGCTGATCAGAAGAAATCAGAGCTGTTGGCCTTGCTGCACTCATATGTTCTGGGGAAGAATGGGGCTCCTGCTCCAAACTGGGCAGCTAGCAGCGGTCTCTTTCTCCTCCAGGGAGACCAAAAGATGGTTCCCCAGACAATCTGGCAGTGGTAGCAATAATGGGGGAGGCCCGAAGCTGTGGAGTCTGGAGTGGGAAAAGTTGCTTGTGGAGGAGAGGCAGATGGAGCTGAGGCCCGGTGTCAGAGTGAGGAGGCAGAGCTGGAGCAACACAAGTTGGTTGAACGGGCAAGCTTGAATGGAAGGCAGAGATGAATGGAAGACGAGGGTCAAATTATGCCCTTGGTACTAGTAAAAGGAAATAAGGTGGTACCTGATCAGGCGCTAGCAGGCAAACAGATGTGGGTACGATGGACCCCATTACTCTCCCAGTAGCCTGAGCCATTACAGACAGTAACAGTTATTCTGGGATGCTGATGATGAGAATGTGGGAAGTTATTTTTCTTCCTATGTTATTTTCTATAATGCTGTATCAGGGTTAAACCACCAGTAAAGTAAAGGCCACCACAGCCAGACCCAATGATCAAAGGGGTGAACTCACTGTTTACCTTTATCAAGGAAACTGAGTCAGTGCTCAGTATGCCCACAACACAGCTAAAATGTGCTGCAGCCCAGAATCTGCTGGGGTGTGGTGAGTCACTGGCACATTGAGGAAACGGTGTAGACCAGGACTCTGCTGGGAGCAGCAAAGACTGCTGGGTGCGTCCACATACTGGTACAGCAAAAGGATGCTGTGGGCCAACAATGAGCAGGGAAACCAGGCAGGTCCCTAAGGTGATGTGTGTCAGAGCTCCCTTGGAACGAGGACTGTGTGAGAAAAGTGCTGACAAATTCATGCTGTGACCCGTCCGTGCCGAGGGCAGCCACCTGATAATGCCAAAGTCAGGGCAGGCTGTAAAAGGAGAGCAGATTCTCCCAGCACTGGTGGGTGACGCTAAAGTCAGACTTCCCAACCAGCCACACACAGTGCTTCTGATTCCCCACACTAGTTATCAAGAAGCCAAAATACAAATACACACAGCCCCCTCTACTGCATTTCAGTTTCCGGCTCCCAATCAGCCACTAGGTCCAGTAAAGAGACCAGTTATTTAAAACTCTATGCTCTTTACCAAAAAGGTTGCTCCTGACCCCAAAGGGTCAGCTGCAGTACCAGATCAATATAAGTTTGGATCTTAGCCAAAATACCATGCTGTCAGCCAATATTTTAGTAACTAAAACTAAAGGGTTATTATAAAAAGAAAGGAACAAATGATAAGAAAAGTGTTAAAGGATTAAAGCAATCAGATACATACAAATGATTTGAAAGTCCATAATGTACCCGGATGGGTTTCAGCCCTTTGTTTCACAGCTTCAGTTGTAGATGAGTTGATCCAAAGGTAGACTGAAAGACAAAATGGATCTTGGGCAGCTACCTTTTATATCCTTTCGTCCTTGCCATGCTGCTTGTGGAATTTTACAGGAACCAAAATGGAGTCCAGAGTCACATGGGCCAGACCTGGTGACTCATCAGGTGTATCCCTGGCTTCTCCCCTGGGTCCCTTGTACCTGTGAATGTCTTAATGGGCCATTAAGCAGGCTATTGCTGCAGCCATCCTGTCTGGGGCATTGCCCAGACACAGCACAATTTGAAATACAGATATATCAACCATATCCATAACTTCCACTACACATATAACACAAGAACATCGTCGTCTTACATAGCACTTTATAGCCTTTCTAACAGTACCTGACATGGCATATTTCACGGACAGGATTCGATAGACAGAGTAAGGGCATTGGAGAGGGAAGAATTTCCCTATAATGATAATAAGGAAAGGAGTGAACAGACTTTTGCTCATGCATCATCAGCTGGCATTAACTAAAACATTGCCTCTGAAAGAAATCCTGATCCACTTAACTCAGGGGTCAGAAATTAAAACCTGGCAGTTAAGTACAACCAGAATGGGCTTGTCATGCTTGTTGAAAAATCATGCAGAACTAGAATGGGAGCCGCCACCCCTGGAGTCAAGAGACAAGTAGGGGCCATAAATGTTATCTGGCTGAGTCAAACCCCTTTAAAGAGAAGATAAACAAGAAAAAGAAATTTAGTTCTTATTGGATACAGGGGCACAAATATGAGTTATACCCATGTAAATTTAAAAGAAAACTATGTAATGGTAAGTTTTAAAGTTAGGACGGAGTCTGGGAGAGTAGAAATGATTAAAGCTGTTCTACGAGACAGTGTATAAAGCAACTGCTTTTAAAACTGCAGGAAGAGGAGAATTTTCTCCTGTAAGCAACTCCCGGTTCTTACCTCTAGCCTGGGGCATACCAAAATCAGGTCAAGGAAAAAACCTTAAAGTTGAGAATGGCAGTCAACTATCAAGGAGCTAATGAGCAAATAGAAACAGTTCAATGTGTGTCTCAAAGAGTTAAACCTAAGATGGAACACATTTTAAAGAGTAAAGATTTAAAGTTTGCTGTACCTTGAATTTAAAGGACATGTTTTACCAGGTACCAATGTAAGATCCACAAGGGATATTGTGCCAGAAGTGGTTCTGGATGTAACTAAAACCCAGAAAAAGTCTGTTAGGGCTCAGGAAAATGTTTCTTTGAAGCAGTCTCTAGCAAAAGAGGGAAAGGACATTTCTACTGAAAGTGAATTGTTGCCTAGAATTGCTCCTGAAAGAATAAAACCTCCTGATAGCTCTTGCAAACAGTTTTCTGCAACTGTTTGTGAAAACAAAGTGATTAAGTTAGTTCAGAGTGAGTCATTGACGGTAGCAAGGAACAGTTTACATGTTGAGAGACTTGGTTCAGTTTCTAATTGTCAAAGTTTTTCAAATGTGGATAGATTCACTAACTTTGTTTTAGAAAGATCCAGTTTGGATATCTTGGAGAAGGTTCCAAATGGAGTGGAAATTATTGGGAAGCTTAAATAGCCTTGTGTGGCTGGGCTTGGTCAAAATGCAGGGGTTAGCAGGCAAACTCTCACTTATAAATGCTTTAAATATATCTTGTACATCTAATGTTATGGGAAGTAAAAAATTGGCAATGCAAAGCCCTGTTTATAAAATGTTAGTAAAAATGGTTAATATCTCTTTAAAACCAAGTCCAGACTTAAAATGGATAATGGTTAAGAATTTGAACACTAGTGAGCTAGCTAATGTGTGTAATGGTAGTAAATGCAAATTACTGGCCTAAAAAGGGGGGGTGGAGGGGAAAATCCACCCATAGCTGTTAACAAGAAGAATTCCTCTCGGGTGTGGCCAGCTAAATTTAAATTGGGCATGCCTAGAACAGCTCTGAATTGAAGCCACATGCAGAATGAGTTTGTTAGAACTCAACGAAAAAGCGTTTCTTTGAAGGGGGCCCAAAGCCCCGTCCCTACAGAAGGGTAACGTAGAGGTAACAGAGCAACCAGTGGTGAAGCATGTGCTATTATTGTGCTAATGAAACCTTTATTTTTGTAAAATTGAATAACATTGTTACCTCCATAGTAAGTCTTACTAAAACAGGCTTTTTCTTTTGTTAAATATGATCTTGCTAATGATACGTGTGCCATTGTTAAGTCTTGTAGTTAATTTATTGTTAGTGCAAGAATTGTAGAAATGTACCATGTGCCTGATAATTTGCAAAACCCTTAAATTAGGCTGTGTTATCTATTGTACTCCAAAATGGTATATATCTTAATATGCCAGAGCCCAAGGTGAAACAATGTTAACATCATCCAAATGGATTTTATCCAAATGCCATTTTATCAGCCAGGAAACTTGGTCTGGCTGGTAGAACCAAATGCAAAGGGGAAACTGAAGAACCCACCAATAACAGAAAGCTAATGACAAGGCTGAGAAGCATTGTTTTTTCTTTTAGGTCCAAGTCAAAGGACATAAAGAGGATTGGACTAAAAACACCTTCCTGTGGGCAGCAGTAGCTACCGCCCATGGATTAAATCTGTTGGACTATTGGATTTGTGAACTGCAGGTGCCAGCTGCTACCACCAACCCTTGCCCTGCTATGCTCTGGTGTCCAATCTAACCACACCCCAATGGACTACTGATGCCATCCTCCTTGCCTACCAAGCCCAGGGCCTAATTGCATGAATCCAAGTGAACCAACTTTTAGAAAGTGCCAGTATATGTTGGACTGCAACGGGCCTCAAAAAACTCAATCTCCATGTAAAAGCTAAATTGAAAACCCTGGTGTATGTGGGAGAACAACAAAGCTGTAATATAACCATTAACAGTTTATTAATTGAATTGTTGGAACTGATTTAAGTAATTGTAGTGATAATAGTGATAAAAGCAATGGTGACTAAGTTGAGTTACCAAAGGGTTGATAACTCAAGGAGAAGCACAGCCACTCATTAATAGTCCAGAGGAAAATAGTGATCTGGCAAAAGAATCAGAGGAAGATAGTAATTGGCTATAGGCCATAGGTAATTTGTTTATTGTTGTGTATTATTCAGTATAATAAGAGTTGTTTGTGTTAAAATGATGTATGTAAGTTTTAAATTGATTTTGTTAACCATGTTAAGTTTGTTATACTAGTGGAAGTTTAAATGTTAAATTGAAAAGAAAAAATTGTTTTAAACGCATCTCAAGAATGTCCTCGGGTCAAGAGGCCATGTTGTAACAGGGTAAAAACATGTTTGAAAAATCAGTGCCCTGAGTCCATCTTGAGCCACTTGTGGGGGACTCAGAGACAGCAAAAAAGAAAAGAAGGAGAAAAGACCTTGAAGTAGAAGTAGAAGTAAACCCATGATAACGGGAACTTGCACATGCAGCAGTTCCAGACCCGGACATGGGAATTTTGCAGTCGCTGCAAAATTAGCTTGGCAACTCAGCAGTAAATTTTTAGAAGGAGGCTGCTGATAAGATGGTAAAGAAAGGATCTATCATTGGCTTAGCAGACGCATTGGCTGAAGTAGAGATATTGAAGGGGTCTTCAGACCAAGCCTTTTTGCGGCCAGAATAGCACCGCACAAAAGGTCTGATTAAACCATTTCACCTCTCTCCAGCTCGTCACTCAAAATAATAGGGTAGGGTGTCAGAGTTGATAACCCGTGGGGCTTTGTTCTGCGGATGATAACCTGGGTGTGAATACGATAGAGGTTCCACCTGGATGATGAAGATGATAATGGAGAAGTGGTAAAACAAATAACCAAAGAAATGAGAAAGCTAGCACATGTCCCCATCCAAACGTGGAGGGGTTGGGAATTTGTTATGTTCTCATGGTTACCTGGAGGACCATGGGTCAAATGGGCACTTTTCTTCTTTCTTTGTATATTTATGGGCTTGATTTTTATTCCATGTTTAATCCCCTGCCTGATATCATTAATTAAATCTGTATAATGTCTCCCTCCTCGCAGAGGCCGAAGGACCGATTGATATGAAAGGATTATCTGTATCTAGTTGGGTCGGCCTCTGCCCGGTGGGAGTCATATTTGTTTATGCCACTGAATCTTTGTATCATAAAGGTTACTATTGTATATGCTTGTCCGCTCCAAATGTATCAATTTATAATGATAAGTTACTATGTATAACACATGAAAGGAGCCTCTCCCTCTTTGGCAGAGTGAGAGTGTTTTAACATATGAAAGGGGTCTTCCCCTTTTTTAAGAAGTTTCTATCTTTCCCTTTGTAAGAAGTTTCTATCTGCTAATGAAGCCCTAAAAAGATAAGAAAGGAACGTGCGGAGTCTGGGATGGGAGCCCTGGCCAGGTTCCCATCACAGCCCCTTGCATGAGAACCAGATATCCATCAGATGATCTGCACAGTCACATATACTTGTTTGTTCCACTCTATAAAAGCTGGACCCACTTGTAGCGAATTTGGAGACCTCACCTACGGGTGGACGCACCGCATAGGACTTCCCAATTGCCGGGACAGGCTCTCCAAATCCTCGCTGCAACCGGGGCTCCCCAGCGACTGTGGATCTGGATGCTGGTAAAGTATTATTAGGGCAATTGGTGATGTATCTTTCTTAATCACTATAGTTGATTTTATGTAGTAATGATCAGGTGCATTATGTTACTTATTCTTTCTATTGCTTGAAATTATAGTATAATAAGTTTATTCTGTTATGTGTAGATATATATATATCATTTCATTTTCTGTAATATTTAGAAAGAGATAGTAAAGCAACCTTGTTCTTTCTACTGGTGTCTGTGTCCTTTCTATCAACCCCTTCAATTAGCAGAACAGGCTAGAAGATTCTGCCCAGCAGGGAAGAGTCTCAGGGATCAGTAAGTTTGGCCACCCCAATATGTATGAAAAAAGGAGAAATAGATAGCAATCAATATAAATTAGAAATTACAAATATAGAAAGTTGATAAGGGACGTTAAAAATATTAGGGAAAAATCCATGGCTGGCAAGGCCTACGACAATAGAAGGGAGTTTTTAAAGAATATGAGGAACTAAGGAAATCCTAGCAATGGTATACTATAGGGATATAGACACATTACTACATGGAATGGGCAGACTTGTTAATAATGATGCCGAAAGCGTTCAATACATATTTCTGTTCTGTATTTGGAAAGAAGTAGCATAAGGTATTTGTATCACATGAGGCTGATGAATTACTTTCCAGCCCATTAGAAGGCCCTAATAACTTGTACCCAAGAATGATAAAAGAATGAACTAGTAAGATCTCTGGCCCATCAGTGTTAATTTTAAATACATTTTGGAACACCAGAGAAATTTCAGAAGACTGGAAGAGTACTAATGTTGTGCAATACTCAAAAAGTGAAAGCAGTATGCCCTGGCTAACCAGGCAGGTTAGCTTGACATCAGTCCGGGACAAAACAATGGAAAAGCTGATACAGGTTTCAATTGCTAAAGAATTAAATTATAGGAATACAATTTATTCAAATCAGCATGGTTTCATTGAAAACAGATCTTGTCAAACAAACTTGATTTCTTTATTTGACTGCATTTCTCATTTGGTTGATAAAAGTAAAGAATTCACAGCCATGCTGCAGTCTCCTTTGGTTGAAGGTAGATATTCTCAAATAAGCCCATAGTTTAGAAGCGCTCTTGCTGACACTAAAGTCTCACATAGCAGCAGCCACAAGTTATACTTTCTGCCATCTCTGACTGGCTAGGAGACTCCATTCCATCCTAGAAGACAATGACTTGGCATCAGTTATTCATGCCTTCATCACCTTTTGGCTGGACTATAGCAATGTGACATACTTGGACATGAAGTCTTCAGAATTTAGGAAAGTCTAACTAGTACAGAGCAATGCAAAACACCTCCCCAGCAACAGAGGCTATCGTGAATACATCACACCTGTCCTCCACTCCTTACAGTGGCTTCCTATAAGGATTTTGAATCAAGTTCAAGGTCTCAGTCCTTATCTTCAAGGTGCACAATGGCCTAGACCCAGGATATCTAAAAGATTTCCTAAACTCCAGGAACAGAGACCGAGGTCAACAACTCCACTCCTTAGCCACAATGAAACTCTCTGCAATATGATAAAGCTTGTTTGTGCAGTACCATAGATAAGAATTTTCACTGGGGTCAGTCTTAGACTGTGGAATGAACTTCCTCAGGAACTAAGGATCATCACAAACCTCACCACCTGCTGCTCCAACTGCAAAGCACATTTCTTTGACCTTGCCTTCTCTAACACACACAAAACAATATGTGTATTTGAACAACAAAAAAATCCAAAACCCTAAAACCCTGCCTAAACTATATACTCCACTGGTCACATTTCTATCCCTGGGGAAAGGATGACAGAAAATGCACCATACGACAGAAGCATAGTCACATTGCTTAATCATGATGTACTACTGGAAGGTGCTCAGATACCAGGCTCTTCACTGCAGTAAAAGGACCTCTATAGAATAAAATAGATATAATATACTTAGTACTGCACAACATTCTGATTAAAAAGTTAGTGCTATACAATACCAATAAATCACACTTTAAATGGATTACAGAATAATTAATTGGCAAGATTCAAAAAATAGCTGTCAGTAGGGAGTCATCATTGAATGTGGGAGTTTGTAGTGGGTTCAGAAGGGATAAGAACTTGGACCAACGTTATTCAACATTTTCATTAATGACTGGAAGTAAATATAAAATCACAGCTGATGAAATTTGTAGATGACACAAAGAGTAGTACAGTGGTAATTAATGAAGAGGACAGAGCAGGCCGCATTCAAACAAAATATGTTTTAATACATCCAGGAACAAGGAATGCAGGCCATAACTACCAAATGATAGGGAGGGGACTCTGTCCTAGAAGGGAGTGACTCTTAAAAGGATTTAGGGGTCATAGCATCATAGAACTGTAAGGCTAGAAGGGACCTCAAGAGGTCATATAGTCTATCTCCCCACATAGAGCCAGAATTAAGTATACCCAGATCATCCCTGACAGGTGTTTTCCAACCTGTTCTTACAAACATCCAATGATGGGGATTCCACAACCTCCCTTGGAAACCTATTTCAGAGTTTAACTTTCCATAACTTTTCCTACTTCAGTGGATACAGAGAACAATTGATAACCATACCCTTTGTATCAGCCCTTGGTTAACATATTTTACGAATGTTATGAAATCCCCACTCAGTCTTCTTTCTCCAAGATTAAACATGTCCAGTTAAAAACTAAAAAAACAAAAAACAAAAAAACCTTTCCTCATTGGCCAGGTTTTCTAAGCCCTTTAAGATTTTTGTAGATCTTTTCTGGACATTCATCAGTTTGTTCACATTTTTACTAAAGTGTGGCACCCAGCATTGGACACAATACTCCTGTTGGGGCCTCAGCAGTGCCATGCAGAAAGGGACAATTACCTCCCTTGTCTTACACACAACATTCCTGTTAACATTCCTTTTTCATCACTACATCACATTGTTGGCTCATATTTAATTTGTGATCTGTTATAATTCCCAGATACCTTTCTGAAGTACTATTGAGTAGCCAGTTATTGCCCATTTTGTAGTTGTCCATTTGCTTTTTCCTCCCTGAAAGTATTTCTTTGCACTTGTCTTTACTAAATGACATCTTGTTAATTTCAAACCAATTCTCCTACTTGTCAAGATCATTTTAAATTCTAATCCTGTCCTCTAAAGTCCTTGCAATCCCTCCAAGTTTGGCATCATCCACACATTTTACAAGCATAGCCTCCACTCCATTATCCAAGTCATTAATGACGCAGACAAGCAACTGAACATGAGCTCCCAGTGCAATGCTATGGTAAAAAGGGGAGAATGTGATCCTTAGATACATGAGTAGGAAGGTGATTTTAACTTTGTTTATGGTATTGTAAGACTGATACTAGAATATTGCACCCAATTCTGGTGTCCACATTTTTAAAAGAATTTTGAAAAATCTGGAAAAGGCACAGAAAAAACCACAAAAATTATTCTTGAGCTGCAGAAAATGCCAGACAGTGAGGGATTTAAAGAGATCAATTTGTTTAGTTTATTAGCAAAGAAGATTGAGACATGTCTAGGTTATGGTATGTAATAAAGGGCTTTTTATCTAATAGATAAATGCAGAACAAGACCCAATGGCTGGAAGTTAAAGATAGACAAAATCAAATTAGAAATTATGTTCAAATTTTTAACAGTGAGGGTGATCAACCAATGGAACAAACTATCAAGGGAAGTGGTTCAGTCTCCATCTCTTGATGTCTTCAAATCAAGAGTGGATGCCATTCTAGAAGATACATGTTAGGCAAACACAGGTTATTGATAACACTATATAGAGCAATTATATGATTTTAAGAAATTTGAGTCCTTTTTCTAGATACATTTGGATAAAAAATGTTGAGATGGCTCAAAAAAATGCCAAACCTCCAGTCTACCTAACCTCTTCCCTTCTCTCCCCACCCTGGTCTTCTCTTTTCCTCTTATCCCTATTCATGTAGGTCTTCTATATTATTACTGTTAACCCTCCTTAATGTTATCTCTATGTTGTGTTATCTGTTTCTACAACTTTGATGAGTTATATAACTGCATAATTGCTTAATTCTATTGGAGATCCTGTGAAGCATGTGATATTTGGTATAATGACTGGACCATGGGTGGCCTGCCTAATGGTCAGGGCAGAAGGCTTGCTTAATGTCTGGAACAGAAGTAGCCAGGCCTAGTGGCCAAGTCAGGAGCCAAGGTATCAAGTACAGGGAGTGAGCCAAAGACTAGGTGCCATTTGTTAGAGAAGTGGCCAAAAGCCAAACTGCAAGTCTGGGGAGCAAGCTGGAGCCGAGAACCTGAAGTCAGCAGCTGGAATCAGACTATCAGCCAGAGCAGGGCCAGGAGATAGGGCCAGGAACCCAGAGCAGGAACAAGAAGCAGAAGTAGGTGCCAGAGCAAGAGCTAGAAACACGGAAGGTGCTAGGAACAGAAACATAACTACTAGCTCAGAATGCTACCAACAGCAAGAAACCCATGCCTACTGAAGGGTTTAAGACTGTGACTGAGGGTATTTTCAGCCAATCTTGAGGCCAGGTACATTAGCTGAGTCAGCTGAGTGCAATGAGCAGGGTCTGGGTTCAGCTGTGGTTCTCTGACAGTTGGAAAAACTAAACAAATTGTAAGTCATTTACCTTTTGTACTTTTCATTGTCTGCTTCTTTATGAAAATCAGTAAAAAATTAATTAAAAAAAAAGAGTAGTTACCAGGTTCAATACAGAAGAAACTGGATGAAATTCTGTGGTAAAATACAGGTCAGACACAGGCTAGATTATCTAAATTATCCCTTCTCTGCCAGAACATGTCTGAATCTATTAAACCCTTTAACTGGCTCTTGGGCTCCCACACCTTTATAAGAATTTCTCCCTCCATGTGGATGTTTGGAGCAGTAGATGGTGGTGTCAGGATTACAGACCATAAATACCTCTTTAGGGAGAGGCAGACAGCACTAAATTGAGCAGCAATTTTATGTAGAAATAAATGAAGAAAATGTTCTCTGTGCAAAACAGGGTCTTTTAATACAAATCCTTAGGAATATAGACATCACCAGTGATCACCACTAACAACAATTGCTCAATTAATTAAAATATTTTTATTATAATAAACAGCAATATTTTGCTTATTTTATAATTTCAGAGTCAAAGGAACAAGGGCAACGGATGACATCAACTAAGTACACATCATTTCATAAATGGTGAACCATGCATCTTATTACACTTACAGTTAAGTCTGATCACAGAAAGATTAAAAAAAAGTGACCTACTATTTCCATCCGAGATTTCTGTGCAAGATAGAAAGTAAGTTGAAAGAAAACAAGATGTACTGGTATTTCATGGCTGCCTCTCAAAGTAATGGCCCTGCATATCTTCAAATACCATTCACTGCACTCTCTGTAGCTCTTTGCCATGTAACTTGAAAAAAGCATTAATATTTAAAATAATTTTTCAAATACTGATTAGTTCAGTAAAAGTCATAAAAAATTATTTGTCTAAATAGTAGAATGTATTAAAGAAAAGATGTCATTAGAGGTACCAAATTGTTGGAATAACATATAAACACTGGGAACCATTTTGTATGTTTCCACAAACTTGGTAAAACTGAGGACATCCGTGATGGAATTTGGAATTAATAAGGAATTGAGGTGGAGATATTCCATCCACAGTTCTACCATTTCATTAAAGTGTAACAAGCCACGTTGCTACTATATGAGTTTCACAGCAACAGTACAGAATCTAGCTTGTTCAACTAAAGGTATAGGATGGTATTCTTTTAAGTAGTTACTGAGCACTGTAGTGGTGCTCGCTGTTTTCTCTGTTTTAAAAGCCATGAGAAACCACACAGCGCATCAGTATGCATTAAGCTATACACATGATTGTTTGGGAGCCACCTGCACCCTGGTAGTGTCTTCATATTATTTTTGTTGTGTTACAAGAAAAAGACAAGGCTAATCATAACAAATGTTTTATATGTATAACTCAAACAATTATGGGCAATGTTAGCCATGTTCCCTGTTTTTAATTCATCTAACAACAAAACAAAGTTTCTATAGAGCTCTTCATTTGTAACTATCATATAATTTGTTAAAAACATTACAGCTGGATTTGCAGCAAATCGGCTAAATACTGCTTTTTGGTTTTTTTACATGCATATTGTATGTTTACTAACAAAGAAAGCACATAATTAAAATTGGAGTAATAAAATTGTCAGACCAGAAATAAAGGTTAATTTCAGGAAGTGGCATATCCTCATCTCTGCATAAGGAAATAACAGCCACAGGGACGTGCCACCTGGGGTAACCCAATTCTTATTTTGTGAAGTATACCCAGTCAAAACCCAGCTCCTATTCAAACTCCATGCACAAAACGAAAGGGAGGGATTGATCACATCCACAACATAGTGCTCAAGAATAAACCTATGGGTTAGAGAGAGACAAGTCCCAGCTCCTTCAGATGATGGAGACGATCATAGAGACGTTACCCTGAGGTGACCCGAGACTCATTTTGTCACATGCAGCCAGGCACAACGCCTGCTCTTTATTAATGCACCATCTACCATGTGGAAGGGGTAGGCGGGAGGGACCTCACACGTCACAGCGCACTGCACAGGAGCAGAGCTTCAGTGGGACATGCCACAGGCTGATGGTCCGGGGCTGGGGCACCTGGGTGACATTTGGTCGCAGCAGCCAGCCGGTCACAAGCCTCCCCAGCTCCTGAGCGGACTCTTTCAGGTCATCCATAAGCAAGGAAACGTGCCCGTCTGACCCCGCTCCCGCGCCCCTCGCGAAGCGGCTAAGCAGCGTCTGAAATCCGGTCGGGCTTCGCCGTCCGCACCCCGAGATCCCCCCCCCCCGCCAGCGAGCTCGCGCCGCCTCAGCGAGCCCGCCGCGCGCCCCCCAGCGAGCTCGCGCCGCCTCAGCCGGCCCGCGTCCCCCTCCCGCCGCCCGCAACACAACGCGGGTCCGGGCCCCCCGCAGCCGGCGGCGGCCGCGTTACCTGTGGAAGTAGTGCCCGCAGAACATGCCGCAGAGCAGCCGGCAGCCCAGGGGCTCCAGGCGGGGCGGGCTGCGCAGCGCCAGCAGCAGCGCGGGCACCAAGAAGGCGGGCAGCTCCTGCAGGAACCAGGCGCAGCGGGCGGGCAGCCTGGCCCGGGGCTTGCCCGGCTTCCCTTCGTGCTTCCCGTAGCGGGCGGGGGCGCGGAGGTTGAGGCAGAGCAGCAGGAGCCCCAGCGCGCCCAGGAGGCAGCTGAGGGCCAGCACCAGGCTGGGGGAGCACTGCATGCTAGGCACGGGGGCAGGGCTGACTGAGGCCAGGCCACCGCCAGCCCCTGCATTAATAGAGCCACGGTCACCCCGCCCAGCCGAGCTGCCGCCACTGGGGCTGACTAGCCTGCGGGGCCCCTCCTAGGGGAGCTGGGGCAAGGAAGGGCGGGACAGCCCTAGCCCTAGCCCTGCAACTGCAGGCGGGCCAACCTGTCCCGCCACCTGCGGGAACGGGAATCTGCGCCCTCTCTGAACTCGCCTGTACAGGGCTCGCAGAGTCACCGGGGGAGATTCCCATTGATTTCAGTGGGCTTTGGATCAGGCTCTCTACGTTCAGCATCTTTTCTTTTCCCCCAGGCCCCAAACCCCATAACCACCGGCGATGGGACCCTGGGAAAGTCTATAAAGGTGTCAGGCGCTCAGTCAGAATATTTAGCGCTGTGCTTCATGCCAGGGTTAATACTAAAGTGTCTGTTATTCTACAGCATAAAAGGACGGAGAAATAGGAATTTCAAACCGGAAAACATTACTTCGCAGAGCCCTTGGCAGCACAGGACCAACCTGCTCTTCAACAGAATGGTTTTAGGAGAGGAACTGAGAAGAGGCCGAGGAAAGGCAAAAGCTCATCTACCAATTGAAAGGCAAGTACTGGACCTAAGTGGATGAAGTGACAAGAAAAAGGATGGTTTGGGGATAGAGCTCAGAACAGGATGTCTGTGGTCTGTTCCTCCTTGCTTCATGTATTACTTGTGTAACTGTGAGCAAATGACTTAACCTCTGTACATTGGGATAAAGATTCTTTATTCCCTACTTCACAGGGCTGTGGTAAGGATTAATTCATTAATATTTATAAAACACTTGTAGATCTTTGGGTGAAAGATGCTATAGTGCCAAATGTGTACTATATCATTTGTGATCCAGAAAAAGAGAATCCTCCCTATGGTACTTATGTGGTCCACATTACCTCAGTATATTACCAACTCCCAATCTTTAGGGTGTTTATCCTTACAACACCCTGTGACGTAGGAAAGCGTTCTTATCCCTATTTTTACAGATGGGAACTGAGAGCCTAAATGACTTGCTCAAAGTTGGGCAGTAAGTCTGTGGTAAGGCAGGAGCTTCAACCCATTTCTTCTAAATCCTTGGTTAGTGCCCTAAACACTGAGTACTTCTTCCTCCTTTCTGGGTACCTCCTTCTCTTCAGTATCAGGACATGGAATATGACAAGAGGGTTGAAGAAGTGTTATCAGAGTGCTTTGGGCTCTCTCTATATAAATAATTATTTAATAAGTTAAAGTGCCAGTAGATGGTGCTCAAGAATACGTACCATAATTCCTGGGCTTTGTAGGACCAATATTGTGCATTGCAAATGGTTTCAGCTAGCAGCTTTTTTACTCTAGTCTAGACAAGAAGAATGCATAGTAAGGTATTTACACTTCTAGTAGTGTATAAAAACTAATGACACGAGTGAAAAGAGATCTGACAGCAGCAAAAATAAATTTATGGAGCTACAAAGATAGCTGACATAGGAGCCAGAGCAAATGATCTTTAAAATTATTATGGCATCCCCTGACAGGTCCATTCCTCCTTAGACCACACTTTCAAGATTCCCTTACACAGGAGATTGCAAGTGGGGGCAAGCAAGTCCATTCAGCTATTCCTACGCCACTTGGGGGAAGCTTCTTATCTCAGGGGCTGCACAGAGACTGTACCAGCCACACATACCAAGAAGATGATGTAGAGGTGGATGTAGATGCTGTGCAGTCTATGGTACCACATGATTGTCCTTAGTATTTTCACTTGCATAGTGAATAGGAGAGGCAATAGGACTGAGATATCATAGTATTGTATAAGTGAGGATATTCAGAAGGATGGGTGGTTGCTCTTCACTATCTCTCCAAAACTTTTAAATACCTTTATAAATCTAGCCCCTAATCTATCAATGCTTGTCCCACTGGTATCAGAATGTCCAGTCCACAGGCAAAGACTACAAGGGTTGCTAAGTTTATGAAGGCATAGCAACTTGGAGGAGCCAATTTCATCAATTGGAACATGTTAGTTAGTTGTTCGTTTTAAATTATTGATTAATGAGATGTCAGATAACTCTGCTCAATTGGTTTATTAAACATAGATAAATCAGCACAAATGGAGGTTCATAAATGACCAATCTGGAGAACAGTATTCCAGCAGTTTCAATCCATTCTAAAGTGTGGGCTCAATTCTCCTCATATTTATATTTCCCTTGTTTACAACACACAGAAATTTCTACCAACTCCACTGTACTATTACAGACCTTGCTCACTTTTACTTATCTAGTTTCATACCTATTTTTCTGGGTACAAAGACATCTGTACCAACTGTCCCTAGTATTCTGTACCAGCTGTACCTAGCCCACTGTTCCTATTTGGCAAGCCTCAACTGAACATGCATCTTATTTCTGACAGATTTTGCCTATACAAGGAACAGGGATTATGTAAAGTTTACCTACTAGTAAATTCCACTATAAAGCTTAGCATGTGTACAAGGCATTCTGGGCGTAGAGTTCATAGCTATACAACTTAGCATAAGTACGGAACCTTCTAGAAATATATGTTGACTAACAATATCAACCAGGGTTGTGTTTCTGCAATACCTGACATGTAGGGGCTGTTGTAATAGGACATGTGATTGGGGTTTGTCATGCACCATAGTACAGAAAAAAATTCAACTAGAAGTATGAAGCAGCAGGAGCAGCAATGTGAATATGGCGGAGCCTGCTACAAAAACTCTGCAAATCTAGATGACTCTTGATTCATAACACTTTCAGAACTGTTTGAAGTTGAGCCCTCCAGTTGCTTAAACATGCTCCCCTAGAACACCACCTGAGCTGTGATCACCCTGGAATTCTAGTTTACCCCTTTGGGAATAACATGGTAGTAAAGTAAGGAACACAGCCTTAGCCAAAGAGTTTCTTAGCCACTGGCACTTTACTCTTAACGCTTTCAAGAGCTACTGATCTTTGAAAATGATAGAAGTCATGAAATGCACCTTCCCCAAACTTCTGTAAGTCTGTGGTTTGTCAGAGTTTCATCCTGTCCTCTCTCCTGCAAATCCTTCTTACCTGCACTGATGGTTGGCCCTGTACACAGAGCAACACCCTGCTCTTAAAAAGGGCCTCCATTTCTGTGCCATGTGCCAATAGTGTAGTCAATGGTAAATCCAGGTAACTGGAGTTTAGTCACTTCTCATTTGGGGAATTAGGCATTTACCCACTTCTTATTTAAGAAATAAAGCTTTTATTCATCCTACTCTCTTATGATAAACAAATCCTGGCTGCACAACCACCACAACTGATGTGCAAGTGATCTACCACTGGTTATGCTCAGCAATGGATCAGTTGCAGAAATGGTGGCCTGTAAAAATCTGCCATGAATCAGTGCTACTGCATGCGTAGTTTGACAGATTACAGCTGCCAACCATTAAAAACATATGGCATTTATTTTTTTATAACTCTACATAATTTATTTTTAATTTGTAGAAAAGAAAGCATCAGTAATCAAACATTGTTTTATTTTGGGGGAAGAAATGAAATGTTTCCTCAACAAGTTGAAGTTTGGTTTCTGAAACTGAACAGTCCTATACATATTGTACCTTGTCTTCATTTATTATAATTAATTATTATTATTGTTATTAATTATACTTAACCCTTCTTTTACTGACTTAGTGTCTACCATGCTGTTGCCAGGCCTGGAACACAAAAAAGGTTAGTTTACCCATTTCTTTTTTTTTACCACTACACCACTGCCATGTGCTTGACCTGGGAAAATCCAGATCTATCAGTCGTTCTTGCCCGCATCTTGTGGGCCTGTCAAAGAGTAGAGTCATTGGTAATACACCCCCTCATGGTTGGGTGCATTGTATCAGGCTGTCTTCCTTTGGCTCCCTCTGCTGACAGCTGCTCCAAGTCTGCAATGGTCTACTTCTTCTCATGACTCTGCCCTCCAGCTAGATCACATATGGTCCCACCACTTTCAGGGTAAACCAGGTCTTATGCCTATCACCCAGCAGCTTCAAACCAAGACTTTGGCTAAACTATAGACTTAAATCCTTTCTCAGCCCTTCTCTCCAGTGTCTCCACACCACCTTTGTCAGTGGGCCAGTAGGGGAGTCCAGGCAGTCCTTCTACTCTGAGTTCTGGCCCAGGGACCCTGTAATAAGCAGCTATTTAGACTCTCTGCCTCCTCTTTGGGTCACTTGCTACCACAGCCTACCTCTAGACCTTTCCACCAGCCCCTTCCTGGGCACACTCCTCCACATATTACAAAAAGAAAAAATTACATAGTCCTGGAGAACAAAGTCCATGTAAGAATCCCCTAGTGAGGCTCTGGTGTCTAGCTGTGTCTGGTCATCTTCCAGCCCCAGCCAGGTCTTCCTTCAGGCAGTTCTGGCTCCTGCAAAAGGCCTTGGCAACAGCAAAGCCTTCTTTCAAGGGGCTCGCAGAAGATGCCCTCTCCTCTTTCTGATCAGCCCCCAATGAACTGGGCTTTCCCCTTTTAACCACTGCCTCCAGGCTTGATATTGTCAAGCTGTCTGGAGTGGCTCACGAGTGAGTGCCAACCTCAGGGCAGACTGCCCAGGGATAGGGCACAGACCCCAAACTGGTTACGTGTTCTATAATTAGATTTCACCAACCAAGTAACAAGTGCTAATTTCTCAAGCATTATAACATGGAGTTCCAGACAGTCTTCTTGTGTGGTCCAATCTATCTTGGCCCCGGGGAAGCTTGTCTTTGTAATAGATTGTCTCTTACACCAAAAATCACAAAAATATTCAGGTCTCCCAATCCCAGTCACTTACCTTGGGTCAATTGTACTCAGATCTCAAACCAGAGACAATGCTTGTAGTCAATCCTGTAACAAATTAACTAAAGATTTATTAACTAGGAAGAAGAAATGCGAGTTATTTACAAGACCAAAGCAGGTAAACACACACAAATGAGATACAGTCTTAGGTTCCAAAAGGTGATAGTTGCTGCTATAATATGCAAGCTTTATATTTCTTTCAGGGTTAACCAAAGATGGGGACCCCAGGTCAATTGTACCTCAGATCTCACACCAAAGACAATGCATATAGCCAATCCCATAGTAAACTAACTAAGGAATTATTAACTAGGAAAAAGAAATGAGAGAGTTATTGACAAGATAAAACAGGCAACACGTATACACACGAGTTTACAGTTCCAAAAAGTGACAGACTTGTATTAGTCTGTGAGCACTGCATGTCTTTTAAAACTAACCCAGGCTGACCCTGGGGATCTCTGTTTTTGTTTCCTAGCTCCAGCACAGTGAGAGTTCAAACAACAAAAGATAAAGAATTTTCATGTCAGCTATCTTTATTTCCTTTTTCCAGAATTCAAGCTGATGGGACAAGCTTCCTTTCATGTGACAGGCACATCTGTACTCACCTTTACAGGTGTGAGAGGGCCATTAGCCCACTCTTTGTATCATGATGCTTCTCAATGGCCCACTTAGTTTTGATAGCCTTCCCTGATGGACAAGGGAACTACTCCTCTAGCCTGAGTTCACAAGTATGCACCACACATTTTTAGTTATAAAGCAAAACTTACATATTATCTTATAGCATGGGATACAGACATTACACATAAGATTAATGCATGCAGCAACTTACATACATTTTATAGAGTCTCAGTACTAAGCACGTCTGTAGATGTCTAACACCTGTGTTGTGCAATATTAACATACAGTTGAGCTGGTCAGGTTTCCATCTATGAATTTGTCAGTGCTCAGCGGAAACTTGGTAACAGCTGGCACCTAGTTCACCAATGTCACACTTGTAACATGGGATACAGATATTATAAGTAGGATAAATACATGCATCATCCTACAAGCTTCCATAGAATCTAAATACATTCTTATAACTAATGCCTCTTTTAACAGCACTAAGGTAAGCCAGACTAATTTCCAGCTATGGATTTGTCAGTGTTCAGAAAGGCCTGGGGCCTTGGCATAAACTGGCACTGGGTACTTCCAGCATCACAGATATCTCTCACAGGGAAAGACGGGTGGGGTTGACTGAGCCCACAGGACCCCATTAATCCCTTCCAGCATCCAATCATGCTGTTATGTCATCTTCAAGCTCCCAGGTAGTTTGAGTGTGTTGTTGGGCTCCATGACAGAGCATCTGCTACTACCAGATTTTTCCAAGGAATATATTTAGCAATTGGGCTAACCATATCAATAGACATTGGCACCTCAGCTGTGTTTGATCCAGGTCTTTTCCATTGTTGAGAATTATATGTGGATTATGATCTGTTACTAGTTTAAAAAGATCCAATCCACACAGATATCTGTAAAAGTTCTCACATGCCCATATGCTTGTTGGGCACTCCTTTTCAATCTGTGCATATTGTTTTCCTGTTTTGGAATGTGTGACAGCAAAATTCAACTATTTCACTCAGATCCATGTTGTTGCAACAGTATATCACGTAGGCCATATCCGCTTACATCCACATTGACCATTGTGGGTTACTTTACATCATAGTATTTGAGAGCAGGAACTGCTGAAATAATGTCTCTTACATTTTTAAAAGCAATTTCTTGATGTGGACACCATAGCCATGATGTGTTGGACTTTAACAGTTCATTCAGTGGTTTAGTCACTGTAGAAAGGTCTTGTAGTTATAGACCAAGATACTTTACCATCCCCAGTGCATGTCTCAGTTCTAGTACATTCGTTTGTGCATTCAATTCTCAAATTGCTTTTCCTTTCTCAGGACTAGGACTGATTCTATCTTTGTTTATTGTGTGCCCCAAAAGTTTGATTTGAAATGGACAGAAAAAGCATTTTTCCTTGTTCAGCTTCAGTCCAGAGTGACCGATTAACTTCATTGAGGGTATTGTTGTGTTCTTCCATTGAAGACTAGCATCCATGAAAATAGCATCCATGAAAACTATAATTCCATTTGTGTTTGTTAACAGTTCTCAAATCTTTCTTTGGAAAATTGTAGGTGCACTGCTAATCCGAAACGGTAAACTTCTAAAGCAAAATCTCCCCAAAAGGTGTGATAAATGTAGTTCATTTAGCACTGTCCAAGGCTAAAGAATTTGCCAGAATCCAGGCTTCCAGCTTTGAGAATACTGTAGCTCCTTTCACTTTAGGGAGGAAGTCACCCAGTGTTGGAGGTTATATTGTGATCTCACAACTGCTTCATAAGTCTTTTAAGAGCCACACAGATTCATATTTTTCCATTTTTCTTTATAACTGGTACCACTGGGACACACCGTGCTGTTGACTTAGAGATTTTCTCAATTAGGCCACTCTGCTCCATTCTTTTTAACTCAGTTTCCACTTTATGAAGCAATGGGATAAGAATCCTGCAAACTGTATGTACACTATATAGTTCAGCATTGTCTCTTAAGATTATTTGTACTGGATCTCCTTTCACCAAATACTTCAAGTTCTTTCTCCTTTCTCAATAGACCTATCATGGCTGCCACACAGGAGCTGAGAAGGTTTCTGGTCTTTTATCATTTGGTCACATATGTGCAGAAAAGCTTTTGTCTTTGTAAATTGTTTCTGTGGTGAACTGGCCCCTACACTTCACATAATCTCCAGGCATAATCAGGGGTATTTCAGGTGATTTCAGCTCTGTGAGGAGTGAAAGTGATTATAAATCCTTTCTGAGATGACTGTCACCTTCTTCTCATGAGTCAATTTTAAAATCAATAGTCTTTTCATGAATATTCAGTTTCACTCTCCAGGCAGGCTCTCTGTCATCACACGAGATAGATCCCAGAAATAGTGGCTCTTGGTTGTCTGTAATGTTAGACGACTCCCTGACTGCTTTTGTGCTGCAAAGAGCTGCATAATGTCCATATTTTGCAGGTCATACATCTGTCAGGCTATGAATTTCTATACATTTTGTATATTTAATCTAAAATTAATCTAAATCTAAATTTGTAGTCCCAAAAAATCACAATTTTCTGACAATGCAAATTCTTATTTTAAAAAAAATCACCATTTTCTCTTAGTTCCTGAATGCTCTGGTGAAAACACGCTTTTTCATAAACTACATTTCTCTGAAGTATAAAGTTTGCATCAAACATAGCCAAAACTCTTTCGAAGTCATCTTTATGACTCTCTTCAGTAAAGGTAAAAGATTTAAACATATTCTCTCTTCCTGTTTCCCACAGCTTAAATTAAAGATGATACCTGAACTTCTCCAGTTTCCTTATAGAGTTTTGTAGCAACGTGAAAAGTTGCTTCCAATCTATCTATTCTGAAAGTCTATCAGAACTGAAGTTCTCTGGAGCATTGAAGTGAGACATGTAGATGAGATCCTGCATCCTTTGTTCCTTTCTTCTTCTTCTTCTTTTTGCAACTTTCATTGATGCTTTCCTTCTGTTTCTGTTCTCCTATGGCCCCAGGTAGACTGCTTTTACCTATGACACCATGTCATGTACCAGATATAGACTGGTTACAAAGCTTCCACCTTCAGAGAGATACAAAATGTTGAGTTCTGTTTGGGACATCTTAAATGTACTGCCTGGATCCAGCTATGAGCAACTCAGATAACGAGTGTTACACATGGCATCACCTAGCATCTAAGAAGTATAACACAGTTTAACATGCCATTATAGGTGTAATCATAGTTCTCCTTCTTTTCCCCTGGTGTGGCATGATAGGAGTAAGGGTACATGCCATGCTACCATCTGTTATGCTGGAAAATATATGGAGCAGCGACCAAAGAGTTTTCCATGCAATAGAAAGGCTGCTGTGTAGAGGATCTGTGAGCATTTAGTTCAATAATGGTCTGCAACATCTGGATTTTTTGCCTAAGCATAGCCATAATGTCATGGTGCACTTCCTGATGCACTTCTCAGTCCCCTTGGCTCTCCCCCAGCATCTGATTTCTCCATTCCTGGTCCATCATCTTGATCTTGGTCATTTGGCCCCTCCAATCACTGCATTTATTGTCAGCAGCTGCAGAGGATTGGAGATGCTTAGAGAACATATCCTCCCTGATCCATTTCTTTCCTCACACCATCTGGATCAGGCGTTCAGCAGCTGTAGAGGGGGCAGCTCCCTAGGACAGCCCAGCAGAGGATGCTGATAAAAACAGAGATATGTACATCAATAGATTAACAGTCACAGTGGCACGGGAAAGACAAGTATCCAAACCCTCTTACATTTTTCCAGTAAAGATGTTTAGTGAAAAATGCAAAGTGGCAGTTTAGCTTTGGAATAACTTATTACAACACCACGGCACAGCTCAAGCCATGATGAGTATGGAGGAGGGTCTCTTGCAGGGTGGTTTAGATTCTAGATACCCCTGTGTATGACTATAGGGAAAGTGCAGTGAATATTGCTGATATTTTCACAGGCTGTGGTGGTTTTGGCTGACATCTCATTCCTGAGGGTGACAAAGGCCCAGAAAATGCAGCTGCTACTGGTATCCTGAAGCCACTGTGGCCTGTGTGCTGCTAGTCTGTCTATTGCAATGGTGCCAGCAGAACTCAAGGCAGAAGGGAGTGGGAATGCCTCTTATTTGTTAGGGAAGAAACAAGGCCACCATCCCTAGAAATATTTGCAAGGGGACGGAAAAGAATCTCTTTGAAAGTTTCATTGACATGGTTCAGGAGGATAAAAAGGACAACCCTCCACAAATAAACAAAGTGCATGGTCAGAATTCTGGCTCCCATGCTAAGCACAAGCCAAACAAAGAAAAAATGAACTCCGCCTTTACCTTTTTTTTCTCTCTCTGTCCCAGCACAGGACAGTGATCTGTTGTGGACTGTGTAATTAAGACTGTTACACTAAACTTTTTTAATACATTTCCTACTATGTAGTGGTTGAGAAGTGGCAACTATATATGCATTCCAAATAATTAATTCTAATTGTATTTTCAGTGTGGTATTTAAAAATAAACTGATGAATCAAAAGTCAATTCCTTTGTTCTCCTAAATGTATGGATGGCTGTTACTTTTAAATAGGGGAACAAGAGCGACTCCAGAGGGTGTAGTGCAGCATGGAGGAGCAGATCCCTGAAGCTCCAGAGCCATCCTTTAATATCCATTTCCATGCCAGGCCCTTGACCCTCTGATAAAAGGAACCCCAAAATCTCTGGATGTCAGTAGGCAAAGATTTGTCTACTGGGAGCTCTATGAGTAGATGGAAAACCAGGAAGAATGGAGGCTGCTCACACCCTGAACAAGATGGCTGCTGCTGAGGACACTGTGTCTATGATGACCCTGCAGGTTAAAGTTGCTGTAGACACAGTTGATAGACATCAAGACCACATGGCCACAATACATCTGACTGTTAGCTCAATTAACTCCTCTCTCAAGCTCTGACAGGATGAATGAATGAAGCAGAAAGAAGAATATTAACGGTAGAAGATCATGTACAATGGCTCTCTGCTCACGTGCAGAGAAGCCTCACAGACTTATCTTCTCTTAAATCTAAAGTGGCAGACCTCAAGGCAAGTCTTGCTGCAATAAATTGAGAATTGTAGAAATACCTGAAGGAGCAGAGAAACAAAACCTGATAGAATGTGTTCCCCAACTCCTTTCAGAAGTGCTCAGCCTGCTGGTAAATTTGATTTAGAGAGAGCACATAGGTCCCTGGCTCCTGAGAAATGCCAGATTTCTTAGATTTACTGTAAAATAAAAAAGTTGCGGCTAGCTTGTGGAAAAAAAGAACTTAACAAGGGATGCCGTAAAATAATGATTTTTCAGGGTTTTACAAAAGATGTGGTTGAATACATATCAGCCTTTAGGGGAGCAAGGGCACTTGCCAAGCAGCAAGGGCTCAAATATTTTATAAAGTTTCCAGCTGAGTTTCATGTCAAGGTTGGTAAAGAAGTGCATCTGTTCTAAAAACCACAAGAAGCGGAATGGTTTCTTTAGCCTGCAGTGCATTGAGTACCTGCTCTTTTATACCAAATTTACTCCCCAGTTGTTATATCTGCCCTTCCTGCATTTATGAGCTTATCCAGTTACTGTGACTAATTTACCTTGTGATTTGGGTTATCTTTTCAGCTCTGATCTTATACTTATTAAGTTTTGGAACATATAGATCAATTATCTTCAAATGGATGAATGTGAAGCACCTTAGCAGAGGAGTTAAGGGAATACCTCATCCCAAATTAATCTCATAGGGGTGAACTGACTGTGGAAAAGATTTATTTAAATAGTGTATTAGAAATATAAAGTGCTTTTGCTCTTGTATTTGCACTGGGACTAATTAAACATTTGAAAACATCCCTGAATGAACAGATCAACATGAACTATTTGTTTGTGATTATACAAGATCTGCATGTTAGCTCGGCAGGAACATACACCAAAGAGATCACCAAGGTGCAGTGCAGCTCTCTCTTGCACCATAGAAATTTGAGGACTCAAATACCACTTTTTAAAATTTATGCCAGTCTGAGACCCTCCTGTGTCACCACACTTTACCTCTGTGGGTCCTCATAGCTCAGCAGCTTGGCATCCCATTTGATGGAAGTATGGGTGATGGCTCTCCTCCCTGCAAGCAGTCATGAGAAGCTGCACAGGAGCTGAGCAATATATTCCCTATGGACCAAGAGAGCAGTGAAGACCAACATGTGTTGCTGAGCTATTGGGTCAGTGATTTCTCTTTTCCTATCACCCCCTACTTCCTCCCTTTCCGACTGCCCCTCCTTCCTCTGGGCATGTCTAATAGGCAGTACTTTCCCTCTCACAAGCACCAACTGTGTATAACAAAAGAAAACTCTTAATAAAAGAGAAAGGGAACCAAGAATTAGTCTAGGAAAAACCACAACCACATTCAAAAGCATGCAGCCATAAGCAAAACCCAACCCCACAGTGCATTGGGCAGCATCCTTTGCCTCTTACATGTGCCCAGGGGTGATGTTAAATTTCTGATTACATGGGGGGACGGGCTCAAGCCGATTCTGTTTTGTATTGTTAAGGGGAACCTCTAGATACTTAACCTGGCCCTTTTTGCTGCCGACCCCACCTGGCAGAAGAGATACATAATCTTTTCAGTTTGTCAAATCAAACACCTGAGTATTGGTAATACAGCTTGGTGACATTGCATGTTGTGGGGATTACTTTTCCAGGGTCACAAACTTCCTTCCCCTTTTAGTTTACAAGCAAATATTCAGCTTCCCTTTCCCCTGTTAAATAAACATACAGCTAGCAGGGGAGAAACCTAACTGTTCCCAGTGTGCTGGGAGAGTCTGATGAATGAATGTCCCTTTAACTCATCACTCCCCTTTCCCTTCACTCCATCCCATGCACAGTTGTCTGTCTTTGGTTAGTGAAGATCCAGCGTTCAGAGGTGTGTCCACCTCCCGAAAGGGGGGAGGCATCAAGTAATGTCTCTGTGGTCACTGTGTGCCTCTGCAACTAGCTGTTTGCTGCTGCCTCCGCTGCTTTTCTCTGCTGTTGCGGGCCATGTGCTGTCACTATTAGACTCTTGCTGCCACTTCTTCAGTGCCATGTTCTGACGTTTTACTGCTTAACCCAGATCTTTACTTATTTCAGCTCTTTGTAATTTCACTGACTAGCAGGCACCCTCACTACCAGTACAGCCTCTGCAGTGTCTTTCCTTTCACCACTGTACTGACACCAGGTCTAAGGTGTAGCCCCATGACCAGCTTATCAGGTAGTCAGCTCTGGTAATCACTGAATAAAAACAATGACTCTCAATTGACTCTAGCTCTGTCTTTAAACAAGAAACGGGGAAATCACATGGTTCCCAAGACTCTTTGGGCACACCCATTGCCCCATCCTCCCACCCCCACAAATTTGTCAGCCATACCCCCTGCTTAGTGAGTAAGGTTCAGTTTAGGGTGATCCCCTCAACCAGGGAAAGCTAAATACAGTGCTACTGCTCATATGCTAAGGATAACAACATTTAATTACCCTTACACTCAATACTAAAGTGATTTACAGCCCATCACTAGCCAAAAATTATTTTGGCAAAGGCAATCCATCATGCTGTGTCCCTAGGCAGAGTAGGCGTATCTATGTAAAGACAGTTTTTTCCTAACATCTTTTCCCCCACCTCATCACTAGATGTCAGGGAAGAGCTCATTCAGACCCTATTTACAATTACAAATTACGGAATAAAACAAAGGCATATCCTCAACATACCAGGTTCAGAAATGTCATGTTTGTGGAGCATGTACTCCCTTTCTGTCTCTTAACAATGTAGTTACTACTTTGCAATATGGGAAAAATAGGATGCCTGTTAAAAATAATTATTGTTTGGATTGTGGGTCTCCCTGGCCTGCCCCCTCTGGAACTTATGATTGGTTTAGTTTTGTTTATTGTGTTAAATGTTTGTTTGATAATCATTGCTGTTCATTGTGATCTACTCTTCTTGGTAATAAGTTACATTTGTATATGTTTGTGTTTTTATATTTTTGTTTTAACTTGTCTCTTTGTTCTCTTCTTTCCCCCTGTTTGATGACCTCTCCTTTCTATTCCCTGGAAATCTGGCAGGTGGCAAGCATCTGGCAAGGTAATCCAAAATCTGTGGAATAAGTGTCTGAGATATTTCAGCAATAGACTCTCCCCTTCATGGGTTTCTATGTGGGGAGTAGAATGGGAATAGATCAAACAGCGCAAATATTCTATCACCATCATTTGTGAGACTACACACCCAAAAATAATTTTTAACAAAGCCACGTGGTCCTGAATGTTCATTTTATTTCCTGGAATGTAAAGGGTCTCAACACTCCAATAAAAGAAAAAAAAAGGGTACTCGTTAGTAAAGAAAGCGAGGGCTTTTGCAGGAGAGACACTTGACAACAGATGAGGCTGCTAAATTAGAACATGATTGGGTGGGAAGAGCAGTGTCCTGTTGTTTTTCTGCCCATCCAGAGGATAGTCATCCTTTTCCTTAAAGCACTGTCAGTAACAGTCTCTGAGTCAATTTCAGATGTATCAGGGCAGATTTTTAATCCTTAAAGTCACTATACATGTAACTGGACTAATCAGTGCTAAATTATATAAGGATGAATATGAAGAGCTCCATCTCCTTCTGTGATTGCAGGGGCTTTTAACGAGGTGCTTGATCCTTTCGTGGCTAAATCAACCAAAAATAGAATGACTCTGGAGTTGGACATTAAAGATGTGGGACTATGTGATATCTGACAGTTTATGCATCCCATGGGTAGAGACTATTCAAATTTTTCTCTAGTACATGGGTCTTATTCCCATATAGATTTCCTTTTGCTCTCCAGTGCTTTGGTTAATTTTGTAATTGATGCCTTCATGAGTCCAGTTGCTGTCTCTGATCATGCCCCTATAACTCTTCAAATCGCAATGGTCTTGGGTGAGAAACAGCCAAGTAGATGGAGATTTAATTCTTCACTTTTATTAGATCTGCATTTCAAAATTTTTATTGCAAAAGAAATGGACCTGCTCCTGGAAAAAGAAAAGAACCCTCAATATCATCTAGTGGGCATCTGGGAGACACTCAAGGCCTATTAGAGGGGTAGAATGATAAGTTTTGCATCTGCCAGAAAGAGGGAACATGGAGAAAATATGACAGCCCTTGAGAAAAAAGTAAGAGATTGTTGTGTTTTATGCCAGAGCCCCATCTCAAGATTTGCTGCAATCCCTGATTAACTGTAGATATGAATTCAATAAGCTATGCATGATGCAGGCTGAATTTGCTCTATTTCAACTTCTAGGAATTGGCTGAAAAAGCTGGCAAGTTGCTGAAATACCACCTAAGAGCAAAGATCTCTGCATATAGAATAATGGCCAGCTATGATAAATATGGTAAATTATATACATCAGCTAAAACCATTATTAAAGAGTACTTTAATTTCTGTAAAGACCTGCACATATTGGATATGACCCCCTCCACAAATGCTTTGGATCAACTTTTCAAAAATATTACTGCAAATTATTGCAGCCCAGCATAAAAACCTTGATGAATCCCTAATGGAAGATGGGTGAACTGAGTCAATTAAGAGTATGAAAGTGGGGAAAGGCCCTGGGCCAGATGGCTTCTGAACCAAATTTTATAACCACTTTCTTGATCTTCTGTCTGACAAGACACTTAAAATGTTTAATGAGTCATGCCTAGAGAGCACTCTTCTCCCAAAGTTGAGGGAAGCCCTAGCACCAGTTATTCTTTTAAACCAGGAAGAGGTGCTGCATTATTGTCCAGATAGAGGCCAATTTCAATTATTAATAGTGATGTCAAAATATTGGCAGAAGTTCTGGCGATGAGATTGGAACAAGTGTTGGATTTTATTGTCATGTAAATCAAGTTGGGTTTGTCAGAGGCTGTCATGGTTTGATAAATTATTGATATAATAGGATGTGAAAGAGGATGGACCCTGAACCACAAGCAGTATTAGACTTAGATGCGGAAAAGGCTTTGATAGAGCGGACCATAGGTATGTTTTACAGCCTACAACAATTTGGGTTTGGTTCCATATTTAGTTCCTAGATCTATCAATTATATTCTCTCCCAACTTCTCGCATCACAACCAGCATGACCTTGGATAACTTCAGCTTCTTCAGGGAACGATGATGCAATGATGCTCACTGTCTCCCTTACTTTTTGTTTTGGCTCTTGAACCCCTGGCAGTAGTTATACATGTTCATTCAGCTATCCAAGCATACAACTTGGTTCCATGGAATATAAATTGGTGTAATATGCAGATGATACCCTTTTGTATATATTCAAAACAGAAACCAATATTCCAGCCCTCCTATCCCTAATGTAAAAATTTGGAGCAATACCTGGCTACAAAATAAATGGGAAATAATTGGAACTGTTGAAAATCTCCCATGTTGCCATGTAATGGGAAAATGTTGAAAATCTCCAATGTTGCATTTTCTCAGTGGAATTTCCATAGGCAAACTGTAATTAAGTACCTAGCTATAAAAGTACTAAGAAAAATTAAACTAGTGAAGATACATTAAAATCCTGTATTCTTTCAAATAACTAATGAATCAAAGGTCACATCCTCTCTCCCTGAGCCTATAGAGAAGGGTTAATAAAATAAAAATGAATATTCTAACTAGGCTACACTGTAGTCTAAGTGGCCAAACTATATATATCCCTCCATCTTATTTTAGAAAATTTAATAACATTATTAGGGACTTTCCGTAGTACTCTCATCAAGGCCCATGACTATCACTTACAAATTCCATCTCCTTATAGCCAAGGTGTGTGTTTGTCTGTCCAATACTGTCTGCTTTTATATTGTCTTGTCTTGCAGCTTTGATAGTTGCAAAGTTTCAAAACTGCACAATTTTATTAGCTATGCTATGAAATATGTAATATTTGGTAACATATATGAGCTGTAAGTAACCTTTTTGTATTTTATTACTTATTTGTTTATGAACATTAATTAAAAAATCAGAAAAAAATATGAAGCAAGTGGGGGAGATGGGAGGTTTGGGGCATCTAAAGAGAAACAAACAAGCTTATAAAAGCCTGTTGAGAGAATCTGGGTTAAGTTTAGAGGTGAGAGCAACAAGGCTGATGTTGTGATGGGCGTCTGCTATAGACCACCAGACCAGGAGGATGAGACAGCAGATGAGGCTGTCTTCAGACAACTAACAGAAGTTTCCAGACCATAGGCCCTGGTTCTCATGGGGGGACTTCAATCACCCTGACAACTGCTGGGAGATCAATACAGCAGTGCATAGACAATCCAGGAAATTTTTGGAGTGTGTTGGGGACAACTTCCTGGTGCAAGTGCTAGAGGAACCAACTAGCCACTGTGCTGCTCTTGACCTGCTGCTCACAAACAGGGAAGAATTGGTAAGGGAAATAGAAGTGGATGGCAATCTGGGCAGCAGTGACTATGAGATGGTTGAGTTCAGGATCCTGACAAAAGGAAGAAAGGAGAACAGCAGAATACGGACCCTGGACTTCAGAAAAGCAAACTTTGACTCCCTCAGGGAACTGATGGGCATGATACCCTGAAAGGCTGATATGAGGGGGAAAGGAGTCCAGGAGGGCTGGCTGTATTTTAAAGAAACCTTATTGAGGATGCAGGAACAAACCATGCTGATGTGCAGAAGGAATAGCAAATATGGCAGGCAACCAGTTTGGCTTAACAGAGAAATCTTTGATGAGCTTAAACACAAAAAGGAAGCTTACGAGAAGTGGAAGCCTAGGGAGGAGTACAAAAATATTGCTTGAGCATGATCAGGCAGGCCAAAGCACAATTGGAATTGCAGCTAGCAAGGGACATGAAGGGTAACAAGAAGGGTTTCTACAGGTATGTTGGCAACAAGAAGAAGGTCAGGGAAAGTGTGGGACCCTTATTGAATGGGGGAGGCAGCCTAGTGATAGATGATGTGGAAAAAGCTGAAGTACTCAATGTTGCGGTTTTTTTGCCTCTGTCTTTACAGACAAGGTCAGCTCTCAGACTACTGCACTGAGCAGCACAGTATGGGAAGGAGGTGAGCAGCCCTCAGTGGTGAAAGAACAGGTTCAGGACTATTTACAAAAGCTGGACATGCACAAGTCCATGGGGCTGGATGCAATGCATCTGAGGGTGCTGAGGGAGTTGGCTGATGTGATTGCAGAGCCACTGGCCGTTATCTTTGAAAACTCATGGTGATCAGGGAGGTCCCAGACAGTTGGAAAATGGCAAATGTAATGCCCATCTTTAAAAAATGGAAGGAGAATCTGGGGACTACAGATCAGTCAGCCTCACCTCAGTCCCTGTGAAAATCATAGAGCAGGTCCTCAGTGAATCCACTGTGAAGACCGTGGAGGAGAGGAAGGTGATCAGGAACAGTGAGCATGGATTCATCAAGAACAAGTCATGCCTGACCAACTTGATTGCCTTCTATGATGAGATGACAGGCTCTGTGGAGGTGGGGAAAGTGGTGGACGTGATATACTTTGACTTTAGCAAAGCTTTTGATACAATCTCCCACAGTATTCTTGCCAGCAAGTTAAAGAAGTATGGATTGGCTGGATAAATGAACTATAAGGTGGATAGAAAGCTGGCTGGATCATCAGGCTCAATGGGTAGTGATCAATGGCTTGATGTCTAGTTGGCAGCAGGTATCAAGCAGTGTGCCCCAGGGGTTAGTCCTGGGGCTGGTTTTGTTCAACAACTTTATTAATGATCTGGATGAAGGGGTGTATTGCACCCTCAGCAAGTTTGTAGATGACACACGGAGGGACTGGTAAATAAGATGGAGGGTAGGGATAGGATACAGATTGACCTAGACAAATTGGAGGATTGGGCCAAAAGAAATCTGATGAGGTTCAACAAGGACAAGTGCAGAGTCCTGCACCTATGATGAAAGAATCCCAGGCACTGATGCAGACTAGGGACCAACTGGCTAAGCAGCAGATCTTCAAAAAAGGACTTGGGGGTTACAGTGAAAAGAAGCTGGATATGAGTCAACAGTGTTCCCTTGTTGCCAAGAAGGCTAACAGCATATTGGGCTGCATTAGTAAGAACATTGCCAGCAGATCAAGGGAAGTGATTATTCCCCTTTATTCAGCATTGGTGAGGCTACATTTGGAGTATTGTGTCCAGTTTTGGGACCCCGACTATAGGAAGGATGTGGACAAATTAGAGAGAGTCTAGTGAAGGGCAATAAAAATTATTAGGGGACTGGAGCACATGGCTTATGAGGAGAGGCTGAGGGAACTAGGCTTGTTTAGTCTGCAGAAGAGAAGAGTTAGGGGGGATTTGACAGCAGCCTTCAACTACCTGAAGGGGGGGTTCCAAAGAGGATGGAGCTAGGCTGTTCTCAGTGGTGATAGATGACAGAACAAGAAGCAATGGGTCTCAAGTTGCAGCGCAGAGGTCTAGGTTGTATATTAAGAAAATCTTTTTCACTAGGAGGGTGGTGAAGCACTGGAATGGGTTACGTAGGGAGGTGATGGAATCTCCATCCTTGTTGGTTTTTAAGGCCTAGCTTGACAAACCCCTGTTTGGGATGATTTAGTTGGGGTTGGTCCTGCTTTGAGCAGGGGGTTGGACTAGATGGCTTCCTGAAGTCCATTCCAACCCTAATCTTCTATGATTCTCAAGGAATAATGCATTTATTTGAGCTTCCCTTACTTACTTGTGCTCCCTTTCAGCACTGGGCTATCTGTGTTCAGCTCACAGGGCACCTTGATTCCGGTGGCATTTCAAAGAACTCAAGGGATGCTGCATGATTTTCATCCCCTTCCACTTCCCCAGTCCTCCTCACTGTGCACTGCAAGTGTTTCCACACCCCGCACTCATGAAGCACCTAGAGTTACATTCACCAAGGTGGGCAATCAGGAAAAGGCACTCCCAAAACACTCTGGGATTGCTAAAGGGGAGCTTCTGTGGCACCTGGACAGTGGAGCTCAAAATTGTGACCAGCCCAGCCACACACATAGATAATGCAGTGTCTACATTAGCATTACACTGATTGAAGTAGGTTGTCTATGCCCTACATCTAAAAAAGCCCTATGTTATAAAGAAAAATAGTGTGTTTCTGACACAGACATATTTACACAATAGAGACCTACAAATACACAATATTTATTTGCTAAACTACCACAAGGGATGAAGACTGGCAGAATGTAGCTTAAAAAGGACACTCTCACTCTCTTAATGTGATTATTGTTGCTCTGATCCACTTGGAGTGGACATGGCATAGGCGCCTAACTCCAGCAGAGGGGTTCACCATTGAAAATCCTGAATGGAGGGTGGCATTTCCCTCAGTTAGCCATTTAACTTCGAGAAACTGCAAAAGCAACAATGGTGATGTAAAAGTTTCTAAAATTTGCATACCAACTCATTTGAATGCCAAGTCCCACCCTCTCCATCTCCATCCCTTTGTAAAATCTGATTGATTATTATTAATACTATTCACTGAGTGCCATAAGTGCACTTAGTGCTACACAGACACACATGAAGACATGCCTCCTGCCTCCAGAACTCACTTAGACAAATACAACACAAGTGACAAAAGTTCAGGAGAAAATAGAGACAGCAGAGAGAGAGTAACACTGAAAAAAAGTAGTGAAAGGTGGGATTTTGAGGAGAAGTGGGAGTATATGCAACAGAGATTTTAGGCTTTTTACTTTGTTCACAAATAAGGTTTTGCAGCAAACAATTAATTTTTGAGCATCCCTTTTAAAGATAGTTCCTGACTATGAACTAAAAAGAAAAGTGTAGGAAGAGTGTTAATATTTTTGTTACATTTATTTTCCCTCTCAAAGAATCTGAAATCACTTACAATGCTTTAAATAGGGAGTAACTGCTCTGTAATCGGTGGAGTAACACCTGTGCAAAACTCCTGTGAGACCAGAATCAAGCCCAAAGATTCCTGACCCTCAATATCCATTTTGATCTTATCTAATTTCATTTTTACCATATTTTGATCCCCAAGCATGCAGTTCCTGCAACAACCATAGGACGAAGATTTTATGTTGCTAAATATTAAAAAAAAACATTTTATTTCTTTGGCATTAAAATAAACTTACACTGGATGTTACAGAGATATTTGGTGGGTGAGGTATTATTTTTTATTGGTGAGAGAGACAAGCTTTCGAGCCACACAGAGCTCTTCTTCAGGCCTGGTAAAGGTATTCTGAGCATCACAACAAAAGAGCTCTGTGTGTTTTGAAAGTTTGTCTCTCTCACCAACAGAAGTTGGTCCAATAAAAGGTATTACTTCACCCACCTTGTCTCTCCAGGGACTGACATGGCTACAATTACACTGCATACTGAATGTTACAAGATGATAAGGAAACAGGATCTAACCAATGGCTAGTTCATTTATATTGAATCAAAACTCTTATAATAAAAAACACCTTCAGCTCCTTAAATTACAGCATGCCAAAAACAATCAATTAATCAATCAATCAAACAAACAAAACTATAAAACACACCAAAAACAAGGCTCATTCATTTGTGAATAAGACTCTGTGATCCCAGCACCTAAAGAGGGCTCCCAGGGGCAATACAACAAAAATCCAAACCCAAACTAAACACCCATCCAAGAAGAGAGAGAATGGGAATAGGAAATACCTTTCCTCCCCCCCAAAGATATTTATTTATTTACAGTGCATTTCAAATGCACTGTTTATTTACTTTTTTTTAAAAAGGTACTTTGTGCAAGAAGAAAAAAATCAGAAGGAGAAATGAGAATATAATTGTTATTTTATAATACTGCTGCAAAGAGAATGGATACTTATGCCGATTTTTGCTGAGAGTTTAAAAGTTTCATCTGTTTGAAGTCAATATGTAAAGACATATGACAAGGTTTTCTGTTTGGCTAGGATGCTTCCCAATTTTTCTGAAGGCTGATTTTTTTTTATAGACAAGGTAGATAATAGGAGCCTTTTTATTATTATTTTTGGATCCATGTGCAAGTTGTAATACACAAACTTTCAGGCCAGGAAAATTTCTTCTTATTCATATCAGAAAGGTTGGCTTATTATACACAATGATTTATTAGTGAAATTCCTACAAGGGAGGAGGAGTGGGAAAGGCATGCAAAGGTTTCAAAGCTGTGGCCTGGTGTAAATAGCTTGTCATAATATATTTTAGAAAATAAGACTAATGCGGATCACAGAAAAAATATATAGAGGAAGGGACAAATGCATTCCCTTGGCTGTGAAGCTACTGAATGTTCGGGGCTAGAGAATAGATTAGTGGACAATTCCTTAGATTTCAATTCTACAAATAAATCATTATTGATCCCAGTCTGCAAACACATCTATGCTTGTGAATAACTTTGAAGCCATTCCAGTCTTTTAATAAAGTACATATTACAAGCTTTTAAAGATTTATATGCTCTTCAGCGGATGGAACTGGCATGGTTCTTTTGATTTCTTTCCACAGTAACAATTTTTGGGCCCAATCCTGCACACTTACTTCAATGGGACCGCTGATGTGAGTAAGGCCACATCTACACTTACAGGCTTACAGCGGCATAGCTATACCAATACAGCTGTGCCGCTGTAAGAGTGCTCGGGTAGCAGCATTATGCTGATGAGAGAGATCTCGCCCATCAACATAATAAAACCAGCTCAACGAGTGGTGGTAGCAATGTGGCCAGGAGAGTGTCTCCCGTATGAGCACTTACACTGGCAAAACTTGTGTCACTCCGGGAGGTGTTCTTTTCACACCCCTGAGCAACAAAAGTTTTGCCAACATAAGTGCTAGTGTAGACGCAGCCTAAAGAGTAGTCAGATGAAACTGGGTTTTCAGAATCAAGTCCTTTAAACATGTCTTTGTCAGTTTTTCTTTTCAAAATATTTAAAGCAATGACACCTTGTGTAGTAACAATCAAATGCCAGTTTTAGTTTTAAAGGGGAGACAGCAGGGAGCAACGGGGGGGAGGGAGAGAGAGAGAGGAGCAAGTGGAGCGGGCAGGGCCACGGGGAAGGAGGCTGATTTTCAGAAACTGGAAAGTTGGGAACCCTGTCACCACCACTGCAGCAGCGCAGTGGTAGCGCTTCTGTGAAGATACCACCTATGCCAATGGGAGAGATTCTTCCATCAGCATAGGTAATCCACCTCTCTGAGAGGTGGTAGCTATATCAACAGAAGAATTCTTCCGTCGACCTAGCACTACCTACACTGGAGTTAGATCAATACAGCTACATCTCTAAGAGGTATGGATTTTTCACACCCCTGGGAGACATAGCTATACCAGTGTAAATTCCTAGTGTAGACCAGACCTTAGTGAACAACTAGTGAAAAGTATGGTTTGAGTGACTTGCCCAGCATCACATAGAAACATCTCTGGCACAAGCAGGGATAGAAACGAATTCTCAAGGGCAGCATCCTTTCTCTTCTTGCAATCCTCTGCCTCCTTCACTAGAAACATTATGACTTCTGCAACAAATGAAGCAATGATCCTCCAGATTCATCCCAGAGCAGGCCCACCCACCTCACTGAATGAGGATGGGGGGGAGGGGGTCCTGTGGAAAAAATAGCATGTGATCATGTAATTAAAGACTGTATAATAATGCAGACATACAATATGGCTGAATTAAGGTTGTACAGGCTCTCTCAATTTTAGTATGGTCCTAACTTCTGAGTGTTTGATTTTGAAATCTTAATCTTAAGTAGTTTTTGTGTGTAATTTCCAAGGCTTCTAAATAGCAAATTGAAGAAACAAGATATTTCATCATATGCCATCATATTGACTCCCACACAAGTCATCAGTTTGGTTGTAACCTTTAGGTTCACTGCACTGAACTCTGACACTTGAGCTACTAGAGTAATTGCTGGTTGTAGGTGTCATCCTCTATGTTAACCAGAACTAAAGGGAGGCTGGAACGCTGACAGTGGCTTTTGCAAATATTTGCTGACACCAGAGGAATGATGAGACTCAGGAATCCTTGGTTCCTTTCCAAGTTCTGAAGGGGAGTGTGCTCTAGGAACAAAGACTTCTGCCCATTCCAGGAAGCTTGACCCCATCTGCCTCGGTCCCAGTCCTGTATCTTCCCTAACCCTGGCATCTCATCCCAGTAATCACAGCACAAATCCAGAAAGCATCATGCCTGCTGTTGTCGAACTAAAATCTCCATTACAGTGCATGGCCTCTACTGTAGGTATTGATCCTTAAGGGTAGCTAGATATGTCTGTCAAAAGCCCCCAGTTCATCAAGGTACGTAAGTGTGTGCCTAATTTGAGGCATGTGAGTAGTAGCACTAACAGTATTGTTAACTCCAAGGTTAACACATTAGAGCAAGAGAAAGCTAAAGAAAAATGTAGGCCCACTACTTAGCAGGAAGGAGAGCTAATAATGGGTGACATCAATAAGTCTGTGATGTTTAATGTCTGCTTTGCAAGTCTTCCTTTAAAAAAGTTTATTGTGACCAGATGCTTAAATTAATATTAACAACAAGAGGGAAGGAACACAAACTGGCACGGGCCTGGAGGAGCTTGCTCTTCTCACCGCCTCCCTGCTGCGGCCCCAGAAGGAGATCACTTTTTCCTCCCCTATCTCTACCCCTCCCCGCCACTGTGGGCCTAGGACCAGAGGAGTTCTGTGCCTCTAATGATTATTGGGGGGGCCTGTGCCTCCACTTGTGCACACCCCTGGGACAGACGTATCTAGTGAGATCCCACAGAGGTCTGTCCTGAGTCCAGTGCTATTGAATATTTTCATTAATACCTTGGATAATGGAGTGGAGAGAATGTTGATAAAATCTGCAGATGACACTGAGCTGGAAAGGGTTGCAAGCACTGTAGAGGACAGGATTAGAATTCAAAACAACCTTGACACATTAGAGAATTGGTCTGAAATCAACAAGATGAAATTCAATAAAGACAAGTGCTAAGGACTACACTTAGGAAGGAAAAAAATAAAAGGCACAAAAACAAAGCAGGGAATAACTGACCATGCAGTAGTACTGCTGAAAAACATCTGGGGGCTATAGTGCATCACAAATTGAATTAAAGTCAACAATGATTCAGTTGTGAAAAAGGCTTATATTCTGGGGTCTATTAACAAGAATGTTGTATGTAAGACATGGGAAGTAATTGTCCCTCTCTACTCAGCACTAGTGAGGCCTGAGCTGGCGTATTGTATCCAGTTTTGGGTGCCACACTTAAAAAAAGATGTGGATAAATTGGAGAGAGTCCAGAGGAGCGCAACAAAAATGATAGAAGATTTAGAAAACTCTACACTGGGGTGTAGGTCGGCTTAACTACTGCTCTCAGGGCTATGAATTTTTCGTACCCCTGAGCAACATAGCTATTCTGATCCAAATATTAAGTAAAGATCAGGCCTCACGAAGGTAACACTGCCTTGTTTACATTTGGTTCATGTTTTCCAGGCTTACTTTGTAAATAAAAGGTCTAGAAAAAATTGATTAAATGAATGACTAGATTTTGGTGCACAGTTCTGAAGGGAGTGATGGCTTCTAATTTAGCATCCAGGGAATCCACAGGGTATTGGCAATGACAGTAGAACACATTATGTTTTTTAAAAGGTATGCCAGATAACATTTTATTAAATAAAATAGAACAAAATCTTTGAAGAAGGCTAACAGAGAAGGAAGACTGCCTGGTTAAAGTATGAGTCTGAATTTGGCTTTGATGAAACTAAAGAATTCTAGCATCCACAAAGAATATTAAGAGAGATTTTTAAAACTAACAATTTAGAGCCAGACAAAAACAGAATTGTGGCTTCAGTTAATAATTGGACCAAAATATATTTGGTCTGCTAAAGGACTTGCTGCAGTTGAAAATTATTTGAATTTTTTCCTTAAAGTTAGGAAATTTCATCCATGTAAAAAAGAAAGTCTTTACCAACAGAGTTTTCCAGTGCTCTCCTCTTGACCAAGCATATGGAGAGGGAGCAAATTTAACTATAAACGCTTTGGCACCATTGGAGTCCAAGCATTCTCTCCCCAAATATGAAGGCCTGGCGTAGCTGTGAAGTAGCAATAGGCAGTGTGGAATGAAGAAGCTGGAGAAACACAGTCTATGTTACTTGGTCTGTTGGAAGATGATTTTTCTTTTGTATAGCATTCATGTGTACCTCTAATTTTCTCCTAGTGTATTTTCTTGGCTTGACAGTTAATTTTTATTTTGGCTCACTTTCTGTATTAGCACTCATCTGATAACACTACACATTTCTGTGTCTTGAGCTCTAAAAACCTGGATGGAGTGCTATTTACCAACTTCCTCTGCCTATCTCTCCAGGCAGTATAATAAGCAGTGGAAGGATCATTAATTAATTAATCTATCATGTAATATGAGACGGAAACAGAGTTCTGTCAGGCAGTTTGAGGAAAAAGTGTAATTCTCCTTGAGGGTGAACAGAGCTTCATATACCCTGACATTATCTGTATACAGGAACTCAAACAAAGCAGCGCAGATTTGTGTCATTACTATTTGAGGTCTAGGGCACAGTTGCAGATGCAGTTTTGTACCCAAATACATGGCAGTTTGTGATTTCATGAACTTAAGTGCTTTGCTGGATAAGGACAGGGTGCTCAGCATGTTCCTGGACCAAGCCCTAAATGCAGAGTTAACACTATCGAGTGGTATGGGTACTGCTTCTACATGGCTCTTTACTTACTTCTCAGCTTACTCCAAATACTGTACTTTTTCTACATACATGTCTGGAGATTTCTCACTTCAGAAAACAACATATCTGTTTTACAGTTTTCTGCCTCTCTGAGCTTGCTAAATGCTCTGCTCTCAAGGCCCAATCTAAAACCCACTGAGGTCACTTGGAAAGACTTCCATAGGCTTTAGCAGGCTTGGATCAGGCCCATAAGTCAGTTAACAAGTAAATGTATCATAGCCATTGGCCATCCTTTTGTGTTACATTTAATCAGCAATACTCAAGGCCCTTGGCTCTCATGCATTTTTTTCACTCTCCTTTTTAGACTTGACAGTTGTCCTAGTTATGCATTTTGAAAACTAGACAGTAGAAGTTTAGCAGGACGAAGGATGGTTCGGTGGATTAGTCTGGGATTCAGGAGAGCCAGATTTAATTCCCAGCTCTTCCACGAGTGACCTGTGTGACTTTGGGCAAGTCACTCAGGTTCTCTGTGTCTCAGTTCCCAATCTGTACAATAGGGATTATGGTACTTCCTAAACTCACATGATTGTTAGGAGGATAATTGCAGTAAGGATTGTGAGGTCCTCAAATATGACAGTAACAGAGGCCATATAAACACCTATGACAGAAAGTACTTAAGAAAGCAAAGAAGTAAACTAACAATGTATATTACCACTTTTTTCTGAGCTTGTCACCGACAGTTGTGGCTCTTAGCATAGTATGCGTAATATGTTCTGTGCACAGAACAAGAAACAGAAACTCATTGTACAAATGATGAAATAATTAAAATTTCCCAATTTGGGAGGCTAAAACATTCCTGAGGTGACCTTAAACAATATGGGCCATGCTTCTTTTACAGTTGGTGGGGTATTTTGTTTGTGCTTTTGAAACACAAGACTTTGATATATATGTTTTTTAATCCCATGCTATTATTTAAAGATAATTTGTTATTGTACTTGGTTATATTTTATACAGTACTACACTGGTCCTTTATTTTGACATTTACTTGTCTTCTTGTAGAACCCCAGCTGAATGTACAACAAGAAAGCTGGCTTTCTCAAGTATAATCCACAGAAAGAGCTGCTGGAACCATTACTTCACTGTAAGTTTGAAATTTGTATATCTAGTAGTTAGGATATTAAAACCCTTTCTTGAGATCCTGCATGCTTCTTATTAAGGTACTGATTTTGGCTAAGAAATATGCCAAATGAGCTCCAATTAAGTACTCTGAATATCATGAACGCTGTGGCATAAAACATGTATAGTTTAATACATTATTGATAATTAGTTTCTGTATAAAGATGAGCTAACTAAAAACATTTACTTTCCCAGAAAAAGGTGGTTTCTGCAAACCAGGGAAAAGGTGCATTAGCAGGATGGTCACACACTCTTCAGTGCAGGATTTGACTTCTTTCCTGTCTGTATAGCACTTAGGTCTATGTTGGTAATATTAAAGGCAGGGCTGTAGCTCTGCCTATTATTAAGGTTGCCCAACACTTCCCATTATAAGACCAAATTTCTGTCTTTGCCATATTTTAACCAGTTGGGGTGAAATTTTCCACACTGGATATCTATCTCAGGCTGATTTATTTATTTGTTGTGTGAAAATTTAAGCCAAAAGGGTCCAGCCATTTACAAGAATGAGGCAAGGGAAAAATACATTGCTTTGTCCATGTTAAAAAATTTGGGCAACCTTTTCTTTGAAAAACTTTAACACCCCCATGCTTTGAAGCGGAGACTTGACATTTGTTGGTTGGGGGATTGACCTTTGTATCAGGAATGTGCCTTTGGTTTCCTCATGAAAATCCACCCAAATTTGGCCAAGATAGAAACTTCTGAAATATATGTTTGTACACGCTCCGTAAAGATTTCTTTAAATTTAGCAGTTAAAATCTACGGAAGTTCCATCCTCAAAGAACATGCTAGAACTGGGGGATAAGCAGACTTATGCTGCAATAACACATGCTGGGCCACACGGGGCTGGACACTGAAACTACTAACAGAAAGCCTGTCTCTCCTGAGCTCTCAGTAATCTTCTCTCCTCCCTCATCTCCTATCCTCCCTCCCCAGCTGCCACCCATGTCTCCCCCTCTGCTTTATCCTCCGGTTCTCCTCCACTCCTGACTCTTGCCTTCCTGTTACTGCCACTCTCCCCCTCTTGTTCATATACCCCCATCTTCTGCCCCCATCTGCTCCTGACCCTGCCTCCCTCAGTTCCATGGGGCCATAATAGTCTCAGAAAAAATGTTTACTAATCTCATTAATGATTCTCAGCCAATGACAAAAAGCACCAAGGATTAGAGGACAGAGTATATGCTAGAGGACAGGAATGAGGGAGCGGATAGGGAACATTTTGAGAAGCTGTCAAGGCAGCTATGATGTGAATGGGCAAGAAACGGGACACGTACCAAAAGATACTGGACATGAAGCAAACAAACAAATTTGCTGGAGAACATTGTACCCACCCCTGTGTTCCTGCTCACCCCCTCAACATAGCCCCATGCTGCCCTCAAAATAGAGGTTATTGTATCACTCAACCAGGGACAGTCTTATCCTTCTCATCTGAGCCTCTCTCTAGAACAAATGAGATAAAAAATGTTTTAAATCTCCTGTTTTTACACAAGGTCTTTCTGAACTCCCAATTCCTCATCCAAGCAGCTGACTTACAGGGTGGTCTGCAAGCTCTGGAGTTTCTTTTCTAACCGGTTTATCAGATCCTTAAGTCTTGCAGCAGCTTTTCTCTGTTAGCAAGTTCCATGTTAGCCAAAGCTTCCTCGACCCTTTCTATTTCCTAGGAAACTTTATGGTGTATTGTGGTGTAGCAGCTGGTCACCTCTTCAGCCCATTTTAGCAGACTAAATGATGTTTCATTTGCAAAGAGTGAGGCTGAATGCAGGTTAAGGTGAACAAGTGGAACTTCATTAAACCCTGTGCACTATTTTGTCTATATAGCTGCCCTGCTTGTTGCTTTCAATCTCCAGCCCAACTTCTCACATTTCCTGTTTTCCTGGTGGCCTATCAATAACATTCCCTTTAGGGAACATGGGCCCTCTGACTCCAGTTCCACTGATCATGATACATACTCCCTATTTTACAAAAAATTTAATATAAACATTGAAAACAAATTGATGCTATATCATTTATTTATCATACCTGTGATGGGATATTCCTATGTGCCAAAAAGGCTAACAAGAGGTCTGCACCAAAAGAAACAGCCTTAGGTAACAGTCTCTTTGGTGTTTTCACAGCTGATTCCACTTTACCATTACTCTGTGGGAATGCCGGGGAGGAGGTGTGATAATCAAACTCCCATTTGTGTGCAAATTTCTTGAATTCTTCTGAGGCAAATTGGGGACCATTGCTGGTGAACGTCTGGAATGCTATATCTTGCAAATTAGGCCTTCTGTTTGCCAGGCACTGACTTGCCTCTTGTATTAGGCAAGGCACTGACCTCTCCAAAGTTTGAATAGCAGTCCATCGTAATCATGTATTGCTTTTAACTGAAGGTAAATAAGACTGCCCTCACCTTTTCCCATGGGTGGGCAGCTTATGTGGTTACAGAGTCTTTCTGCTGCTGGTCATAACTTGACTAGCAAGCATCACATCCTTCTATTAAGGAGTAGAGTTGCTTATCCATTTCTGGGCAGTGAAGACACTCTCGAGCCTGTCTAAGACAACTGTCAATGCCCAAGTGTGAGGCATGTACTTTTTGTCTGACATCATTATGTAATGAGGCCAGGACAATAGGTTTTGAAATATGATTCCATCCTGCACGCTCAGCTCATCTTTAATTTGAAAACATGGTTCTGCTCCTACTGGTAACTAGCTTTTGTGTTCTGGCCACTCTACTAGTATCGCTCTCCTGACATCCTTTAGTTAGATGCCCTTTTCTGTAGCCTTTTTGATTTCCATCAGCTTTTCTCTTGAAACTGGGAGGGAGTGCAGCATGTTAAAAGAATTCAATGTTGTGATCCCCTTCCCTCAGCTCTCTGATGCTGAGTATATATGCCCGGCTCAGGGTGTCAAGACCAGTAATTAACCTGGACATTATCTGATCTCTACCTGGTAGCATCAACAGTCTCTGCAGTCTCTTTGGGAGCACTAAGAAGTGGCTTTGCTATGACTGTCTCTAGGAGTCTGTAATCCGATTGCATTGTTATCAGGTGGCCAGACGTGTACTGACAGATTCACTCCATTCCAAGTACCACAGCCAGAAGTTCCTTTTCTATCTGGGTATACCACTCTCTGAGAGGGTTCTGCTGGCATAAGCAACTGCCTTCTCCTACAAAAAAGCAACACTCAGTCCTTTCTCTGACACATCACACTGGGCCACCAGTGGCTCTCCTGGTTGGTAGCATTTCAGGACCAGGGCATCCATTATCCTTTGTTTCAACATATCAGATGCTTGCTGTTGGGAACCTGCCCATTCCCCCCACCCTTTTCCCTTGTGAACTGACATATGGATTCCTCTACTACAGCCAGGTATGAACAGAACTTGGATAGAAAATTTACCAGTTCCTGAGGAGTTGTATCCCTTCCACATCAACTGGAGCTGGAATGTCTCTGACTGCTTTGATCTTCTTGAGATCTGCTTTTGGTCCTTCTGTTGTGATCAGATGTCCAATATATGTCACCTCACATTGTTTGAGTTGCATTTCTTCTGGGTTAAGTTTTATATCCCTGCGTTGTTCTAGAAAAATCTTTTCATTTTATGTTATTGTCATGTTCAGCTTCTGTATTCCCTTCACCTACAGTAAGGAGATCATCTGCAATTATTTTCATCCCAGACTGTCCTTCCAGCACTTGGGTGAGTCTTCTCTGCAACACTGTAGTGCTGGGCTCATGCCCATTGGCATACACAATCACCTGTAGCGACCAAGTGGTGTCGCAAAGGTTGTCGGCATGCTAGACTCTATCCAGGTTTATGTGCTAAAACCTGTTCTTCATATCACAGACCATAATGATTCTGGCTTTGGAAAGTTCTGGCAAGATGTCATCAATTTTGGGCAGGTGATAGTGGCATCTTTTCAATGCCCAGTTCAGTGGTTTTGGATCTATGCAGATGCCTAATTTGCCTAATGGGTTCTTTATGGCCACCCCAAGGCTAGACTGGCCTCTACATGTGCTGTGATACCCCTTTTTTGCATACATTCAGGCTCCTTGCATAGTGGATTAATTAGTGACACTAGAATTTTCCTTCTTTTACTGTTAAGAAATAGACCCCACAGTGGAACCTACTTCCAGTCATAGCTTTCCTTTGAGGCACCATTGCCTTTGAAAACATTCCCACATGCTTTTAAATTGTATCCTCCTTTTGCTTCTTCCACTGCAGCTATAAAATTCTGATGCTGCATCCTGATTAGATTCATGGCTTGTATGGCTGTATTCCCCAAGAGGGGTCAGTGGTGCTTACCATCCATCACCAGCACAAACTTCAGTTAGTACAGTCTTATTATAGTTACTAGGAGGTCACATTTTCCTACAGGCTCCATTATGCTCTCATTCTACATTAGATTGTGCCTTCTATTTGTAATGGGTATGTTCAAGTCCAATTCACCCCAAGAAGTCACATTACAGGAGACCTCCACTACCCAACCAAAATCAGACAGAGCATCTCCCTATTACAATTGTTGCATGCACGGAGTTTGATATTGTTCCTTGTTGCTTTCCTGTACCAACAGCCTGAACCCGATAGGCTCTTGAACTCAAGGAGAGAGTCACGATGTCATCACTGCTGCCTGATGTGCCATCCCTCTCTGGTACAAGTCTAACTGGATCTTTCTGAGAGCTTCTTCCGCTCTCGCGCACACAGCTAAAACAGTTCAACTTGCAAAGCTGTCCTTGTGGAGCTCTTCTCCTTTGCCCACTTAAGCTGTCTTCCACAGGACATGCTTCTCACTATGGATATGGAACCCTGGCCACTTGCTCTCCTTTGCTGTTGTCTGACTGCATGTATTTCTGGGGCCACTGTGCCTCCTAGTGCTTTCACCGTTTCTCTTGTGGCTTCTGCTGCACATCACAAGTCTAAGTAGCTGGCTAATGTGAGCTCACTTTCTGGGAGCAGCCACTCCCACAGATGCTTATCCCAAGTGCTGCAAACTATGCTGTCCCAAATTAGGAAGTCTATCAATTCCCCAAAATTTCATGTTGCAGCCAATGTGCATAAGGCTGTAAAACAGGGGTCTATCCCCTCCCTCCTTTGGACTGATTTTACTTTCCCTCTGTTGTTGTCCTCCTGCATGGCCAGATCTGTGTACAGCTCAAAATCCTCCTTCCAGCCAGTCCCTCTCAGGGTTGGTCTGTATCTGCAAAATCTATGGCTCCGGGTGGCTCCAGACTGGGTTCCATGGCTCGCGCTGCCAGCTGCTGCACTGCAGAGAACTCACAGCTCAGATGCTGCCACTGTGTTTCATTAGCAAAGAGTACAGCCGAATGCAGGTTAAGTTGAACAAGTGGAACTTTATCAAACTCTGGGCACTGCTCAGTGCATGTCGCTGCCTTGTTTCCAGCCTAGTTCCTTCCATTTCCTGTTTTCCTGGTATCTTGTCAATAACAGTCCCTTCAAGGAACATGGGAACTCTTGGTCCCCCAGTTCCACTGATCAAGATACCGAAGGGGCATTTTGTATCTGGTTTCTAAATTCTCTTTTCAGACATTTTTTAACTCCTGATCCAGCACAGGTTTTGTTTTGAGATTTGATCTCTGTGTTCAGGTCATTTCTCATTACTGCCTGAGGAGCTGTCAGCCGCTAACTTTTTCTTAGCCCGTTTTTGCTGCTGCTTGGCTGGCCCTTGATTTTTGAAAGAATTCAGCTATTTTTCCATCTATTTTCATGCACAGAAATACCAGATCACTTTCTCTGTTTTGAAACTTTATCCCACTCTGCTACCAGCCTTGCCCCTTTGCTCAGCTGGAACAGTTCTGTGGCTTTGCAGTGAACCAGTTTCCCACTGGGAGCAAAATAAGTCACACAGACTCAAGGTGTTTTTCCATAGTCTATTTGTATTCACAAAATATACAATTAAGCCACTACATTTTGATTATACAAGTACCCATTATAGTTCCATTTTACCACAGGAATAGTGATCAGATTCAGTCTCTTTTGACAGCAGAATTCCCACCTGTGGATAACAACACACAAGATAAATATGCAAATTTGGATGCCCATACCCTGAGTTGCTCCAGTTTGAAATAATGACACCACACTGTAGTAAAGCTGCTCAGACTAAAAAGACCTTTAAGTTTATAAGAGGACAATTTGAGGGTTTAACTATGACTCCTTAATCTAAACACAATCTTATTATTAGATCAATATGGAAAATACTATGCAACCAAAAAAATAATAGTGTCAAACATACCGATTTCCAAAAAGATGCAAATCCTATTCATTTAAAACATTCACCATAGATTTGGCATTAATGTTACCACGCCGTCCTGAGATGAACAAGCAGCAAGCGCCCAGTTCTTTGAATTGGCTGGTATCTTTCTCCTTGTGGTTATCTTACTGTTGCAATTAGTAAAAGCAGACCTATGAGCATCAAACCTCAGGGCAGAGATCTTCACCTCCCCTCTGGTATGGCTCTCTCCCTCTAGGTCTGGCTGAACTAACTGAAGAGTTTGGTGTCTTTTCTTCTTTATACTTGAGTGGAATTGGTCCCCACCTTGGAGATGGGTATGTTCCAAGGGTTCATGATCTTTTTTCCCTTTGTTTACCTGCTAGTCCCAGACTAGCTGGAGTCAGTGGGCAGTTGCTCCACCCTTCAGGCAGAAAAACAAAAAGCCCCTGACTACTATTGTTTAAGAAGAGCAGCGACAGAAGTATGGGTTACATTCTTCCCTACTGGACCACTGTCATCCCCAACAGTCCTATATGTTTACCAATCACGTTAGGTCCTACTGTGTCAGCGAAAAATCTAAATGTTGTAATGCTAACAAATCTACTATTTGTGCCTATGTTGTGCAATAAGTATAGTGCAGGAGGGGCTATGCGCATAATCCTGAAATTTCAGTGGTTTGTCTCTGTTCCCTGTGAAGCAAATTCCCAGGTTCAGCCTCCTAATTGATATGTCTGAGTTCATTGCTACATCTTATTCTGTATCTGCTTCTTTTACTTGAAATTGATAGAACCATCAGGCTCTTCACCAGGTATATATGGAGAAGTAGCATCTTGATTGTACAAAGGGAGCTCTACTGATACATTTGGCCATTTATCTTCTTGCTTATGTGGTACAGTGTCAGCTGAGTTCATTAATACTGTGTTTTGAGCATCTGGTTGCTATGTATCAACCACATATGAAAAAACAGCATCATCCGGTATAAATTTTGATGCTTCAGGATTCAATCCAAAAGTTGTTTCAGCTTTCTCTGATCCAAAGAGATTATCTCCTTGAGAGTTAAACCAGCTCACTTCCAGTAAATTACTTTCAGAACCATTGTCATGCTGAAGCTCATCTTTTCCTGTAGTCAAAATAAAACCACATGGCCTCAATAAATCACGATGTAGTGTTCTTTCAGGTGCAATACTATCTTCTGGTTTCACAATGTAAACAAGAAGGTCATCCTGCAGTTGTCAGATCACAGCATATATCTGGGTACCCATCTGACCACTAACTTGTGTTTCCCTCTTAAATTGAGATTGCGAATTAGGACCCTGTCACCCTCGGATATGTGTGAAAGCCTAACTTTTGCATCTCATCTCCTCTTGTTAGCTTTCTGACTTTTCTACAATTCTTTTCTTGCCAATTCGTAAGCATGATTCAAGTTTCTGTTAAGATTCTTCATGTACTGCTGATGAGTTATTTCAGATTTGCCTTATGTTTTGGAATTAAGCTACAAGTCAATTGACAATAATGGCGGTCTGCCCAACATTAAGAAATACAGAGACTCTCCAGTTCTGTCATTTCTGGTGCAATTGTGAGCATGAGCCAATGGTCTGACATACTTCTTCCACTGAGTTTTTTAAAAATCCCGTAAAGTCCCTGCCATGCTCAACAGTGTTCAGTTGAATTACTCAATGGGGTTTCCTCGTGGGTAATGAGGAGTTGTTCTTGATTTTATCCCTCCTCAGGTGCATAGCTCAGCTATCATCTCCAATTCAGAGTTTGCTCCTTGATCACTGTGTATCCTTTTTGGAAAACCTGAATGAAAATGGAAATTTGCCCCTAATGTAGTAGCAACATTTTTGGCTGTTTGGTTTTTAGTAGGATATGCTTGGGCATACTCTGTAAAATAATCAGCCACCACCAAAAGGTTCCTTGTATCACAGTCATCAGGTTCTGTTACTAAGTAATCTATGCATATTAGCTCCAATGGTGAATAAACCATAATATTCATTAAAGGCACTGCCCTCTCTGCTTGTGCTGTACTTCTGATACACCTTTCACAGATTCTGCACTTATGGTTGACATCAACTGCCATTCTAGTCCAACAGAAGTGGTCTCTGGGTAATTCTAAAGTTTGCTCTATGCCCATATGTCCAACTTCATCATGGATATGTTGTCACACAATACTGATGATAATATGGGAGTACTAACTGATTAATGACATCTTCTCTCTAGCTCAGTCTTTGATAGAGTACCCCTTCATCTAAGTGAAGTTGATTCCATTTTGTTAGTCGCAAACAAACCTCAGAAGATTCCTGTCCCTCTTCTCCCCTTCTAAGCCTTTTACCTTCTTCCATCAACTGAATTATTCTTGCCACTCACTTCTTCTGTATCTTTCTCCAATCTCCAACAAGAAGTCCAGGTAGATGTGGGTTTCCTGGCCACAGTTTTGGACACTTGTACTTATCTGGCACAGCACTATCATGACAACAGCAATTCAGTCATTGAAGGTCTATCTTTACTAGTATCTTCTCCACACGTCTGCACCATGCTATATAAACTGTTTGTTTTTGACACATAGAAATACAGGTAGCTGCTGACAGTTGTTTCCAATCCTCAGACATGAGTTTGGCTCTGGAAAATATTTCTGAAACTCATTCCTGAAGCTTTAATGCACTCCTATTTTCAGTGTCAGAGTCATGCAGTCTATGTGATTAACCATCTGCATCCCCTTCAGTTTGCCTGACTTGTATCTGATAAATTGCTAATGCTACCAGCCACCGATGAGATGTGGCTTCCAGCTTTGCAGTTTTAAGAATGTATGTTAGTGGATTATCATCAGTTATAACCTCAAATTTTACTTCATACAAATAGTCATGGAATTTTTGGGATACAGCCCATTTGAGAGCTCAGGACTCAAATTTGTGCACCGGACAGTTCCATTCACTTGCACTCAATCCTCAACTGGCATATGCAATTACTCTGAGTCTTTTCTTGTTCTTGCTATAGTGCTGCTCCCACTGTCAAGCTGGCATCAGTATGTAATATATATATGGAAACCCCAAGACAGATGCAATTGTTAATAGATCTTTTATGGTTTCAAAGCCTTCCTGACAGCTGTTAGTTCATTGATCCATTAGCTCTTGAGTGCTTTTGTCTATATCATGATATCATTTCATACTTCCTTGAACTCTGCCCATGAGGAATGATGTCAAAGGCTTATTCATAGCAGAGTACTTCTCTACAAATCTTTTTTAGTATCCTGAAAAGCTCAGGAAAGTCCTTACTTCTCTCACAGTCCCTGGCCTTGACCAATCCTTTAAAGCAACAGCTTGTCATAGTCAGGTTGTATACCCTCCTGTGAGATCGTATGTCTCAAATACTTAACAGATTTTCAATACAACTTGCACTTCATCTGCTGGAATGTTGCAGGGACATTCGTCAGTCTTTACAGCATCATGCCAAACTGTCAATTTCCCATTGGCATAGTGAATACTGTTTTGGTTCCACCCTCTTTCTCCACCTCAGTTTGGTGATAACTGCTTTTCCAGTCACCAGAAGTGACCCACTTAGATCTTAGAATCATAGGATATTAGAGTTGGAAGGTACCTCAGGAGGTCATCTAGTCCAACCCCCTGCTCAAAGCAGGACTATCCTCAGCTAAATCATCCCAGCAAGGGTTTTGTCAAGCCTCAGCTTAAAAACCTCTAAAGATGGAGATGCCACCACCTCCCTAGGTAAGCCATTCCAATACTTCACCACTCTCCTAGTGAAAAATGTTTTCCTAATGTCCAACCTAGACCTCCCCCACTGCAACTTGAGACCGTTGCTCCTTGTTCTGTCATCTGCCACCACTGAAAACAGTCTAGCTCCATCCTCCCAGGAACCCCATTTCAGGTAGTTAAAGGCTGCTATCAAATCCCCCCTCATTCTTCTCTTCTGCAGACTAAACGGGCCTAGTTCTTTCAACCTCTCCTCTTAAGTCTTGTGCTCCAGACCCCTAATCATTTTTGTTGCCCTCCGCTGGACTCTCTCCAACTTGTCCACATCCTTTTTGTAGTGGGGGACCCAAAACTGGACACAGTACTACAAATGTGGCCTCACCAATGCCGAATAGAGGGGAATAATCACTTCCCGCGATCTGCTGGCAATGCTCTTACTAATGCAGCCCAATATGCCATTAGCGTTCTTGGCAACCAGGGCACACTGCTGACTCATATCCAGCTTCTTATCCACTGTAACACCCAGATCCTTTTCTGCAGAACTGCTGGCTGGCTCATCGGTCCCCAGTCTGTAGCTGTGCATGGGATTCTTCCATCCTAAGTGCAGGACTCTGCACTTGTCCTTGTTGAACCTCATCAGATTTCTTTTGGCCCAATCCTCCAATTTGTTTGGGTCCTTCTGTATCCTATCCCTCCCTTTCTGGGTATCTACCACTCCTCCTAGCTTAGTGTCATCTGCAAACTTGCTGAGGGTGCAATCTACCCCCTCTTCCAAATCATTAATGAAGATGTTGAACAAAACCGGCCCCAGGACCGACCCCTGCGGCACTCCACTTGTGACCGGCTGCCAGCTAGACATGGAGCCATTGAGCCCTTTGCTCTAGCCAATTCTCTATCCATTTTGTAGTCCATTCATCCAAACCATACTTTTTTAACTTGCTGAAAAGAATTTTGTGGGAGACCGTATCAAAAGCTTTGCTAAAGTCAAGGTATATCACGTCCACCGCTTTCCCCTCACCCACAGAACCAGTCACCTCTTCATAGAAAGCAATGAGGTAGGTCAGGCACGACTTTCCCTTGGTGAATCCATGTTGACTGCTCCTGATCACCTTCCTCTCTTTTAAGTGCCTTAAAATGGATTCTTTGAGGACCTGCTCCATGATTTTTCCAAGGATTGAGGTGAGGCTGACCGGCCTATAGTTCCCTGGATCCTCTTTCTTCCCTTTCTTGAAGATGGGCACTATATTTGCTTTTTTCCAGTCATCTGGGACCTCCTCCTGTTGCCACGAGCTTTCAAAGATAATAGGCAATGGCTCTGAAATCACATCAGCTAACTCCCTCAGCACCCTCGGGTGTATTGCATCTGGCCTCATGGACTTGTGTATGTCCAATCTTTCTAAATAGTCCTGGACCTGTTCCTTCAGCACTGCGGGATGTTCACCTCCTCCCCATTCTGTGCCGCCCAGTGCAGTAGTCTGGGAGCTGACCTTGTCTGTGAAGACAGAGGCAAAAAAGGCATTCTCCACATCCTCAGCTTTCTCCACATCCTCTGTCACTAGGTTGCCTCCCCCATTCTGTAAGGGGCCCACACTTTCCTTAATCTTCCTCTTGTTGCTAACATACCTGTAGAAACCCTTCTCATTGCCCTTCACATCCCTTGCTAGCTGCAACCCCAATTGTGCTTTGGCCTTCCTGATTTCATTCCTGCATGTTCGAGCAGTATTTTTATAATCCTCCCTAGTCATCTGACCAAGCTTCCACTTCTTGTAAGCTTCTTTTTTGTGTTTAAGCTCACCAATGACTTCTTTGTTAAGCCAAGCTGGTCACCTACCACACTTGCTATTCTTTCTGCACATCGGGATGGTTTGTTCCTGTGCCCTCAATAAAGTTTCTTTAAAATACAGCCAGCCCCCTTGGATTCCTTTCCCCCTCATATTAGCATCCCAAGGGATCCTGCCCATAAGCTCCCTGAGGGAGTCAAAGTCTGCTTTTCTGAAGTCCATGGTCCGTATCCTGCTGTTCTCCTTTCTTCCTTTTGTCAGGATCCTGAACTCGACCATCTCATGGTCACTGCTGCCTAGATTGAGTCATGAGTCCATGAGTCATGGATCATGCATCTGACGAAGTGGGTTGCAGCTCACGAAAGCTTATGCTTGCAGAAATTTGTTAGTCTTTAAAGTGCTATATGGCTCTCGTTGTTTTTGCTGCATACAGACTAACACAGCTACCCCTCTGAGGCTTTTCACCTAGAATGATTGAGTTGTTCTTTTCTTGGTAACATCCTTACACTTCCATTAACTTCCTTTACTTCACCTAGAGATAGTGTCACTTGCTTTCCCCATGCAACACTTACAGTCCTCTTTGCAGTGCTCTTTGTCCTCTTCAGAGCATTGTGCACAGCTGGTGGATTCTGATCAGAGCATATCTCTGCAAAGACCATCTATTTCTTGTCCATTCCCCAGCTTTCTTTGGGAGTTGGACTGAGGCAGTGATATATCCCAAATAAGGAACTTCTGGACCTCCAGCTCCTATTACCTGGAGTACTTCCTCTATTGGATGCAATTCTATATATTTCAAATGCTCTTTGTAAAATTCTTGAGTTATGCAGGTTACCTGGGAACCTGTATCTATTAAGCATTTGCATGCCACTTCCTCAATGAACATTGGGATGTGACATGATTGTCCCACCAATTCACTTAGTATGTCCTTCCATTTAGTTGTCTTGTTGTTGGCTCCTCAAAGCTTAGCTCCAATTTCCAACTGGCTTCTGAGAGTTTGTAGCTTTGTTCAGTTATGGCCACTCCTTTCTAGAAACTAACTTCTTCTGTACTAACTCAGCACTGAGTGACTCAGTGCACATAGTATTAGAATGATTCTCCTTACCACAACTGTAAAAAAAGAACCAAGGGTTGTTTGTAGTACATTCCACAGCAGCTGAGGGTGTTTTCTGAAATTTCAGAAGGCTCCATCAAGTTAAGCAATATGGTTTTCCATCTTCCTTGACTCTCCTGCAGCAGAACTCAAGCTGCTTTAGCCTCTCTGATAAGGCTTGAGCTGCTAGGCTTCGATGGTGATTTTTCTAGCTGCTTAAGTCTTCTTTGCTCTTTCACTTCTTTCTCTTCAAATTGACAGATTTTATACAGCAGTTGAGAGTGTGATGTCTTGAAAATAGTAGCTGTATCCAAATGGTCTCTCAGATGTAGCTGTGTAATCAGGGACTCATCCCAACATCCAGGAATAAATTGCTTTATTGGCTACACATTAGGGTTTTCTGGCATCCATGTTTCTGCTCCATTACCTTTCTCCAACAGCTGTTGAATCTTGCCAAAGACTCAAAGGGTTTTTCCATGGACTTCTGAAAGCTCTCTAGAAATTGTGCATACAACTCATCACTTCTGGAAACAGGGCAATACTTCTTTTCCAGCTCTGTCAAACATTCTTCTGCAGTGGCAAATTTCCCTGCATTGAACACTTCATTCAAGTCTAGAGATTACAAGCTCTCTCTTAACTTCCTCTTTCTTCCTTTGGAAGACAATTCGGGATCATTTAGTAGATGTTGTATTTGCAATTTCCATGCATCAAACTCTACCTCCGCATTGGATTGTGGTGTACGGACTTAAAAACACTTCAGTTTCTAGGATGTATGATGGTAGATGGGTACCCGCTATAGATTTTACCACATGATCTACAAGTACTTTATGTACCCTCTCTGGAATAGTGAATGTGGGAGTAGAATATGTTTGAATGTCAGGGGAGGAAAATGTATACATTTAAAATAGGTAAGTGCAGCATTACTTGGCTGGTTAGTATTAATTGCACTACCCTCTGGAATCACTCCTGTTAAATAATTGTCATCATTTGGATACCTGACATCAGGAGTATTATAGGTATTTTTTTTCAATCTAATGGGAATCACATTTCATTTACTATTCAATTTAACTTGTTCATGTTCTTTTCTTAACATTTGAGCTGTACACTTCTTACTATATTTGCAAATTGCAATACCTTGCATAGGACCGTGTAGTCTAGTCTGATTACTGCCCCTTACTCTCTCAAAGTATGAGTCAATTTCTCATCTGTAAAAGTAAGGTGAATCCCACTCAATGTAACTGAGTGGTCTGACTCCAGCTGCTAAAGCTTGCAAGTTCCATGGACACAACAATATGCAAATTAAATTACTTCTGAGCAACCACAGGGAAAGTCAATTAACAATTTACAATCTTCAACCACAGGTTGGTGCTGTCCTTGTTCGGATGCCACAATATTTTTAAACTTATGTAGTACATTAAATATTGATTATACAAATACCTATTATAGTTCCATTTTACTGCATGAGTAGTGAGCAGGTTCTGTCTCTTTTGACAGCAGAATTCCCACCTGTGGATAACAACACACAAGATAAATATGCATATTTGGACAGTTGTGGACACCCGTACCCTGAGTTGCTCCAGTTTTGAAATAAAGACACCACACTGTAGTAACGCTGCTCAGACTAAAAAAGACTTTTAAGTTTATAAGAGTACAATTTGAGGGTTTAATTACAACTCCTAAATCTAAACACAATCTTAGCATTAGATCAATACATCACATACTATGCAAACAAAAATAATAGTGTCAAACATACAGATTTCTTCCATACCAAAAAGATGCATAGGGCACAAATCCTATTAATTTAAAACATGCACCATTGATCTGGCATTAATGTCACCATGCTGTCCTTAGATGAACAAGCAGCAAGTGCCCAGTTCTTTGAATAGGTAAATATCCTTCTCCTTGTGGTTATCTCCTTGCTACAATTAGTAAAAGCAGACCTGCGAGCATCAGCCCTCAGGGCAGAGATCTTTACCTCCTCTCTAGTCTGGCTGTCTCCCTCTGGATCTGGCTAAATTAAGAGTTTGGGGCCTTTTTTTCTTTATAATTGGGAGTGGAATTGGCCCTCACCTTGGAGATGCCCTACTGAATATGTTCCAAGGGTTCATGACCATTTCCCCTTTGTTTATCTGGAATCCCAGACCTGCGGGAGTCAGTGGACTACTGCTCCACTCATCTGGCAACAAAGCAACACAAACCAGACTAGTACTGTTTAAAAGGAACAGGTGTGGCTTACCTACACAAGCGCTTCTTACATGGCACAGAGCTGGCAAAAACAAGAGCAAACTGCACAGAGATAATTCTTCTGGCAGAAACTCCTACTAAACCCCCATTGTGTTTACCTTTAGGTGGAAAGCCACTTTCTAGCCTTTGGTCTCTCTGTCCTGCCCTCAGTACAGCGTCTGTCCCTATGTCCTACCTATCCCCTACCTGGGAAATCTCTTAGTTCAAAGTCAAATAGTATGACAACATGGTATCCTTACTACTAAGCACAGAATAGCTCAGATGAGTTCTGAGGAGTGACCCCTCTTTCATTTCTATTGCATTGCAACACAAAAGAATGCCTGAGATGGGGGCATTTGTAACTAGGGTGCAATGGAGCTGCAAGTCTTGATCTAGACAGAACGGAGGGCTTAATTCACATAATCCCCTTCATGGCTGCCACAGTACAATTTCTACAGCCAGCTGTTGTGATGTCCAGTGGTCAAAGCCCTGGGCCCAGTTGTGCCATCCTTACGCTGCGTAGTAGCCTACTCCCTGAATGATCCCATGGATTTCTGAATCAGACCCTCTGTGTTTCAGGCTTTCTACTGAGAGTTTTACATCAAGTACTTATCCCTCAATGATTCATAACATGGATGCCATTACCACCTTTCCCATAACATAATACGGAAGTCCTGTTTGCCTTTAAGATTTGCCTTCATGAAGAAAAAAAAAAGTACTTTTATGAAAAAAATCATGAGTTGCCTTACTTAAATAAACCAGACAAAAGTATGATTTTGCACTAAAATATGTGAGTTTCCTGCTGCGGTATGGGGAAAACACAGCTGTTGTTATGTACATTTTTTTAAAAGTGCTATGCTTAAGCAATATCAGTTCTCCCTGTATTGTGGGCAGGACGTTGTTGTTTTATAAATTTGCTGTTGTTTTTAAAATGGGTTTTGTCTTTCCGCAAAGATCATTTATCTTTCATAAAGATCAGAATTGTTTCTATGGAATGCTTTGCCTTGGGGCTCTGTGTGAGAAGAGAGTTTTGCCTTTAGGGGCAAGATCTGCCTCTCTCTCTTGCTGCAGAGGGCATTCTAACTGTGAAACAACTGCAGTTCAAGCACAGGGTAGAGTTTGCAAGGTCTGTTCAGGGGCCACATACCTGAGCCAGTCATAGGGCAGCAACATTAATGGATGAGGCCAGAAAGTTGACTGCTGCATGGAATTTCTGTGCTCAGTCCTGCCTTGGGAGTGTAGAGACTGTGACCCGTCTGTGCCCAGGGTAGCCCACTGATAATGCCAAGGTCAGGGCAGGCTGTAAAAGGAGAGCAAATTCTCCTAGCACTGGTGGGTGACACTAAAGTCAAACTTCCCAACCACCCACAAACAGTGCTTCTGATTCCCCCGCACTGCTCATCAGGAAGCCACTGTGCAAATACACACAGCCTCCTTTACTGCATTTCAGTCTCTGGCTCCCAAACCACCATCAGTTCCAGTAAAGAGACCAGTCATTTAAATTCTATGCTCTTTACTCAAAAGATTCCCTCTGATCCCAAAGGACCAGCCACAGTACCAGTTCACTATAAGTTTGGATCTTACCCAAAATACCACGCTGCCAGCCAATCCTTTAGTAACTAAAACTAAAGGTTTCTTAAAAAGAAAAACAAAAAATAAGAGAAATGTTAACAGATGAAAGCAATGAGACACATACAAATGATTTGAAAGTCCATATACATCAGGTTTTTAGAAGAATTGTGGAGTTGCAGGCTTGTATAGTCCCTCTGGTATACATCCAGTACCTGGATGGGTCTAAGTCCTTCAGTTCAGCTGCAAAGTGTGTTGATCCAGAGGTGTGTCTGCAGCTGGACAGGAACAAAGACAAAATGGTTTCTGTGGTTTGATCTTATATACCCTCTGCCTCTGGTCATGCGGCTTGTGGAACTAAAATGGAGTTCAGAGTCACATGGGCCAATCCTGGTAACTCTTCAGGTATGCTTTTAGTTCCTTCCTGGGCCTTTTACTTCTGTAAAAGTCTTGATGGGCCATTAAGCAAGCTATTGTCCTGCCGCCTCTGTCTGACGTGTGTCTTATACAGCATAGTTTGAAACACAGGTATATCAAAGATGTCCATAACTTCCCTCACACATGTCACAAATATTATCTTCTTACTCAGCACATTGTAACCTTTCTGACAGTACTTACATGGCATGTCTTACATGAATCGTTATGATTTTGACATATTAATGTCAAATAACACAAATCCTCCCCCTCCCCCAAATCCAGTCAGCATGACAGAGCTCTTGACAGATGCTCTTCTTTTCTCCTATGCTCTTTTTCCTTCATTTTATCTTCTTTCTCAGCTCTCTCTTCTTCTTTAGCCTTTTCTATCTCAGCTGCCTGTTGCTTTTCCCACAAGCGAAGTTCTGCCCTTTCTCTCTCACATTGGAGACTCCATTTATCTTGGTCGGCTTGCTACCCATTTTCTGCAGCTGCTCCCTCTGCAAGAGAGTCCGCCAGGGATCTTGTTTCTAGGTCATTGTCTCTGAGCAGATCTCTCATTTTCCGCTCTGAGATCTCCCCTTTAAGAGCTACTTTTCTCTCTTTACATAGTTGTTTAAGCTGATTTGCGTTCATATCCTCATACACTTTCTGCTCACTCATCTTAACTGACTTTAATCTTTAACACTCTCGATTTTAAAATTTGGAATAGCGTGGGGTTCTGATCCAAAACCCAAATGTTCTGGTTCTGTGGATCTTGCCAACTATGCCACTGTGACCCATCCATGCCCAGGGTAGCCCACTGATAATGCCAGGGTCAGGGCAGGCTGTAAAAGGAGAGCAAATTCTCCCAGCACTGGTGGGTGACACTGAAGTCAGACTTCCCAACCAGCCACAAACAGTGCTTCTGATTCCCCCACACTGGTCATCAAGAAGCCACTGTGGTAATACAGACAGCCCCCTTTACTGCATTTCAGTCTCTGGCTCCCAAACTGACACTAGGTCCAGTAAAGAGACCAATTATTTAAACTCTATGCTCTTTACTCGAAAGATTCCCTCTGATCCCAAAGGACCAGCTACAGTACCAGTTCACTATAAGTTTGGAACTTACCCAAAATACCACGCTGCCAGCCAGTCCTTCAGTAACTAAAACTAAAGGTTTATTATAAAAGAAAAACAAACAAAAAGAGAAATGTTAAAGGAGTAAAGCAATCAGATACATACAGATGATTTAAAAGTCCATATACATCAGGTTTTTAGAAGAATTGTGGAGTTGCAGGCTTGTATAGTCCTTCTGATATACATCCAGTACCTGGATGGGTCTAAGTCCTTCAGTTCAGTTGAAAAGTGTGTTGATCCAGAGGTGTGTCCTCATGTGGACAAGAACAAAGACAAAATGGTTTCTGTGGTTTGATCTTATATACCCTCTGCCTCTGGTCATGCTGCTCATGGAACTTTACAGGAACCAAAATGGAGTCTAGTCACATGGGCCAATCCTGGTAACTCTTCAAGTATGTCGGTGGTTTCCTCCTGGGCCTTTTGCTTCTGTAAAGGTCTTGATGGACCATTAAGTGGGCTGTTATCCTGCAGCCTCTCTCTCTGGGGTGTGTCTTCTACAGCACAGTTTGAAACACAGGTATATCAAAGATCTCCATAACTTTCCTCACACATGTCACACATGAACACAAATATTATCTTCTTACTCAGCACATTGTATCCTTTCTAACAGCACCTGACATGGCATGTCTCACATGAATTACTATGATTTTGACATACTGATGTCAAACAACACATATGCCCCCTCTACCTCAAATCCAGTCAGCATGACAGAGACATTGAGGAAAAAGTAGCCTCGTGTAGCAGCACCACTCTGGCTTTAGGGTGCAAGGGGGAAGGGTTCCTCCCCTGCTATCTGCCCAGCACCCATCACAGCTATTCTAGTGTGGGTCCATTGCTACTATTAATTTGCACTTACAGGCACCAGCCAAGATCCAGACAATGTATTAAGTGGCCCTACTATTTCAGGGTAGCCTTCAGGCTACATTATCCAGAATAATTGAAAATTCTAGAAAACTTTGCAGTTCTGTCTAATGCTTGAGTGCTTTTGAGTCACGAATGAGTTGAATCCTTTTAGTATGTGGCTTTAATCCATCTGGATCAATCTCTATCCCCATGACACTAATCCTGCTTTCACACTAGTAATGTTTTTCTGTATTAATTGCCTCCATATGCCAGATCAGATATTGATCTATATCCCTGCCTTTCTGCTTTGGATCAAACCTTTCTATACTGTGATTTATCTGCCAAATTTCCTTGTTCAAATTACAAACAGATGTAGTAGCTGGCACAAAAATAGTATTGGTAACAGTATTCCCTCTCTTTGTTCCCAATCCACCAAAGCACTTCTAGGTGCTTAACTTTAAGCACATGAATAATCTCATCCCTGTTTAGTAAAAGACTTAAGCCCATGTTTAGCTTTAAGCATGGGTTTAAGATCCACTGACCCAGAGTTTAAACAGCGTTGTTGAATCAAGTCATTGTACCAACATGTCAGTTTGAGTTGTTTCAATCAAACTGTGCTCTCCTTACAGTCATTGTACCTTATCCAGATCTCTAATCAACCTTCAAATTTCTTTAAGAATTTCCATATTGGATCAGAACAAAGGTCCCTCTAGTCCAGTATCTCATCTCTGACAGTGACTACCACCAGATGATTAAGAGAAAGGTGTAAGCACCCCTAAGTAGGCAGAGATGGGATAATCTGTCCCCTACATTAGGTCGCATCCTGGTCTGTAGTACCTAGAGATTGGCTTAAGTATGGAAGCACAAAGTTTAATATCCCTTCCAAAGATATTTGTTATCATTACTATGATAACTCTGGATATTCGTGTTATCCATATAAATAGCCAATCCCTTTTTAAATCTTGTTACAATGACTTCTTCTAGGAGTGAGTTCCACAGTCTAATTACACATGATGTGAAAAACTATTTATTTTTATCAGTTTCAAATGAGCCACTTTTTCACTTCATTGAATATCCCCTTGTTCATCTGTAATGAGACAGGGAGAACAGAAGCACCCAATCCAATTTCTTGAGACCATTCATTAGATTATGTATTTCTGTCATGTCTCCTCTTTTCTTATTCATCTCCTCTCTAAGGGTAAAAGTCCTGGTCTTTTCAATCTCTCCTCATAAGAGCTTTTCCAGGCTTGTGATGATTCTTGTCTCTCTTCTTTGAGTCCCCTCTAGTTCAGCAATATCCTTCTTCAGGTGTGGTGACCAGATCTGCAAAAAACATTCCAGACAAGACTGCACCATCGATTTATGTAAAGGCATTATAATGTTCTCCATTGTGTTTAGCATTCCATTGCTTATGCAATCTAAGATGTTTACTTTTTTGACTGCAGCTGTACATTGAGCAGAGGTTTTCAATTAATTGTCTAGATGTCCATGTCTCTTTCTGGTGTTGATACAATTATTTAAGATCTCTGCAAAGTGTAAGAGTAGTTTAATTGTTTCTCTCAAACCTGCATTTCTTTATATTTATCAACACTGAATTTCAATTGCCCTTATGTTTCCCATACCTACTTTGTTCACGTACCTTGTTTAGGTCTCTCTGAAGGTCCTCAGAGTCCTCCCCGCTCTTGACTAATCTAAATAAGTACGAGTCACTTGCAGGTTTTGCTACCTCACTAATGACCCTCCTTTCCAGATCATCAATAAATGTATTAAACAACATAGGATCTAATATGGAATCTTTTTTCATTCTGGACAACCATCTCTTTTTCTGCTATCAGCTGACAGTGAGCAATTTTGTAGTCATTCTGTCTTTCCTGAGTTGTATGCAGTTTTTTCTTCAGTCTCTTCATGTTCTGTGACTTTCCCTATGTAAACTGTCTCACATTCTCCTGAGACCTTTTCTAGTCTTTGATTTTCCTGGGCCAGTTGACCTTTTTGTACTTGAAGGGAAACAGTCTCTTCCCCTCAGTTCTTTGATTTGTCCCATCTAGCTGGTTAAAATGGTGGGTATCAAATAAAAAGTGGTTCCTACTCAGGCAAACAATTGACAGACCTGAATCATCCATCTGGAGGAGGCTAGAGAGGACTGATACACTTTGCCATACAAAATTTATTTCCTCTAACTTCAAACCTAGTATCTTAAAGCACCAAAGACCCCATAGGACTTTGATCTGTTTTTTGCATCCCTTGAAGGAGACAGGCTAGAATTGGCATTTCAATAATCACAGAATCTTGCAAGAGTTAGAATCAGCACCCGTTCAATTAGCTTCTCTTCTGAATCCTGCTATGGTTCTCAGGGTAAAAGCTTGTGTGTCTGCCGCTGGTAATTTTATTACAAAGACAAATAAATAAGAAAATATTACTCTCATTACCAGCATTTCCAAAAGAAAAACAACTGAAAACAATTTCAAAGAAGCAAAACAAACCATGCTCACAGCACCCTTTTCACTGTAAGAAATGAAGCCACATCGGTGAAAAAAGGTGTTCTGTGGGGAAACATTAATTTAACCCTTTCTAGCCCAGATGAGCCCCAAACTGGCATGGTGTGGGGGTTAATTAGATGTTTCATTGTATACCCCAACAAGTTCTGTTTCTGCTCAAACATCAGGGGTCATTTTCTTGGTGTAAGACAAATTCCTTAATAATCATACACATACACAATATAAAGTTTAAACCTTTTAGTTGAATAACTTACACATGCAGGAGAATTACAAGGCACAAAATCAGCATTTCTTTCTTAATCTTTTTCTTGAGTGACAGAAATGTTAACTGGATTCAACCCACGAGAAAGCATGTTGAATTTTTTCAAATTTATACATGTCGAAGAAATGTTTTGTCATAATTTCCATTTTTTTAAAGAGAAATGTATGGGTGTATTTGGGGTAAGGGAGATTTACATCATTTTCATTATTTTTTCCATCATTTTCTAGCCAGTTCTGTGGCAATTCATTTCGCTTGTCACATCAATTTCTCCAAGCAAGCACACACAAATAAAGAAAACACTAGAGAAGGGAAAAGGAAAAATAATAGATGCTCCTTTCAGGAGGAATAGTTGTTGGCTTATGCATGGAGCTTTTCAGTGATCTTTCTGTGATATACTTCTATTTCTATAACATTCTATCTACTGTATATTTAGAATAGTCCCCGATAAGGAGAATTTATGTATTCTAGAGCAATGTTTCTCAGTGTTTTTGATACCAGGGACTGGCTTCCTATACTGTGTCAGGGAGATCTCAAGGACCGGTGTCGGTCCATGGGCTGTTGGTTGAGAAACACTGTTCCAGAATCACTCTGGCAGCTGTGCCTTTAATTATACTTTGCACTTATATAGCGGATCCAAGGATCTCAGAGGGCTTTCTAAACAATGAATTTAGCCTTAAAATACTCTGCTGTGGTGGGTATATTACATCCCCTTTACATCCATTTAAACAGATGAACAGAGAGGTTAAGGCACTCACACAGTGAATCACTAGCAGAGTCAGGGATAGCACCCACATCATTTGCCTCCCCCTGCCCAGACCTTACCACTAGACTGTGCTTTCTGCTCCGGCTGTAGCAATCCTGCAGCCATTACTTTGGGTCTCTGAAGGCTACCACCAGATAAATGCTGATATTTATGGTTGGAAAGATGCCATGAATGGGAGCAGATGCTGTAGTAAAAATACTAGTAAAGACACTGCAGTGTCTGTAAGACAAACCCAATTTGGCCATTTTAACAGAGCCCTGGGCACATTTTTGGTTTTTATGGGCATATACATCATAGGGGCCAAATTGTCAAATGGGGGGGATCTGGGGCACCCACTGTCAGGGTCACCATATGCAACTGATCGGCCTCTGAAGAGCAATTCACAGTATTGCCACCCCAAGCTTTCAAAATCATGCATCAGCCTCCCTCCCCCAAAAGTCAAGAGATTGGCTTCGATATAAGAAGATTTTAAAGAAATAATACGATGAGGGATCTTTTTATTTGCCTTCTGCTTTTTAAAAAACTTTTGGTCATATTCAAATCATGTTTCCACAAGCATGAGAGCTAGAACCATGAAAGCTGGGATTCTTCCATATTCACATGGTTCCAGGAGCTATGTTTTGAGAAACATTATGACACTGGCGATAAAATCATGAGTGTTGGCAACACGGCATTCAGTTGGACACCCCCTCCCAGGTGCGTGGGCTGCATCCCCTTCTACCTCAGATACCTAAGCTTGGGAAACTTTGGGCCCCTGTTCAGGGACTGGCTCAGCCCCTGGCACAGGCTAGAGATACCCTAAGTTGTGTCCCTGCCATTTGCGGGACTTAAAATGTCCAGTCCACTCCTCTCCTTCCCCATGCCTGCCATGCCTCCTGCTCAGCCCTCTCTCAGCCCAGAATTCCTACTGTTTTCTTTAGGCCTCCTACAGTGGAGGAGACTGCACCTCTGATGCTAAGGTTCCTACAGGGGCCCGTTTGCACTGGGCCCACTCTAGGGGCCCACATGGCTGCTTTGCTGTCCCTTTATGCTATTGTTGCCAGTCTAAGAAGGCCACAAGGCAACTTTGAATCAAGTCCAGTGTTTCCAGAACTGGTGTGTGCGGCTATGCCTCTATGCTTTCCATTGTGTGTCTGAGGGAGGCTGTTTTTACAACGTGAGTTAACTCAAGATAGCTAGCTCCGTGTAAAATCCTCATGGAAATAAGACCCTAGTTATTTTTATCTTGATAGTTAGTTAAGATAAACACTAGGTGGAAAGTAAACGGTCAACCTCAACTAGTTACATTGAGGTATGATCTACCTGTGTCTTGTCTCCCCTTGCCTTGTGCATCAAGAGCATGATCTCGAGTTAATGTTAAACCACATGCAGTGAAGACATAGCCTGCGTGTGTTTGTGGAAGGAGTTAGGAGTACATTGGACAGAGGTTTTCTGTTGCACAGGAGGATGGAATCCAGGAAGTGCCCCAGGCAAGGCAAGGCTATAGGGGAGAAGCAACTGATTCCTCAGGGGGCTCAAGCAGTTATCACCACAGAGCTCCCACTTCCAGCTAACACAAAGTAGGTAGCTGACCACACCACACAGCACAAAGAGATAAGCTGCAAACCTTACACTGTCCCTGGTGGGAAAGGGCACCCAGACACCTGGACTCCTTTGTAGCTGATGGGTTGGCAGCACTGTTTGAATCAGCTCTGCCTCTGGCATCCACAGAGGCATACATTTGTATTTGCAATGTGACCATGAGCATATGCAAGGGTGCAGTTGCTCAGTATGCATGGAGCATCTGTTGTTTTGTGGTGGCTGATTTTTGTGTGTGCGCGCGCGCGTTTGCACAATAGGTGCATGTGCTCCTTGCAGAGGCATTACTGCACTTATTGAAAATTTTGGTCTGTGAACTCTGCATTCTCATTTGCCAGATGGTGGTGCAGAATGCTGCCCACACTGTGTTTAAGTCCCCCAAACGCTCACACAGCAGCTCCCTGCACTAGGGTCAGTTACAGATTTCAGAACTAATTAAAGGGAGTTGTCCATTTGTCAGACCTTCTGAGAACAAAGGTGTTACAGCTCTGACAAGACAGCGTAACAGTTTAGTCTCATCAGTTGAGACCATTTTTATGAACAAGAAAACAGCAAACTCAAATCCTGGTGCAGAGGTCCCCAAACTGTGGGACGCACACCGCTACTAGGGTGTGGGGGAACATTCAGGGGTGTGTGGCCCAGGCCTGTTGCTCCGGGGAGGCAGGGAGAAAGCACCACCCAGTCCCACTGTGCCCCCAGCTCTGTTCTGGCCTCACCCCCCAGCCCCGCCCCCAGCTGCAGTCCTAGTCTGGGCCCCTGGCTCCCAGCCCAGTTGTGTCTCCCAGCCCCGGCCCTGCCCCTAGCCTTGGCCCCTGGCTCCCTGACCAGCCACGGCTCTGTCTCCAACTGTGGCCTTGCTCCCAGCCCCGACTCCTGGGGGAGTGGGTACATACTGGGATAAAGGGGGGGCACAACATAAAAATGTTGGGGTCCACTGGCCTAGTGGAAATAAAACCTGGTCCCAGGGCCGTGTGGCTGTGGTGGAAGGGAAGCTGTCATCCAGGCTGCTTCTCCTGGGACTGCATGCAGCAGTTCCCACTACGCCTGTGTTCTTACTCAATCGGGCCCAGTGGCTGGTGAGTCTCTGTAGGAACAGATTGTCTCATGCCACCTGTTCTGTGCAGTAGCCTGCCGGGATCCACCACTGAGCTTGCCTTCAGCATGCACTCCACAAACCCTGCATTCCCCTCTTGCCAGCTCAAAGGAACCAGACCATTTCCATTGTTGGAGGCCAGCTGTGGGACAGGACTCACAGTGGTCATATATTTACTTACTCAAACTCTGCTTACAGCTAGGGACCTTCAATTTATTTCTAATTAAATTGCAGATTTGACACTACACAGTGTTTTGGGGGGTGGGTTCCCCTGTCTTTTAGAAACTATTTTAAACTCAGGAAGAAAAGAAAAATATCAGCAGATTCTGTTGTCAGTGGAGTGACTCCATAATTAAAGTAGCAAGACACTTTCCTTTGTAAGGCTAACATTGATGACACCATGCACTGACCTCCACCTCTAATTTATTGCAGAACTGCTCATTCATATATGGAGTTTTGCTGGAGAATAGCTTCTGAGAGGTGGATCAGGCCAGGCAGATAGGAAGGACAGCATGATCTATCTATGTTATTTACACGGTCCCCATTACTGTAGTATGTGATGTACCTTTGATGTATTTAGCCTCAAACAGTCCTGTGAAATAGGGAATTACTGTTATCCCCATTTTACAGATGGGGAACACAGGGATAAAGGCCGAGATTCTCCAAGGCATTTAGGCATCAAGTGCTGTGCACAAGATCACATCGGAAGTGTCTAGTGGAGCAGGGAACTGAAGCCACGTCTCCCAAGTCCCAGGCTATCCACTGTGTCATCTCTCTATACCATAAGTGCTCAATGAGGCAGTGTGACTCTGCCCACAACTGCATAGTGAAGATACTACCTCAAACTCTTATGGGAAAGTCCTAGAGAATTTAATAAAAAATAATATACATTCTAAAGCCCCTAAATTCACCCTATTAAGTTTTTAAAATTAATTTTAATAAATAAAACACACAAAAATACCAAATGCCACGCATTTCAAAGGCTATCCAATAAAATTATGCATCTTTTTACAACTTGGCAAAGTTGCAAGACCAAACAATACGAAAATCAGACAATATTACACTAAAGATAACCTTTTAGGGTGGGATCAGAGTAAATAAATGACATACACACATAGGCAAAAAAAAGGAAAGGACGGCATGGGGGAAATAGGGAAGGAAAAAGTGGAGAAGTCAGGTGGAATGGAAGTCTAGCATTAGCTAAACTATCTCAGTATTCTTTATCCAAATGTAACAAGTAACAGCGTCAAAATTTCTTCAAAGCACTCTACATCAATAAGCTATTTTTTCTTTTGCTGCTCACACAGACAGGTCCAAACTGAGGAACACATGTACTCTATGCTTGCCATAAGCCTACTCTTCCATTTTTGTAAAATTATGTGCTTGGTAAGCATTGCAGCCCTCAAGAACCAAAGTCTTTCTGGTGGAGCTAAACCCAGCATAATAGGTACATAGCCTAGGATATAATTTTCAGCTGGAACTTGGTTGCTGAAGCCAAGTGCTATTTTCACTTTTCACCTCTTTCTACAGCTGCCTGATTGTTGGACAGACCCATAGCATACTCATAAGGGTTCCTTTCTTTTTATTTCAGCACCAAGAACCATCAGAGGATAAGGTCCCCATCTTGCACAACCTCTGTGGCATCCAATACATTTTGAATAGAATCTTTTGCTGTATCAGGCATAGCCTGAGATCAACAACAAAAAAATTTAACATTCTGTAACATGCTCTGCCACTGGGTTCTTTTATGGGCTGTGATAACTCCCCATTCCCACTCCTTAACTCCAGACCAATTCCTCTTTGTTAGTAAAGCATGCATAGTGGACATGGGCCTGAGCAGTTTATGATGCATTTCCAAGGTTCCCCAGAGCTCTGAGGCCTCTGGCAGTCTTAGGGCTTCTGCATCAAATTGATACACTTGCAAGTTGTAAGTCCTGCCACTCCACTGAGAATGGCAGGTCATAGCCTTTCTTTGGTGTTAGAAAAGAGACAAAATCCTCATCCCTGACTAACTGGGAAATCCTTATGATTCTCTCACTCATCCAGCTGTTCCACAGTAGAGGTAAGTTCCCAGTTTGCAAGTCTGGGTTACCCACATGCTTTTGCCTTACAATGAGGATGAAACTGGTACCTTTTAGTTAGGATAGCGCAGACACTTCATGCAGCCACCACTGTGGGAATCTTATTTTTCTCCCTCAGAAAAAAGAGGAACAGAGCAGACCTGCAGGGGAAATTGGATAGATTAATACCGGTTCCACTCATGTGGGTATAAGAATATAAGTATGATGGAACCTGTTTGACATCTGTGACATGATAAAAGCATAGCAGTAATTTTGTAGGTCTAGGAGCCCAACCTTCTCCCTGTCCACCCATTCCACCTTGCTTATAGGGAGCTGGAGGGTTTTTTAGGGTATAGTCATGGGTATTGACCAGGGCCACACAGAAAAGCTCTAATAATGTTACTAACTTTTCTAAACTAAGATGGAGTGCTAAATACAGGTAGTCCTCATAGCCCTTATATTAGCCCTTCCCCCATGTTCAGGGAGACAGGCTATGACATATTTGTATCAGTAGTTACTTGAGTCAATGTATCTTCACTAATTTATTAATGTTTCTTGGTGCTTTTATCCCTAAATACTTAATTTCATCAGTTTGCCTATGGACATTGCATTGAGAAAAAGCTCCATTATGCTACATGACAAACAGGAGATTTCCAACAGTTCCCATTTTTTGCCCATTTATTTTGTAGCCAGATATTGCCCTTACTTTTTGAATTAATGTTAGGAGGGCTGGAATAATGGTTTCTGTTCTGGGGATACACAAAGGGTGTTGTCTGCATATAACCTCAGTTTATACTCCATGGAACCAAATTGTATGCCTCACATATATGGATGAACCCCTATAGCTATTGATTTGGCTCTTGAATCCCTGCCAAAAAGTAATTCAGATACCACTTGTGTAGTATTTCAGAAGTAGCTGACTATAACCAAGGTCACATTGCTGATTGTGGTGCGAGAAGTTGGGTGAGAATAGAACAGCTGGACCCAAGAACCAATTACAAGTCTAAATCCACATTTTAATATTGTATAAAACATATACCTCCAGTCCGCTCTATCAAAAGTCTTTTCTCCATCTAAGGCTAATGCGGCATGCAGCTTAGGGTCATTCTATTTCAGGCTACAATATCAATGTGGCGTCAAAGATTATCAGAGCCATTATGGCATCTGACAAACCTGACTTTATTTGGGTATACAGTAGAACCATAATCTTCTCCAATCTCATCTACAGAACGTTTGCCAATATTTTGACATCACTATTAATAATTGCAATTGGCCTATAATTGGAATATAGTATGGCATTTCTTCCTGCTTTGGGAATAACTAATTTGAGCTTCTCTCAGTGTAGGGGAAAGCGTGCCCTCAAGGAGTGATTCATTAAGCATTTTAAGCATCCTCTCAAACAGGAGGTCAACAAAGTGTCTATAGCATTCGGCAGGAAAACCATCTGGCCCAGGTCTTTCCCCACTTTCATACTCTTAATAATTTCAATTGATTTATCCTACATTAGGGGCACGTCAAGGTTTCTATGCTGGGCTGCAGTAATTTGCTATAATATTTTTGAAAAATTGATCCAAAGCATCTGTGCAATGGTTGTATCCAATTTGTAAGATCTTCATAGAAATTAAAGAGCTTTTTATTAATACCTGTAGCTGATGTATACAATTTACCATGTTTATCACAGATAGTTGTTATTCTACATGTAGAGGTCTTAGGTGGCATACCAGCAACTTGTCAGCTTTTTCACTTGATTCTCAGAAACCATTTGCTCTATTTCCATCTTGCTCCCCACACACAAACCCACTGAAGGGTGAGGGAAGAGGTCTATGGCTGAAATGTCTCGGATTCTTATTGTGGATTACCTTGCCAGATGCTTGCCACTTGCCAGACCTTCCAGGGAACAGGGAGGCAAGGGCTTCAAAGAGGAGAAAAAAGTACAAAAGGACAAGTTAAAGCAAAAATACATAACAAACATGTAACAACTTAACTTATTCTGAAACATAGTAGAACACAATGAAAGGGCAACAATTATCAAACACTTAACACTATAACAACACTAAACCAATCATAAATTCCAGAGGGCACAGGCCCAAGAAACACACCATACCTGCCAGGAGCTTTGCTGATATCCATTATTTAAATTATTCTTATTATTTTTAACAGGCATCCTATTGTTCCCATACCACAACATACTAACTACCTTATAAGGAGATGAAAGGAAACACGCATTCTATAAACATAATATTTCTTAAACTGGTATGTCCATTATATACCTGTGTGTTCTCTTTTCATTTATAAGCTTTTCAGTTTGCTAAATGAAAAACCAGAATGATGGTAATACAGCTTGGTGCACTGAGTGAGACAGATGTTCTGGGAATTACTTTCCCAGGGTCATATACACAGTCACCCTTTTAGTTTGTAACCAAACATTCAGTTTCCCTTTCCCATATTAAACAAAATAGAGCTAACAGAAGAGAAATCTAATTGCTTCCACAAATTGTAAATGACAGCACCAAAGTACACAACAAATAATTCAGTGGAACAAGTGACTATTTTATATATTAATTTCATCTTCCTCTACTTGGGGTTTGAGTTAGTAGAAGGTGTCAGGGTGGGAGAAGGGTCTAGAGAAGTTGGGGGGTTCAGGGTGAAAGAACAACAAGAGGAAAGAGACTGGGGAGGTAGGGGAAAAGGAGGGAGGGCATGGGGGAGAGGAAGGCTGAAGAAATATGGAAAGGAGGAAATGGGCAGGGGGAGAGGGAGGAAGAAGGAGGTGATAGGAAAAGCAGAAGTCACAATCCATATAGGTCAGCAACCCATGCTGGCCTTTTCTGCTCCATTAGTCCATAGCCAGTACAACTATGTAGCTTAGCTCCAGTGCAGTAATGTCTTGTAGGGAGAAGAGTGATGTCTCACACTTCCAGCACAAGGGGTATAAGGACCCTCCTCAGTAAGGCGTGGTAACAGGGTCTCCCACTGGCATCAATTTTTAAAAGTGGTATCCGAGACCAGAAATGTAAATAGAGCAACAGGGAGTTGCACTGCACCCTGGTGATCTTTATGGTGTATGTCTGAGCTGAGCTAATGGGCAGGCCTTGTATAATCACAAATAAATGATTCATGTTGTTCTGTTCATTTAGGGATGTTGTCAAATGTTTTATTAGTTTTATTAATTCCCACAAATACAGGAGCAAAAGCACTTTATATTGCTAATACACTATTTAAATAAATCTTTACCATAGTCAGTTCACTCCCATGAGATCAATTTCGGATTAACTCTGTTGCTGAGGTGCTTTACATTCCACCATTTGAGGATAATTGATTTATAATGCCCCAAAAGTTAATAAATATAAAACTTGGAGCAGAAAAGAGACTCCAAATCATGAAGTAAGTTAGTCACAGTGACTGGATAAGCTCCTAAGGTAGGGCAGACATAACAACTGGAAAGTAAACTTGGTATACAACAGAACAGGTACTCAATTCACTGCGGGGTCTTTAAAAAATAAGTTCTGCTTCCTGTAATGCACTTCTTCACCAGACTTGACATGAAACTGAGCTGGAAACTTTATAAACTATTTGAGCACTTACTGCTTGGCAAGTTCTCTTGCTCTTCAACCACATCTTTTGCAAAATCTTGAAAAATCATTATTTTATTTTGTGGCATCCCTCTTTTTTTCCACAAGATAGCTGTAGTATTTTTTTCTTTTGCAGTAAATCTGAGAAATTTGACAATCAGTGCATGAGGTTTGGCATTTGAGGGTGGCTTAGGAGCCTATGTTCTCTCTGTAAAGCATATTTGAAATCATCTGGCAGACTGAGCAATTCTGAAAGAAGCAGGGCATCAAATTCTAGGAGATTGCCTTTCTCTGCTCCTTCAGGCACACCTAAAATTCTTAAATTATTACAATGAGACCTTCCCTCAAGTCTCTGCGGCTTCTTTGCACATGGGCTGAGAGCCCTTGTATGTGATCTTCCACCATTCACATTCTCCCTTCTGCTTCATTCACCCAACTTTTCAGCTCTTGCAGAGAGGAGCTTATCGAGGCAACAGTCAGTTGTGTTGTGGTCATTGAGTCCTTGATATCTACTGTGCCTGCAGCAGCTCTCCAGCAGGGCCATCATTACACCATGCATTCAGCAGAGCCGTCCCACTCAGGTGGGGCGGGAGGGCTCCACCTTCCTCATTCTTCAGCTACTTCTAGAGCTCTGAGTAGTCAAATCCTTGCCTGCTGACATTCCAGAGATACTGGTGTACCTGTTCTCCCACTGGGGAGCTCACTCATGGGCCCTGTACTCCAGACAGAAAGCAGAGATCACTTACTTGCACAGTAACTTGAGTTCAAGATTTTTTTCCATATGGGTGCTCCACCATAGGATGTGTATGTGCCCTCTCAATTGGAGATTGTAATAGCAGAGTTAGTGGGTCCGTGCCTGCAAAGAGCGGTAACTAGTGTTCCCAGGCAAGGCCATATAAGGAGGTGCAGCCCCACTACCACTCCAGTTCCTTTTAGGCTAAGAAGCCTGGAGAGTCTGCAGCAAAGGGGAAGGAATGTGGGAGGTGGAGCACCCAAAAGTACAAAATATCTCAAAGAATTCAAGTTATTGTAAGGTAAGTAAGCTCTCTTTCAAGTATATGACCCTATAGGTGTTCCACTGTAGAAAACTCTCAAGCAGTATCTCAGCATGGAGGTGGGTACTGAAGAGGCAAATCCAAGACAGTTTGGAGGACTGCATCACTGAAAGTAGTCAACTCTAGGCATACGTACGATGGCGTAATGTGTGGTGAATGTATGAACTAAAGGCCAGGTTGCAGCCTTGCAGATCTGTGTTATGGTGACATCCTTATGGAGAGCTATAGACGTGGACTGAGTCCTAGTGGAGAGGGCGGTCACTCTGTGAAAGGGGTGTGTATCCCAGCTACTTTGTAGCATGTCATATAACCGGAAACCCACTCTGAAAGTCTTTGAGCGGAAATTAGCTGACCCTTCATCTTTTTGGAACAGATGCAAAGAGTATGGGAAAGGCCCTAAAGGTCTTAGTCCTGTCAGAGTAGAAGGTGAGGGCTCGCCTAATGTCTAGTGTTTGAGGACTAGCATCCTCTCTCGAGGTATGAGACTTTGAATAAAATACTGCTAAACAGAGTGCTTGGTTGATATGAAATGCAGATGAGACTTTGGGGAAGAGGAAATGATGTGGATGCAGTGTGACCCTGTCATGGCAAAAAGTAGCATATGGTGGGCCTGCCGTGAGTGCACTGAGTTCTCCCATTCTTCTGGCTGAGGTGAGGGCTATCATAAAGGAAGTCTTAAAGGAGAGTTGGGAGAGAAAAGAGGTAGCCATTGGTTCAAACAGGGGTTTCTTAAGGTGCTGAGAACTAGATAAAGATGTCTGGATTCCAGACAAGGGATAATAAATTGTGTAAACCCTTAAGGAATCTGACCAGGGTTGAGTGGGCAGAGACCAAAACTCTTTCTATAAGTGAATGAAAGGTGGTGATAGCAGCCAAGGGTTCTTTCACTGAGCTCATTGACTGACTTTATATCTTTAAATCCAACAGGTAATCCAAGGTCCTGGAGAGTCGAGCATCTAAGGTTTGCACAAAGTCATGAGAACATCAGGAATGGAAATATTTCCACTAACGCAGGTAAGGATTTGCAAGTAGTGGGTTTTCTGCTAGACAAAAGCCCCGAATGAACATTAGACAAACAATTTGTAACTCTGTGCCTGAGAACCATCACATAGCCAAGTCTTCCAGTTCAGAGTTGAGGGGCTGGGGTGTGTCAGGGCACCAGGACTCTGAGCCAGCACATCCTCCCTGAGGGGAAGACAGAAAGGCATAACCACAGAGAGATGAAGTAGATCCAAATACCACACTTGTCTTTGCCACAGGCCACTAGCAGGATTGCTCTCAGACCTTCTTGTCTCACTTTGAGTAAAGTGATGAGAAACAGAGGTATAGGTGGGTAAACATAGAGTAGGACATGGGGCCGAGGTATTAGCAGGGCATTTCCCAAAGAGTTGCAGTCGTATCCTCTCTTGGAATAGTGGTGAAATTTCTCATTGGTTGGGGTTATAAAGAAGTCCATCTTCAGGAGGCACCGTGTTTGGCAGAGGCTGTGGAAGACTGAGCTGTTGAACTCCATTCCCGCCCAGAGGGCCTGCAACTGCGTTCTGAAGGCCCGGTTAGTAAACCACAGCGAGTTCTACGTGATGGGAGCTACACCAGTTCCAGTAGTCTTATCATCTTGCTCCTCCTTGTTGGTTTATGTAGTACATACCTGCCCTGTTATCCAATGTTACCCTGACAGAATAGTGCTCTATATCATCAAGGAGGTGCTGAGACACATAGCGGATTGCCATTAGTTCCAGGATGTGGAGTAATATCTCTTGTGGGGACCATCTGCCCTCTGCTATGGTCCCTTATAGGTGCACCTCACACCCCAGCAGAGAGGTGTCTGTCATGAAGGTAACAGACATGAGAATGAGGTTTCCAGGCAGGCCCTCAGAGGGTCATTCCACCACTTCAGAGAGTGATTCATTTGGAAAGACTGTGTCTGTCTGGGTTATACATAGTCCTCAGCCATTCCCAGAGACATCTGAGGTGCAGTCTCGCATGCTGCATAATGAACATGGATGCCAGCATGTGGTGTAGGAGTTGTAGACAGGCTCTTGTGGTTGTTTGGAGGTGTACTGTAAAATAGAGATCAGGCTGGCCATAGTGGAGAATCTTTACTTGGTGTTTAGGGAGTCTAGTGTGGCTCCAGTGAAGTCTATCTGCTGGCCTAGTGTTTATGTAGAATTTTTTTTAGATTGATATGAAGGCCCTGGGACTGAAATAAAGTTAGGGTCTCGGTGGTTGCTAACCGGGCCTCCTGAGTGGAGCATCTCCTGAGGAGCCATTTGTCTAGATGTGGAAAGATTGCAATGCCCCATTGACATAGGTGGGCCACTGCTACTGAAAGGACCTTTGTAAAGACCCTTGGAGAGGGTCCAAAGGGGAGGACATGGTATAGGTAATGTTCTGAGCCTAAAAGTACCTGAAATTTGCATCCCAAACTAGGGGAAAAACTTGTAGGAAAAGGCTCCAGACTCAGCTGGATCAATAACCACCTCAGAAAGATTATTATGAATAAGCAGAGAGAATACAGGGAAAGGAAAAAGGGCTGGGTCAGCAAAGAAAGCTACATCAAGAAGGTTAGCAAATGTAAGAATAAAGTGAGAATTGCTAAAAGTCAAGAAGAATTAGCTCTTGCCAAGGAAATTAAGAGTTTTTTTACTTATGTAAACTAAAAGAGAATAAGGAAGAATATGGTTGGGCCACTATGCAGTGTGGATGGGAAGGAGATTAAACATAATCTAGATAAGGCCCGAAAGCTGAATGAATACTGTGCCTGGTTTTCAATAAGAACCATATGGAACATGTGTATGAAGATAGTATGCTTAATGGAAATCAGTGTCATGACGTGGAAATGACCACATCTGAGGTGGAAGAAAAACTTAAAGGTGCTCAAACTGGGAGAACTGAATAATTCCCATCTCAGAATACTGAAAGAACTGGCAAATGAGATTGCTAATCTGGTAGCAAGGACTTTTAATAACTATCTATTCGGGGATGGTGCCATGTGACCGGAAAATCGTTTATGTCATACATATATTTAAAAAAGGGGAGAAGTTAGTCTGACCTCAGTAGCATGCAAGACTTTAGAACAAATTGTGAAGGAAAGAATACATATATTCATGAGTGAATGGTAGAGGGGATGTAATGTGTCTGCAGGACTCTGGAAAGTCCTCCTCAGGGTACGTTCCTAGAGGAATGCAGTGGAATGGTGCTGAAACAAAGTTCTGTACAGAGACCGAGGATGTGTCATGCAGTCTTACAGACCTTGCTTTCAGATGCATCTCAGAGCTCAGAGGTGTAAGACAATACCAGGGTAGCTTCTCAGTGTTCTTTGGGTGAAGGCCTTTCCCATCAGGTCCTCTTAGGCAGTCCTGGGATTCAATCTCAGCATTAGCCAGAGCCTTGGATGTACGATTGTAGGAGAAAGGGTCTCCCGACAGGCAGCTCTCTGAGACAACTTACCCCTCTTTCTAAAGGCTCTAATAAAAGAGAGCCTAGAGAGGGGCTTTTTTCTTTTTGAGGGCTTCATCTCTGGAACTGCCCCTAGAGCTCCAGAAGTCACCAGCACTGCTTGAGAAGTTGCGGGTGATGTACAGGGGAGGGGGGGGCTAATGGACCCCAGAAGAGCTAGGAAGTGTTCCATTAAGAGGAGCTGCAGCCTAGCCACTCTATCTTTGCAGGATAAAGATTTACTGCAACATGAAACAACAGCAGCAGCATCACAGGTCACATCCTTCAGGTCCAAGCTCTGTTCAAGATGAGACTATACTGACCTTATGCAGAGTGAATAATCCTTCCCCAGTACTGGTACAGAGCGTGCTTTTCCTTACTCCATTTGGAAGTTGGAGACTTAGGTCTTTACCAGATTGAGAGTTTTACGGCAATAAAAGAAAAAATAGAAAGATGACAGCTTATTTTGTCACAAGACGCAAGCGCTCTTTAATTATCTGAGGACAACATTACCTCCAAACAACACTTCTTATTCTCAGAACAACGTAACGAGCCGGTCTAATTCCCATTAGAACTGATCGGGGCCCTTACACTAAACTCCATGGTCATCAGATCAGGCTCTAAGGTTGGTAAATTCTGTTTTATGGATTTCACAGGGTCTCTCCCATCTTTTTAACCATCAACATTTCTGTGATCACAGCTGGGGGTGCTCTGTAGTTCTGCATGTTTGGTTCTGCAAGCGCTCCCTGTCTTAGTCCATAAGTTGTGGCTATCTGTTCTGGGTCGGGTGATGTGTGCCTTACATTCAGCATTAGTCTTTGAACAGTTAACTAAAGAGAACTTCAGAAGCTCAGAAGGTGGCTGTCTGAACCTTTAAACCACCAATCCAAACTTAGAGACAAGAGTTTAGTTGCCGCGCTTGAGGGCAAGGCTCTGAGCTCACCCTGGGGTTCCGGGCTAGCACTGAGATGCTTTTCTTCAATCTCAATCTCACCCTGCACTGATCCTCAGAAGAAGCAGTCAAGCCTGCTTAACTAGTTTGCCGGCTTCTGATTGGTCAGTGTCTCCTACTAGCTCATCTAGGCCTCTGGAGGACTAAGACTTGATGGTAGCCCAGGCCAGTCTCGGTATGTTTTCCTTGAACAGGGTATATAAAGGTGCCAAGGCCTCCAGCAGCAGCAGAGAAGGCCTGATAGATCCCATAACAAGTGGATACTTGCAGCAGTAAAAAAAAGAAGCAATTCTGTCAACTCTAATTTGAGGGGCTCAGCTTTCACTATCTGCCACCTTGAAGCTGTGGGCCAGATTCTCAGGGATGGAAGGCTGCCCTAACAGAGCAGCTGGGGGTTCCCCCTCCAGTCACCATGGATTGGGTGCATACCAGGGGTGGAAGGGAGCATGGCCAGAACATCTTCCACTCCAGCAACCCTAGGCCAGCAGAAAAGCCTCTAGGAAGCCATTGCAGCTCTAAGTTACGCTACAGGCTGACACAGTCCTACACTGCTCCTAGGATCAGGAGAGCACTACGGTGGCTTTATACCATTTCTTTCTCTCCTCAGATGTAGCGCTGAGTATAGCTCATTTGGACTCAGGATCTTGGCCTGTCTCTCTAGACCAAAGACTGTGTCAAATGCTAATGCAATATAATTACTTCCTTGAGAGTGTGTCAGAAGTGGACTAAACCCTTTGGTGAGGGCTGAAGTGATCTGTCCATAGAAGTTTTTCCAGGAACCAATATTTCACAGAAGGAAATTACTCAACCTGTCAGAGGTGTCTGCTGATCCTCCCCACTCCCTTGCATTAATACTTATTAGTGATGATTTGGCACCATCACGTGATTCCAGGATGAAAAGAATAATTGATTCAGTTAGGGTTTTTTTTAAAATAAATTTAGTGTTTAATAAGCTTTCCACATAAATTAAGACTCACATTCTGTTCGGTAATGCCAGATGGATAGAACCATATGTCAGAGGTTCACACACATTAAAGGACTACAGAGTATATGGTTAAAAAAAAGTGCAGAATTCCAAGAAAATCTGGGCTTTATACATTGGCTGTATTGAACAATTGCATGTAGAACTGCTTGTTTTCAATGGCCAGCATTCGCATTTGCTTGTAGAAGACATTGCTTCATCAGAAACAATGGATTATAACATGGTGAAACATGTTACAACATTTTGACAGTCCCGGGATGTTTTTGAAGCCTTCTGGTAAGGGATAAGACTGCAGCAGATACCATGAAATTGGAGCAAGAAAGCCAGAGTGAATGAAATCACAGCAGATAAAACAATTGCAGGTTGTCATGTGACAGCATTAAAGACTCATAGAAAGAGTTGTTTTCTCCGAACACAGAACAGGATCTTTATAAGACTAGTATTATCTCCAAAAGTACTGTGTAGAGTTGTGCTTTGAATCAGCCTAGCTCTTTGTCCTGCTACAGATTTAAGCAAATGGTGCATACCTCCTTAAAGGGACCATAGTGGGTGTTCTGTCCTTCCACTGCAAAGCCAGTGAAAACATACCTGAGAGGCAAACATACCTGAGAGTCCTTATTATGTTAAGGACTTGTTTGTCCTCTCCCCGTCTGGCATCAGCAGTGGAATTCCCATTTACTTCATGGGAAGCAGGAGCATTGGTCCCTTAGTATTTGAGGAAGCAGAAGGATTTGTTTCAGTAGATAATAGAAACCGTACCAATCACTCTCTCCGAAACAACATCAGCTGGAAATAAACTGCTACCTCATCTCACCACTAGAGGAAGCTCAGAACTGAGGCAGGGGGCAGTGTGAGAAAGTTTGCATTACCGCTACCTGTGCAATAGGGTCTCCAGTGTTGTCCCCACCTGGTACTCTTCATCAACAACAGCCATTTTTACCCCCAGCGCGTTGGGACTTTTGCTATTGGGTATTGTAAAGGCTGTTAGAATTTTATGGCTATAACAGAGAGCACAACCACGCTGCAGTGGATGTTTCTGTGCGCGCACAGCTGGTAATTATTGCAAAGTTGATTTACTAGGATATTAAAAATTATAAAGAGATGCTCATCCACAAAACTGTGTCTACCTTGTTATTTCTTAAATATGAAATTGTGCACATCATAGACAGCCTCAGCCTTTCACAAAATCCAGCCTTAATTGGTTTAGTAACAATCTAGTGCCCTACCCCACGCTACTGCCAATATCTTCAAATGCCTGCCAGAAAGAAACAAGCCTTGGCAGATACCCTGAGGGTCACTATAGCACTTCTCACCCGTAGCTTTCAAACACCCCACAAAAGGAGAGAAGTGCCGTTAACCCCACCTTTCAGGTGGGGAAACTGAGGTCTGGAACAATGTGACTAATCCAAGGTTGCCAAGCTGGGATATAAAGCAGGCCTCTTGTTTGCATTCCAGTGCATGATCCAAAGGACCTCACTGTCTCCCTCAGTCCAACCCATCAACAAATGACCATGTGGAATGCAACTTTCTATTACATCAGGCTTAATGCCAGGTCTTATTTTGTGTCTGTTTTCCTTTAGCCATTTAGTTCAGTAAACAAAAAAGGTATGATCACACTTCCTTTTCACACCAAAGTTTAAACAGACATTTTCTTTTCTGAGGTGTGTCAGGAGACAGGTTCAATAATTGGCTTCGTGTTGTTCCAACTCTCAGGCTAGTGAATGTGAATGATCAGACTGGAGTGTTTTTCCACAGAATTCTTTTCAGAAACACACACTCCAAAAGATGGTGGTATTAAGAATGTGTCAAATGTAAGGTGGGAGAGAAAAAGCCAGACTTGCTTTTTCATTCTGCTGGTCTGGAGAAGAGGTAGCTGTAGAAGACAGACACACAGAAGGCGTGACTCAGATGGATGGGCCATAAAAAGAACTTGGAGCTTATCAAAGTCTAGTTTTCTTATTGCTTCCATTAAGGCAACATGATCCAAAGGACAGAGCATAGGCTAACCCTGGGTTCTAGTCTCAGCTCTGCCACTGACTTGCTGGATGACCCTGGGCAAATCACCATCTCTCTGTGCCTCAATTTCTGTGCCTACAAAATAGGAAGAGCACCACCAATCCACCTTTGCAAAGCACTTTGAAATCTCTGGATGAAAAATACTCTTAGAGAAAAGTATTGTAAAAGTAAGACCTTGAATAAGTAACCTAGATTATTTTTAACAAAATATTTGTAAATCAATTTCTCTTGTCCTGCCTCTGAACCTTCAGCACTGAGGGTGGCAGCAAGTCTAAGCCAATGTCAGCTTAGCTGTGGTGTGCAGTGTGACGCTCTCACTGGGGTTGCCTGCACTGCCTAAAGAGCAACAACTGAGCATAGAGGAGGACAGTGTCTGAAGCCCCCATGCCAAGCTACTAGGCTGCTCCAGAGGTTACTGCCAGGACTTTGTGTAGCAAGCAACAGTGTTTGCTAAGTCAGTTTATAAATGGATGACAGGAGAAAAATTAGACCTAAAAGTCTTAGAACGATACATGGCCAATGATTTTTTGTTTGACTCTACTTTGTCTCTCTCTTGTTATTCTTGAGATATGGCTCCAGGTCCCACTTAGTTTTAAACCCCCTTTAGATTGATTTAATACCTGTGTGAATTTATCAAAAGTGGTGTCTACACAAGACTGGTTTTTGTTGTTAGCTCTCCCACCATCATGCTGCAGCTTCACTAAGGACGCCGCTAATCTCATTAAGGCACCAGTATTTTTACCACAATGTCAACTAACTGCTCAGAGCAGACCTATATAGCAGGGGTAAAAACATTAATTGCTTGTGTCCTGTCTACACCAGTTCTTCTACCATTGCTACCACAAGTGGAGCTGCACCAGTGTTGTCAATGCTGAGAGAGCTCCCAAAAAAAGGCTTTTGTAGACCAGGCCTAAAAAAGCCACAATAAAAGAATATATCAAGAGCCTTGAGCATTGATGTTCTCTGATCTAGGGGAAGAACAATGGCTATTTAAGGATGGGATCTTCAAAAGCTCTGAGCTCTGGCCTAACTCTGTTCCCACTGAAGTCATTTTGAAAAAATGGTTGATGCCTTTCTGTTCTCTCTTCCAGCCTCAATCTTCAGTTTCTCAGCTTCTAACCCTGATTTGGAATGCTGTTTGGCTATAGAATAAGCTGGACACAGGCTGAGATTTCCCCCTCAGATAATATTGCAGAGTTCAGAGGGTAAAGAATATTCTAATAGTGGAAAAACTCTCAGATGTCAAGAAAACAGGACTTAGTAACTTTTACACAGTTTGGCTCCAACTCTCATTGGATGAACAAAATAGCCTCATAAAATCAATGAGCAGACCATATAATTATAACTGCTGTTTTGAGTTATGAAGCAAAAACACTTGTTTCCAGATACTGTTTGACTGCAGCATTCCCCCACATCTCTGGTTTTGTTCGTTGTAATAGTTGTCAGCAGTATCATTCTACATCCTCCCTTGTGCTTGATTTATAACTGCTCTGCCTTGTCTCTCCCTTGTTCTTGAGAGGTATTGTACATACTTAATCTGGGCTTCCACTCTGCTCCCACTGACTCCAAAGGAACTTTCTACCACAAAGGTAAAGCTCAGCTGTGCAGGAGACAAAGCTTTCTCAGGGGCTGGTTGAGATGATGGAATGAACTCTCACAGGAACTAAAGAGCACCACAGACCTAGTGCTAGACAAACATCGTCAGCCTGCCTTCATAAACAAACAGATCAGTATGCACGTTGCAAAATTAAAAATCCACCCATATCCTGCCAAACCAAAACACTGCATTGGAGGGGACAAGATGAAAGAAAGAATGAACCTCACATGGCAGGTTTTATTCACATTACTTAATCAATAGTAGGAAGTGCTCAGATACGACAGAGATGAGGGAGGCACAAGAAGCTACACAGAATAAAACAGCATACAGTCGACCATTTTGAGGTGTCCCATGATGGTGCAGGTGTCACGGCTATGATCCATTTATCAATTTTCAAGCAGGGACGCTTCCTGCTAAATGTAGCCCAACCTAGGACACCCCTAGAAGCACAAGAGGCTTTGAAACAAAACACACACAAGTCTGTCTTTGCACCTTGTGGCCGCTTCATGTCTCCATGTAACGTATGTGTCATTCAGAAATTGCAGATGGTAGAAGCATAGAGGGAGCAAAATGAAGTACATAGGGACTTTTCAGCTGGATGCACTCCTTCCTCAAAACCAATGACTGGCATCTGGACCATTCTGTTCCAACCCTCGCCCCTGCCATGTTGTGAAAGGGGCGGTCACAACTGAGCCATTGTGTTTCCTGGCCCTTGCTTTCGGACTACACCCTGCCCTTCAGAGAAGGGGACAGCAGCTCTTCTGTCCCCACACACCTGAGCAACATCTCTACTCACCCCGGGCAACCGGGTTTCTTAAGCTCTGCTACTCAGTCTGAGTGATGGTGGCCAAAAAAAATAAACCAGGGCCTGAACTGAAGGCCACTGAAGTCGCCAAAAAAAAAAAAACCCTCACAATGAGGTCAAAGGGCTTGGCTCAGGCCCTTTGTGCATTCGCCCTGTTGCCAGCCTGTTTGAACGGCTGAGACCGCACAGCGAGCTCACAAAGAGGGATGTGACTGGAGCACCTGCAAGCTGGGATTCTTGAGACTGTACAGACTGGGTCTCTGCACTTACGGTGTATTCTGCTCTCTGGGTAATTTCGTACATCGCTCTACATTCCATTTTGATTTATAAAATACATCCATTGGAAAGAATCCTCAAGGCTTTACTTCAGTTAAGTACCCCAAACATTGACGTGTTATGCAAGACCAGGCATAAGGAAGGGGTTAATTACAACTGTTTATCCCATGTGCATTTTATACCATGTCTATCCCATTGTTCTCACAGCAGCCCCTGCACCAGCCTTTTCAAAGGCAATGCAGAGACCCCCTGGCCAGCGTGCTTAGGGATGAAGAGTCTCCCGCACTGCACAGATGGCCCAGCCATTCCCTTTTTTCTCACCACTCCAACCTCTTCTTACACATTTACAGCCTTTGCAAGGGAAGGGCGGATTCCTCCATTTTTTGGAGAATTTTGAAATGCTCAATTCTTCATTTCTGTCTGAAGAATAATTTTCCCGGAAAAACCGAACAAAACCAGTTCAGCCATTTTTACATTACTTGACAAATAGTACATGAGCACATAATCCAAGACTGTGAATACACACCAGGAGACAAAGTTGAACTTGCACGATCCACTTTAATCTTCACATTTCCTCACTTTTGAACAATCAGCTGCTCACCGTTACTATATGAGCATAATTATTTGTTTTTCATTTAATAGACACAGCACTGCCACCTCTTGTGAGATTTGGTGATTTACTTAAAACCTCAGCTGCTGGAGACCCCAATTGATTAGAGGTGAGTTTCTCAGTTTTGATTTTTTTTTTTAATTTATTTTTTAAAAGTAAGTTTCTGGCCGTCACAATTGCAGAAAAACATTTGACAATGTGAACCAATTGTGCCCTAACAGCTCAGAAACCTTGAAAAGAAAGAAGAATCAAAACATTTTTTAAAAAAACCTCTCAATTACAAAGCCATTCCCATGATTTTTTAATGTTTGGGGTTAGTAATATTGTAGACTCTCATTAGGGCATGCTACCTGTAGAAATTAGTTTGTGGAGGAGGAGCTGTGTGTAGAATGATGTGAGAAGCACAATGCTGACATCTAGTGTTTAATCAAGATTTTTTTATACGTGGTTGAAAGTTAAGGTGCAGTTTTTGGTTTTCTCTTTTCTTTTAAAAGAGGTGCTTGGCACAGCTAAAATTCCAGCTGACATCAAAGGGGTTTCCAGGAGCTCAGCACTTTAAAAAACAACCCCCCCCACAATATTAGGGCCTGCTTTTCAGAAGTGTCCTATAACCATCCTGCATTAAACAATTACTAAACAAGGCTACAGCAGTCTGTTATTCCTCAGCATTTAAAAGGTTACATTTCTCAATAACCCTGAGATGACAACAGCAGCAGTACATGCCCCATAGAAATGTACTAAAAATGCATTTGGAAGCTTGAGACGTTAATGACATTTTTTTAAAGAACTGGCTACTTCCTTCTACATTAAAAGGCTGCTTTCCCACTTTGCAGAGCTATGGTTAATGGCCTGACTCTGCAAGCTGGTTTCCATGGTAGACTCTTGCAGCCATAGGGAACCCCAATTAACCATGCTCCACATGGATGCAAGGGACCACAACATTCATCAGCTTGCAGGATTACAGCCTGTACATTGAGTTTGTTATGTAAGAAATTTATTCCCAGAGGGCTTTTCCCCAGTCTTTCTTTATGCAGCATAAGGAAAGCAGTACTTTCCGAAATTGTGTTATTTGAACTAGATGACACCAAATATTTCCTGACTTTGGGGTGTTTTTATTCTTTTCCATGTTTTGGTGTAAATTAATATTTCTTAGTATTGTGCCCTTATTTGTGCGTAAGTATTTCCCACAAATATCAACAAAATCACAATGAAAGTGTGACCAACCCAGAAATATAGTAGTGCACAGATATGGCTGATCTGTTTCACAGTTATTATTTGGCAGGAAGATAGATTGAGCTGACAATTTAAGACAATTGAAAATGACAGTCAGTTATTGAACAATATAAAAACATGTTTTTTACTATTGGCTACAAGGGATGATGCAAAAACACAGAACCCAGGTGGAAGATAGTAATTCCAGACAAATCTCTAGGTGTTCCTCAGGCAAAACTCCTATAAAAATTAATTAGATTTTTGCTTGATTAAGGACTGCAGCAGGTTTAGGCTTCTGCCAGTTATTGTGTTTTTCTACTGCCAAGATCTAATTGTACATATAAAGCAAGTGCATTCATAGCTGTACTAAAGAACAATACATTTTTATTGATCATTTTGTGACAAAGTAAAAAAACATGTATTTTTACACACCAGGATTACAAACATCTGAAAATGCTTTTAATTTTTCCTTTTCTTAAAAAAAGCATTTTTAAATGAAGATTGAGTCACTGTTCCATTTTAACTAAATCAGTAAAAATAAAATTATAAAGTAAATAAATATTCATAATTGTATGACAGTTTAACTAAGCAATCTTGTACAGAAAAAATATGTTTGTTTTCTTTTTAAATAATGAACCCGTTATTGTTTCTGATGTATAAAGATGGCCTCCAAGTTATTTTAAAATCTTTTTTAAAAAAATCTTTGCTTTTTTATTTACTTTACTTTTGAAACAACAGGAATAAGGTCCCCCTCTTTGAATCAGATGCAACAAAGTGCTGAAGCACAGACTTTTAAGACACATTGAAGTCCGTGGGACTTAGGTGGCATAATGAATTAGGCCCTTTGTTTGGAGGATATCTTTGGAAAATCCAAACAGTAATGTCATACATGCCTGAACTGAACTGCAGATCTTCCTCCCCCTGGTTACCAGGAAAAGGAATCTGAAAAGTGAGACTCATAGACTCATAGGTCAGAAGGGACCAATATGATCATTTAGTCTGACCTGAGGACCTGCTATTTCAGAAATACAAACTAGTTTCCAAAACAAAAAAGCAAGGATTTTTCTGAAAAGAAAAAAAAATCATGAGGCCATTTTAATGTATCAGGAAGGAGCAGTAAAAGGCACAAATGACTTTGATTTCATTTTGCAACTCAGACCAAGTATTTTTACATTGGTGCATTAAATGACCAATTCCATCTTAACACACGAGTGAGTGATCAGATTGCCTATTACCTGGGTTATAATATGTTGACTAATGCTATTGCTGATCACTGCCAGAGGAGTTGTGGCTGATTCTGGAAGCTGCTAGTAGTTGCAGAGGTAGATTGCCTATACATTTGTGAGGAGTGCTGACAACTGGAAATGCAGTGTAGCCAGAACAGCATGAATGGATCCTATTGTTTTTATGATAAGGAACACCCACTTTCTAGTCAGTAATATTGCAGCACTGCCTATATCATATCATTGGGGAGGGGGAAACTTACCATCAGCAGTTTCAATAAACCTGTTACTGGGAATAGACATGCCAGGAAAATATAGTTTTGGGCAAAAGGACAGACTAAATATTCTCAATATATGCTCTCTCCAAGCTTAACAATGCCAATACAGACTGCAATCAGAAATACACACTAAATCACAAAGTTTAAAAGCAGGGGTTTATCGTTTGAACCCATTGTCTGTTCTGTTTTATATTGCCAATTTTTTCCAACTGTAAAACATATGTGTACTCACCTGCACTCTTAAAGTATTTTATGTACACTCAGTGTCCCTTAAGCGTATTTTGTTCCACCATTTCTTTTCAAAGATCATGGTCTTCCTATTCTGGGAAGACTTCAGCTCCAGGCTGTAAAAAAAACATTGCCCTTTTTCAGTGCTTAATTTGTAATGAAAGAGGTGCCAGGGCTCTAGCAATTTTTTTCCATTCATAACTGATGCAGCACGCCCAGAGGTGCTGGGGCTACGAGCTGCCAATCTTACGGGGCTCAGCCGCGGCACAAATTAAGTACTGCCCTTCTTTGCAGGTCAGGAGTGCTGCATAAGCAGTGCACTAGGGCCCAGGATGGAGGACATGCTGCACAATGTTCTATGGGGAACACTTCTGGCTGACTGAAAGAACACTAATGAAGCTGTAGTATTGATGACCTCCAGCACCAGCCATGTCTAAGCCTCCTTGAGGGAGGGACAGTTACTACCACACAGGGCTTTTGAGATTGATAAGAAGAATAAAGAGGAAAGGAGGTATCCCTCAGGATTCCCAATGGCAAAGAGAGGAGAGAAAGGCCTGATTCAGTCCCCACTAAAATCAGTAGGAACCTTCCCATTGAGTTCAATGAAGTGGATCAAGCTCAAAATATGGAAGTGGGAGTGGTATCAATAATTACATTTCTGTTGCTGATCTTTCTTTTCTTAGCCGCTCAGTTTTATGTAGCTACTGTATGATTTCTTTACATTTTCATGGCAACAGGAACAGAGTGCCCTCGGGTAGATATCTTTTGAGCTGAAGAGCTATACTTCAGTGGCTGCAGAGGTCTTTCTTCCTACAATAAATGTTAGAGCTAATCGGATGTATGTAGAGAATGCTTCCCTCCCAAACAGTTGCTGATGGATGAAGCGTTGTTCATGTTCAAGGAGCTACATTACTCACATTAACCTGAATAGTCATTTTATTTCAGACTCAATTTAAAGAAAGCACCATTCATTTAGTTCTTAGTGCTGTGAGCTGGAAAAGTCAGGCTGAGAAAACATTTCTCACATTACATAAAATGAGAATTCTCTTTGAAAATTATTACAATTGGCCTTTCTGAGCCAAATGTTTACAGGAGACATCTTTGCTGAAACATCATCTCACTGATGACACTGGTACTGCTACATTTTAGTTAATTGCAAAAGAATATAAGCAAATTTTAATTTAATTTGTTTTAATACTGACTCATCAGGGCAAGTGCTTATCAGCTGAATATTCAAACATTTTAACAAGGTTTGGTTTTTTAAACACTAACTTCTTTTCTCTTTTATGTTCTCAAGAAAGTATTTTGAAGTTTTTGAAAGTATCCCAATGCAAGAGGTTTAGTGCAATCAAATATTCAAGGCACAAGAATGCATAATATGTGCAACAAATCATCATGGACCACAGCCTGCTCTGTGGCACATGGGTGATTTGGATTGGCACAGTGAAGGCGTTAGGGAGTCCACTCTCCGTTCATTCTGCATATGCACAGCAGCAGAGTAGGCTACACATTTCTTGCCTACAAAGGTGATTTGCTGCTAGGAGACAGGACTGGCTACTGCATCAACTGGTGGAGTACACTCCTGAAGTGACATGAGCTGCCAGACAGAGGGCGTAATCAGATCATCAGCACGTATGCTGCAACATGCAAGAACTAGCTAGGGGCATAGACTGCTGCTGTTTTTTAAAGGGCCTATCCACATTCCCATGGATTTCAGTGGGAGCAGGACCTAAAGCAATGTACACTGCTGCTCTTTTACCATGCATGTCAACCCCACCTGCCCCAAACCAGCCTGTGATCATCACCCCCTACAAAACAGGGCAAGATTTGGCCATCATACTTGCTTTATGTATGGGAAACATTAGTAACTCTCCACATTATTCTAAAATGCTGTACCAAAAGATTAAAAACCCTCAGGCCATTCTCTAGCCTGAGCAGACATTTTTGAAGAAATGATATGCTTTGACCTCTAATGGTAAAAGTATGCCAGAAGGAAACACTACTGCTACTCTTAGCACGAGATGAGCACATCTACAGCAAAAAGACCATTTCTAATAGCCATTGAATGGAAAAAGAAACTACTGCTGAATTTTTCTGGACCTCTGAAAGTTGACCACATTGGTTTTGAAGCCTAGGGAGTTCATGTACATAATAACTATACATACACAAAAATTATACAATGCTGTAAATGTCTGGGGAAGACATTTAAAAATAATTTTAAAAGACTTCATGGATCAGGTCTCTCTATGGTATTACTATCACAAGAACCACTGTTTTTGTTCTCATTTTCAGTAACTCCATATCCCACGGTTAGGAAGCGTCTCTGAATAGCACCAATGCTCAGTTCTCTCAAGTCTCACCACTAAAACATCTTGTTCTCAATTTTAATATAATTTTACATCAAAATTTCTGAATCATGAAGTTGCTTTTAGAAAATATTGTTTATGCTAAAGTAATTGATTCTACATCATTTTAACTTCACTGGACTAAACCATTGCCACAAAGACACAAAAAGCACAATACAAAGGGCCACAGATTCTGCACCACTGAAATCAATATAATTTTTACCACTAACTTCACTGGGAGCAGTAAATAGTTCCTTTTGAATTAGCTTGAATACAAGGACTTCTAACTATGGTAAAAAAAAATGTGAACGGTAGATCAGGTACTTCCGTTTCCTGAAACCTTGCAACACATTTCCTGATGCATATTTTTCTCTTGGTGCATACATAATTATCACCATGAATGGAAACTGCATGACTAGAAATAACAGCCATAGTCTCTCATATCTGTTGGCTAAAACAGGGTGCTTTATCCCCTATTCCTGATCTCTCTTTGGAGTCCTGTAAGAACATGTTCAATTAGGGGTATGGAAAAGTTTCCATATGAGGAGAGATTAATAAGAATGGGACTTCTCAGCTTGGAAAAAATAACTAAGGGGGGGATATGATAGATGTCTATAAAGTTGTGACTGGTGTGGAGAAAGTAAATAAGGAAGTGTTATTTACTCCTTCTCATAACACAAGAACTAGGGGTCACCAAATGAAATTCATAGGCAGGAGGTTTAAAACAAACAAAAGGAAATATTTCTTCATGATGCAGTCAACCTGTGGAACGCCTTGCTAAAGGGTGTTCTGAAGATGAACACGATAACAGCATTCAAAAATGAACTCGATAAGTTCATAGAGGATAGCTCCATCAACGGCTATTAGTCAGGATAGGCAGGGATTGATGTTTGCCAGAGGCTGGGAATGGCCGATGGGATGGATCATTTGATGATTACTTGTTCTATTCATTCCCTCTGAAGCACCTTATGTTGGGACTCTTTTGGAAGACAAGATACTGGGCTAGCTGGACCATTGGTCTGACTTAGTATGGCCAGTGTTATGACCAAAAAGATAAATATATTTACCTTTCATTCTATTTCTTTGAACTTATGACAAAGGGTTCTCAGTCACAGGGTCTGTGCTCCTCTAAGGCTTTTGACCTCCTAAAGAAGCAATAGCAGCAGTCTCCGTGCATGCTCCGCCCCTCATATTGCCCAGCACATGCTACCTATGGCCACTACTTTAGTGCCTACACCCTTCCTGTCAGTTCTTGAGTAGAAGAGGAAGGACGCACTCTCGGCTAAAAAGAATAACTAATGTAAAAATGGATTCCCTAAAAACTATCCCAACGGAATTACAGGTAAATTGTTTTTCTAACTTTGCTTTTACAGGATTTTTACTCTTGGTGAATAAACAGCTTGGAGAGATCCCAAAATCATAACACTGCAACAAGGACTGCAACAATATTACACTAATATTCAGCATGGCAGGAACAAGAACATTTTTAATTGTTAGGTAACAGGAGGGATAAAATACGGCCCAGTGACACAAAGCATGAACAGAAAGCCAGTTGGAGGTATGGTCGAAAAAATTCAATAGGGACTTAAATTAGGGACAGCCTGAAAAAAGTTGCCATCACCAAAAAGGTGGCCTTTCATGTAAAAAGCTAAGGCTTTCACACTGAGGACTTCTTCCTGGGCCAACTGTAGGCTCAACTGATAAGAATCTCTTGTGGTGCAGTGAGAGAAAGGGGGCATCTCTATAATGGCTTTGATGTTCTCCATGAAATTTGATTGTTCTGGGTAACTTTTCAAGGCAGATCGCTCCATCCCTCCTCCCTCCCAGGCTCAACTCTAAGACTGAGGAACCAGCAGCTGTACTTAGCAATGACCAACTCTTTCTAAATCAAACATTTCTTTTGAAACTGCTGGTTCTCTTCATTTCCCTGAAGGGATGAAGGAAAAGAGTCACGTCCTGAAAACAAAATAAATGAACTACAGAAAAACCATAGCAAATGGTCAAGAGACAGTACCAAAGTATCAGGAAACTATACATACCAGTGCCAAAAGAAGACATGCCAGAGTTGCCAGAAGCATCAGTTCAAAGCTCTGAGAAAAGTGTGTGACAAAATGCTGAGGCCTCAAGACAAAGTGAGGAAGCACTGAATGGAATACAACAATAAAATTGGGCACAAAAATGCCAGAATATGCTAAGCAATTCTGAAAAAGCTTCAAGTGAGGGGCTGCAATGGAACTGAGCTGTAGTGTAGGAGAGCTCTAGGCTGAAATGAGAAGACACTCCTGGGTTCAAATAATTCAGATCATCATGAAAAGGCACCACAGATTGGGTAAGAAATTAATTTCTAAAGAACAGTTTGTGAATTGGTGAGAGCTACAGAAGTATTTACTTAAAGTTAATACACAGCTCCTGAGGGGAGCACCTTTGTGGACCATAGTCAAAAAAGGAATGGAGGGCTCCAGGCACTGATGCAGCAGCTAACCCAGTTAGAGGCTGCCACGTGCACTAACCACTACTCCCAACACCCCAGTATGTCCAAAACCTTAGAACTAGAAGAATTTGGCATGTTTCAAACTGGAAGCATGAGATCCAGGAATAAGCATCCTGCAGTGATGCTATTTTTAAAAGAAACTAGTAATCAGTACTCAAAAGGAAAAACAAAAAGGTGTAATCTGTTTTTGTGATCAGTAACATTTTCATCTGATGTGTGTGTGTGTACCCAATTATGTAACACAAACTGACTGTAAGAATCACTTTCCTGAACGATATTTAATGTTATAAAAAGGTCAATTCCTTCTTGGCTTACTACACCAATCCCACTGAAGTGAATGGGTCTGCTCCTGTAAGTAAGGCAATTAGGATTTTTCAGGATTTCCCAAAGAGTATGCTACCCCTTATTTGAATGAAAGAGCATGTAATAAGTCTCCAGTGGACCTGGAACAACATTATTCGGGTCTTCAGTAAAGGTCCTTTAAAGATTCTTATAGTTGGCCTGTTAATTCCTTTCCCTGTCTGACCTATTTAAACTGAAGCACCTAGAAACTATTCAAATTAAGCCAAAATCAATGCAATCTTATCAACACACAAAATAAGTACATACAGTAGAATCTCAGAGTTACGAACACCTTAGGAATGGAAGTTCATAACTCTGAAATGTTCGAAACTCCGGAAAAAACATCATGGTTGTTCTTTCAAAAGTTTTACAACCGAACGTTGACTTACTACAGCTTTGAAACTTTACTATGCAGAAGAAAAATGCTGCTTTCCCTTTATTTTTTTCATGGTTTATATTTAGCACAACACTGAACTGTATTTGCTCTATTTGGGAGTGAGGGGGTGGCTCTGCTGCTGCCTGATTGTGTATTTCCAGTTCCAAACGAGTTGTGTGGTTGACCAGTCAGTTTGTAACTCTGGTGTTCATAACTCTGAGGTTCTATTGAATACCTGACGCTAGAGGTGTCCTGTTTTCACAAGATAGGCAGTTCTACCACAAGTCCTTCTGATTAATTCTTTATAATTGTGGCAGTATGGGAGGCCAGTTTGAGAGGGGTTTCAGCAAGATTATCAGCATGATTAGTAGGCTCAGAAATTCCAATTTTAATTAGAAACTTTATTTGAAATACATTACATAGTTTACATGTGGTGAGAAGTGCTTTCACCAGGAGATATTTCAGAACATTGTGCTGAGCAAAATGGCTATAGATTTCCTTGGAACTTTCCTTTTTTTAAAAAAATAACAAAAATATCTTCTTACAGAACTGAGGCAACTTAAAAAATATTTGTATTTAAAGGCTATTACTACATTTACCTTAGGGTAAAAATATCTAACCATTGCAAATAACTGCATGTTTCAGAAATGACATAAGTATTTGGCATTATAACCAACAGAAATTCAAGTTTTAAATAATCCTTGAATTCACTAAAATGTGGAAAAAAGCAAAATAACGCTAATTTCAGTGATCAAATAATTTTTGCGAAATAAGGCACAGTCATCAGAAACCTTTGAAACTTTATAGAAGAGTATACAAATTCAGATTTATTTGAACATGTCAATTTTTCTTTGATAAAGCCTGAAAGATTATTTTCTGTCTGCTGCTGAAAGATTTCAGGAACAAGTCAGAGCAGCAGGGCAACTAATATAGAGAAGCCATGCAAAGAAGAGTGAAGATTGATGCTTATGATGGGTTAAAAATATTTGCAAAGTAGTTCATTTTATAAATGGAGCATTCACCTGATACCCAATTAAGGGAAAAGTGATGTGGAATTATTTCTGCAACTAGTGTTTACATACAAAGATATCCAAAATTTGTCCAAAGAGGTCCTCCCCCACCCATAAAAAGCGACAAGTATGAGACATACAAAGGTCGCCTACCAGTACACCAAATGTCAGGGAATGTTAACTCCATTTACTTAAACAGTAACTACTGCCATTGTATTTTGCACTACTTATTAAACAAAATGAAGACTTCCAAAAATGGTATTAACTGAACAAAAATTACCATTATTTTGATTGGAGAAGTGCTCAAGAAACCCATAAGATGTAGTGATGTTTCAAAGAGGTTGAAAGAAACAGAATTTTTTTAAGATGATTTATTAAAGAATTCAAACTTGAGAAATTTCTTTTCTCAGTCAAATCCTTAAGGAATAGTTATATGAGCTTAGCACTATGTGGCCCTTGTGACCTATGAATGCAGAATATGTTTTCAGAATGACCTAATTGGCAGACTTCTGTTTTCAATTTTTGCCATTGCAATCAAGTACTGTATCCATTTTCATTGAATAATCAGGCTTTGACATTAAAAAAAATCACAAAAATCATTATTTTGACACAAATTTGTATCACATACCAAAAGATATTTTTATATGTAGTTCTGTGAAATAAATGCAAGCACTAAAATATAAAAAATATTTTAAAAATTAATTTGCAAAGCTGAACTCATACTGCAGCTTTAAGGTAAAAAAATTCTGTAAATGAAGAAGTTATGACATAAATGCAGAATATAAAATACATTCTAAAGTATTTTACAGAATGGTTGAGTTTCTCATTAGACATGAGAATCTGGAGGAGAATGATGTTAATGAGAAGCAGTTCACATACAGAACACAAAGCAATAAGTTTAAAACAGACTATTTTGGTTTGTGTAGCCCTTTATTAGCAACTAAAATAGAAGGTATCTGTTGTACAACACGGCTAGTAACTGACTATACTGGAGTTTTATTATATTCTAATACAGGATCATTTATAAATGCTTTTTTTTTCATTAAAAAGCTCCCACTCTTTTTTTCTGTTTACAACTGGCAAAACTATTCTGCAAGCTGAGTACATGTGCACAGGTCAGCAAAGAGTGCAAATTTAGGATATGGTAAATGCTTTACATGTTGTATTTGAAAGGACTGTCTACCACCAGGCCTCTACATACATTTTTTTTTAAATTTAAATCACAAAGTTTTGACACGAGCCTTCCTTCCGTTGTCCTAAACAAGAAAGCATTTTTAAATGAGTTGAAACTAAGGAAGGACTACACCTACTAGAAAAGAAGAGAGTTCTATTAGTTTGAGGTTTCAGCATCCCCGAATACCAGGAACCATATCTTTGTAAGGGCTAGGCTGGGACCCCGTACATAGTATGTGTGCAGGTGGCATCCCTGAGTTTTCAGAGGTTCAGTGGACCATTAGTGCTCCAGCTGCATAACTCACTGAGCTGTCTTGCCAGTTTCGACACTGGCTTGACTGGGCATAATTCAAAAATGAAAAACTCATATTCATTCCATTCTTCTGGAGCTCTGTGATAGCCTATGTGAAAAACAAACAAAAAAAATTACACACATTTTAAGTACAAGTTATTCATGATATGATTTGTATCACCAGGCTCTGCTAATTTCTAGTCCCCACTCCCTCCGTCAACTGGATGCAGTCCTGAGCTCCTTTCTTTCCTTAAAACCCTAAAATACTCCATGGACAGCTTTTGGAGAAACCCATCTATGTGACTCCCTATTAGTCATGCAGAGACCTTTCCCTGACCTAATCTTTTGAGCAGTAGGAAATTTTAACAACAGGCAGTCATAGCTATCTATCTAATATCATATCTAATCAGTCATACTGATGTTCGTAATCTTTGAGACAGTTGGACCATTAAGAGAAGGAAAATGTGAAGCAAAAAAGACAGCTGAAGTTGCGGTATAAGAATTGGTGGAAATAAGAACAAAATTTAGGGGTTTAGATTTATTATTAAATTATAGAATTATTTTTAATACAAAGAATCCTGTGATTTGGTAACATGGGGCATGTCTTCACTGACAGCAGCAAATTCTCTGCCATCAGATTGATTTTTTGGGATCGACTGAGTGGAAGCGGAGATCCACTCAATCAATCCAGAAGTCAATTCAATAAATCCACCCCCAGAAAAAGCAACACTGCATTGACAGGACCACATTTCCCGTCGGCGCACCAAAGTGAAGACATGGCAGTAAGTAGAAATTAGGAGGTTGACAGGAGATACGAAAGCTACTGCCGCTGAATTTCATGGTAAGTGTAGACCAGGCCCTGGCCAGAGCCACATTTAACCTTTTTTTTTTTTTAAAACATTCTTGCCAATATAGACACTGCAAATAGAGATCCTTTTACAGGCCCCTGTAGAGATTCCCCAATGTGTTCTCCATAGAGATCAATCTCCCAATGAATAACATCTTCCCTGGTTAAAATAAAAAAAGAATATGCCCCCCACTTGTGTTTTAAATTACACACTTAAAAATACTGGGGTATATTCACCAGTACTGTCTAGCTGGTTTGCACCCACTCCAGCAGTGCTGTACAGTGGGTTTATGGCTGCTTCAATTAGCTAATTAAGTCAAGTTTATGGCTGCTTTGTGTCACCAGATGAGCACACAGCAGCCAGAGCAGTACAGAGAATCTGGCACTTATTGTTTATTAATTTAGGAGTTAGTTCACTAATGTTGCGTGTCACTGCAAAGGCAATTCCCCTTTGAAATACTGTCAGAAGCCACAATATATTCACAAGCACCAGACAGATAATATACAAGAAAACATACTTTATTTAAAATATATATGCTACAACTATTGATTCGGGAATTCAAATTTGTACTTGTCACTAGGGGGTGGGAATTTCAAAGGGAGCCTAGGTGAGTTAGGTGCCCATTTCACACTGAAATTCAATGGAACTGGATGTCTGTCTCCTTCAGGCATTTTTGAAAATCCCAGAGCTAGTAAAAGGTAAGTTTGCCTGCATATCAGTCTAGAAAATTAGAAACTGAGTTTGAACACCTGGAGAAACAAACTGGATTCACACTTCCAGTCTCAGAAGTAATAGGCCCCCTAGCAATTTTCTGGTGAGAGAAATTTAAACAAATTCGCAAGAAGTCAACATTTTCACAAATGGTGGTACTTACATTTAGTAATACCCCAATGGGATGTCTTCCACATATTGTATTATGGTATTTCTTCAAGTAATTGCTAAAAGATACAGGATCTAGCTGCTCTATAATGCTCATACCCTGAAAAAGAGTCAATAGCAATGATTACTGCCTACCTAGTTAAAAATGTACGAGCCTTAAAATTATTGAATATCACAACTCTATGATGAGAAGAAAAAACCTGAATTCTGAAACATGGGAATCTCAGCAAATGAACACTATATTTTAATTGTGGGCTTGCCTTGCCCCTATCCTTTATTAAAAAAAAAAGGGACGGGGGTATGACCTTCCAAAGCTGTGAATGCTCTGGCATCCATGGGCCTATCCTTCAAATCTTGAGACAGCCACATAAAGATCTATTGCCTTCCCACTATTCCCTTTGCCTGTCCCCTGGCAACACTACTTCCCTGAGGAGTTTACTCTTATGGGCTTCTGAACAGTAGCAGAACCAAATTCCAGGCAAGCTGAAAACCATGTGTGAAAGCAAAATCTAATCACACATCCTAGCATTTATGTTCACACAGGAACAAAGAGAATCCCACCAGTGCTCCAGACAAAGGCTGCCTTTTTCCTGTCAGCATATAACAAATCAAATAAATGCAAAATGGCTTACAACAAATCTAACCCCTTTATGGTTACAGCTTCTGCTTTCCTCAGCTATTTCCCAGCTGCCTCTTGCCAAACAGTGCTAGTTCCTATCCTCCACTCTTCTGTCTGAGAAGAGCTTAGTCCCTTTAAAGTCACCAACAGGTTAATGAGGTGCAGCTACTGATGGGGCAAGGAAATTCCCCCTGGAGTCCAGAACAGAACAATATACTTGTGGGGGTGGAAAGAAATTCACTGGGGGCAGGGGAGAGTGAGAAAGAGAGAGTGTGCAAAATAACACATGAGGAAATTTTCCTGAGGGTTTGTTTTTTTGGGAGGCAATGAATGAAAAGAGGAGAATTCATTGCCCCAAGAGTGGCTATCCTCTCGCACCCTGTCAAGTCTGCCCATCCCCCACAACAGCAAATCCCTAAACATGGTGAAGGGTCTGCAGCAGAGTTGGGGAGACGACAGTGCCACTTACACCTTCCCTCATAACAAAGAATGGCCTATTCTTCCAGAAATGCTGAATTTCTCTTGCTTTCCAAGGGATTTTCAAGAAGGCATGCTCTGGCCCTTAGCATCCCAACTCATCCAGTCATTCCCTTTCCTGCTAACAATCAGCCAGGGTACCAACTGTGATATGAACACTTGTCCACTAACTAACTGGATTGTGACCAGCTTGTTTCACATAAAGCTATTCAGTGGCGTAATAAACTTCTGTTCACTACTGACCTAGGAAGAATATGAACTGGTGAACGACAATTTGAAAGACAATCTAATCCCCTGAGCTGTCCAGTTTCCCTGTAAATTTTAATTATTGTACAGCTATGTAAAGTAGAATCAGCTTAACTGCATACCCGAGTGGAAGGAGATATACCAACTGCAACTGTGATTATGTACAGCTCATCAGAACACATTTTACAGATAAAAATTCCCTTATTTCATGAATGTAGTACAGAAACGACAGTGAGGCACGAGATTCCTGTCACAGTAATGAGCCACTGAAATATACTGAACTCTGACAATTTACGCTATCCTCATTAAATGGTCACCGTATTTTCCAGAGTTTCAAATAAACTGATTTTGATAAAAATATCATGACCACAGAAAATTTAGTTACACTGATCATCCGTAACGAATACTAATAAAACCTGCACCCCACAATACATCATCATGAATTCTCCATGCTTTACAGAAATGTATCTATTTTAGAAGTGGCTTCTAGAATTTTTTGAAAATTCCACTGGGACTATTTTTGACTCCTTGATTTCAAAATGAACACTGCCAATCCTGATTCTCAGTAATGTACAGGGGGAAAATCCCAGAGTTTGAATGAATAAGGAAATATTGCTGTCAGCTTGTATTTTGTTTTGTTGTTTATTCTAAATGGCAGTTGCATTAAGATGTTTAGAAATTTGGAGGGGTCAAAGGAGTTCAGCTGGCCATAAATTAGAGAATGGAGTATCACCAATTGTTCAAGTGGATATCACCATTCATGTAGTATATATTGATTTACCAAATACATATTAAATGACATCTGCAGCGCCCAGGGGTAATGAGAGGGGAATATCTAACATAACAAAATTAATTTTTAACTCTTAATTTAGTAATCAGTGGGGCTGCTTACATAAATCAGGGTTCACAAGATCAGGCTCTTATTTTATATACAGTATTTCATACAATTCTATTCAATTATATTTCTTGTCATTTTCCTAATATCTGCTTTGTTCCTACAAAAAGTAGGACAAGAGTAGAACACACATAGAAGTAGAAATGCCCTAATAGTTAATAATTTATGCAAATAATCTGATTATTTTTGCAGGTCCAACAGTCATTTTTCAAGCTTGCTCACTTTTTTCAGCTTAGAACACACGCAGTACACAATTTTCAAGAACGACCACTGATTCTGGGTGTCTCCATCTTTTTGTGCCTCGCTTAAGAAGACTTTCAGAAGTGCTAGGCAGCCAAAAGTTCAACAAAAATGAGGGGAACTGAAGCTACCTGGCACCTCTGAAAAGCACGCACTGCAAGCACCCAAAAGTAGGGGCTGATTCTGGCCCTAGTAACTATAAGAACTGATAGTATTGTAAACTAAATCTTATAAGTGAAAAAACAAAAGGTGATGGGATATTAAGTCTTTGCTAGCAGATATTAGCAATACTTTGGAAAATCATCAACACACTTCAACTCAGTAAAACTCCTTTTGATTTCTCTTTTCCTCACTGTTGCAATGTTATTGAGATAACACAAGAGAAATATTTTAAAAGCATGGCAATTCTTGATTAAACGGTTTAAATAAAATACCAATGGCCCAAGCAAATAGTAACTAAGCCTCAAGTGAAGCCAGATTCTGATTTCTATTACATGGCCTTTCCCCCAGTGATTGAAATAGAATTATCAGATTTACTCCACTGCAACTGAGGTGAGGAATCTGGTCCTGACTGTGGCAGGCAGAGTTTTCAAACCATGAGCAGAACAAATTATTCTTCATTTTTTTCCTGAACAAATGCTCCCCCACTCTTACATCAGTGGGTTGTGGCAAAATGTATACAACTACAGCTATGCTTAAATCATAGCAACCCAAATCTCAAATTATAGGTAACAGGCTGGTAAAACCGTAATGTAAGTGGTATAAGCTAGTTACATACTGGCTGAGATAGTGATGCATGTGTCGTCCTTAATGTCTTATTTAGCCAGGGAAATTGACCAGAATAGCTGTTCTGCAATAGTCCCCATTGTGGGTACTACTCTAGAATAAAAGTCACTTTATTCCAGAATATTTACACTGCTCAAGGAACATATGCTTAAGCACTTTATTGAATACAGACCCAACATAAACAAGTCATTAGTCTAGGTGTGACAGTTACCATCTTTGCCAGCCTGAAATCAGTCTTATCTCCATGTAGAATAGGATCCTAAAAAGATAAAATGCGGGGTTTTTCCTATGTGTCTCTGTGGAGAGAGCTAGAAAACATAGTCTCACATTGTTCCTTAGCGTATTCACCAACACTACAGACCTGGATTGTATTTGAGGAAATACAAAGAGGCTGAGGATAGGATATGAAACTGAATGCACTCACACCAAAAATGAGGAAACATGGTTGATCTCCTGCATGAAAACATTGCAGCACCATTTCCAATTCCAAAGACGCAGCGGCTGCCATCCTACTACATAACTGCTGAAGAAAATTTCCAAAATTCATAGAAAAAGTCTCCTCAGAGACCAGAGTTCCAAGCTCTGTTAATAGACAGGGAAATACAGAACAGAGATGGGGATTCCACAAAGACAGTGTAGTTTGCTTACAAATATGTTGGAATTCCATACAGGATCAGGGTCTCACACATTCAAATACTGGTTAAAAAAGAAAGATGACCCTCAGGGGGACAAAAGCAGTATATTACTATTCTGTGGGTTTTAGTTTTTTCTCTCTAAAAATAAGATTACAAAAAAATTCCTGTCACAGTGACCAACCATGGTAAGGTCGAAATCACTTCATCAGCATTATGAAAAATGCTACACCCACTTTGCTGAATAAGTGACAAAGAAAAGAGAATCAGTACAAGGCAGCTCAGTGACTCAAAATAATTAAACATACCACATCCTGTGCTATCCGTCACAGAAACGAACAAGTGAGAATATCTGTTTGCTACCATACTTCAATGATCTCTTTTAAAAAGATACCCATCTCAACAGATTCCCACTCATGGGCCTTATCTACACTAGTCTTTATTGGAAAATCTCCACACTGCCAGTGGTAAAAACACCTCTGCCGTCCCCTGGATTAGTGCTCCCACTGCGAGGAAACTGAACAGTGAGAAATGAAGAGGCTAGTGCAGACATGGAAAGTAAAAAGCTCCAGGGATGTTTCCAAGCAATTTTATCGCTCTTTCTACAAATGTTGTAAGTTATGGATCTGTTCCAGTTAATTCCAGTTAAAATATATGTGGGGATTTTCATTTCCAGCAAAACTATCAATTCCACACTTTAAAAATTAAATTTAGTCTTCAAATTTACCATAACTACTTTTCAGAGGACAACTGAATTCCTCACAACTTTATTAAATAAATCAATTAAATTAATTTTTTGCAAAGGAAACATTTGCAAAAAAAATTACCTTTTTTGAAGCCCACCCCTTTCCCCCATTAACCTCCCCGAGATTTACCTATTTTTTTTTTTGACACACACACGGTGGGTGAGATAATATCCTGGACCAATTTAAGCTGGCAAGAGAAATAAGCTTTTGAGCCACACAGAGCTCTTCAGGTCTGGGAAAAGGAAGGAAAAAAAGAGAGGGAGAGAGTAAAAGAGAGAGAGCGAGAGAGGTGTGGGGGGAGGGATATTAGTGAGTTATACACTGTTGTAATAAGCAATAAATCCAATGTCTCTGATATGCCACTGCTACAATGATCAATACCCCAACAACACATATCCATAAGTCATACACAAATGTAGCCTATCACAAATGTAGCATATCTCATCCAGTGTATTAAATGCTCTGATAACAGCTAAGTGGGTGAAATGAGATAATTGCTTTGCTCTCAAATGAACTCACAGAAAAATAATGAAAGACAAAAAACATCACCACCTGTGGGTGAACGCTTTTCACAAAGAAATCACTCCATATCAGACCTCTGTCCTCTTTCTCAAAGGATATCTGCACAACACCTTCAAAAGACCATCCTTGGAGCTTAAATCCAGAACTTTGCTAGACACTAAGGCCTTGTCTACACTAGCACTTATGTTGGCAAAACTTTTGGGCTTATATAGATAGGCTGGATTCTTAGGCCAGGTCTGCACAAAAGAGTTAGGGTGAACCACCAATATTGCTCAGACATGTGAAAAATTCACAACCCTAAGTGACAGTTAAGCTGACTTAAGCCCCAATGAGGCCAGCACCAGATCAATGAAAGAATTCTTCAGCTGACCTAGTTACCACCTCACAGACGGATTAACTACAGCGATGAGCGTGTCTACACTTAAACCACTATAGCAACACAGCTGCAGCTGTAGACATAGCTCTAGGCAGGCATTTTTCCTTCCATATTCTATAGTAGAAGGACAGGATGTGGGTAACAGTCCCATTGGAACACAAGTGGCTTTTGTTTTCTTGTCCAGTGTGACCCGTACCTTTTCCCAATGATGGCTGCATCAAATCTATTGAAACGGTCAGCAACAACACAGGCATGATCCCCTAATGAAAACAGGGGCAAGTCTACACTAAAATTAAGTCAATGTAACATCAATGTACAGCCACCACAACAAATTAATCAGTTTTACACGTCACATTATGCTACTTGTGTTGGCACTGTATATCTTCACCAGGAGCGCTTGTACTGATTCGACTGCCAGCGTGGGGCACTGGGGGACAGTTTCTGAAAGGCAACATCAGTTGATGCAAGTAACACAGTGTCTACACTGAAACAGCGTCGACATAACTACATCGACTTAAGTGCTATGCCTCTTCTGCAGTGGAGTTAAGCTTGTGTAGTGGGCAAGTTACATTGGTGGGAGCTACATTTTAGTGTAGATGCTTACAGAGTTAGGTCGACATAAACGGCCACATGTCAATTTAACTCTGTAGTATAAACCAGGCCTAGCACTCTTACAAACGTGAGCTACCAAAACTTTCTGTTTCCAAGCCATAAGGCTTATTGCTTCCCCTAAACACAGATACATCTGCATTTAAACAGAAAATAAATTACACTGAGGGAATTTTGAGCAGTCAAGCAAGCATTTTTTCTCATAAGCAATATTTACAAGATTACATCCCCACTATACATTGTGCACACTCATTACAGTGTATGATACCAGTTTCCAATCCACTGACTACGGTACAGTGGTTAAAAGCCCGCTGTATGACAAGTGAGAAAAAGCATACAATCAGCAATGTATCAAATCTTGAATATTTTTTTTTAGAGATTCTAGAAGTGTTCTAAGCCATGTGAAGGAGAAATGTATTAGATACTTAATTGCCCCAAATCTGAAATCTTACCATTTTATCTAGATGCTCAATGGATCTATAAATCTCTCCTTGGGATTCATCATAGTAACTGTAACGGAACCTTTGACCTTGAAACAAAAATCATGTACAAAATAAAAAGAGATAAATTAGTAGCTAGAACACACCCTAATATTTACTAAATAATTTCAATTATGACAGAAGGCAAAGTACAGCTGAATCCACACCTCTGGTAGCCAATCTAACATAAAATTAATTGTAAATCAAAAATTGGAAGTGATGCCTTTATGATATTCATAAAGGATGGTATTTTCTATTATAACCTCCTGTTCCATTGCAGTCATTCCAAATACCACCACAGCACTTCCCCTGAAATTAAAACAAAGCCACTTAAAGTGCAGTTATACTTTGAAAAATGGCCATGTAAAAACGGAATTGTGTGGTCCCATGTTAATTGCCTACCAATGACTTCATATCAAATTAGCTCAATTAACAGGTAAAAGGATAGTTTTTCTCACTGATAGCCCCGCAAAATCAATCTGGAAGCTGAAAGCCAAGTTATTCTCTCCTGCCTGCATACCAGATCTAGTAATAAAGATTACAATTGGAATTTAGTAACTGGTTCTCACTGATTATATACTAGCCAAAATAGAGCCCAGTTCACTCTTCCATAGCTCTTTTGGCTTTGCAGTTCTAAGGTGAGTAGTAGTAAAAAGTAGGAAAAATCATCTTAGTGAGTATAGCAAGCAACGATGATTTGGAATATACAAATGGAAGAGATCTGTTCTGTAATATGGTAGATACCTTTTTGAAAGAGGCCCTTTACCAGCCATAGTCACACATTAAAAAGCTACATAAACTAAATGTTATTGGTTAATATAAGAAAATGCAATTCAGGGCTCCTGGATTGTACTTCTGGCTCAACACCAGATGTCTGATCCTAGGCAATTCACATAAGCCTGTGCCCTCAGGTTTATCCATCTATAAAATAGGTATATTTACTTGCGTCATAGGAATGTTGGGATGTTTCATAAATCAGTTAACTAATTTTTGTAAATTCCTTTTAGGTCCATAGAAGATCAGCATAAGAGCAAAGAACCTACACACCGTTATCACGCTGGAATAGTGCAGAGAAACATGTAACACCACTTCCCTCTCCCATCCCACTGATAACTCAAAGTTTGCTAAATGTGAATTTTACCTAATTTTCCAAATAAAAATTTACTTTTGGCATTACAGCAGGCAGAAAAACATTTACGTTCAGAGGACACATTTACCACAAAACATATGTAATGAAAAGGCCTGCTCAAACATAGCTACAACTGTAGCTACCACATTGCTATAATACAAACAAGACCTGTAACTTACCCCAATGGCAGAAGTCAGAAGAAACCACAAAGAGATTACTAGGATCTGCTAGGTATTTACTGAAGAGTTTTCCAAATTCCTGTTCTTTTGACTCACTCAGTGCTCCAACCAATACAGGAACAATGGTAAACTCATCCTTATGGCTTATAAGCAAAGAAAAAAGATTGCATATTTAAAAAAATAATTTTTAAGAACAGATTTTTTTTTAGGTATGATAACTGAAATTTTAAGTCTGCCCCTTAAAATGATGCCATTAACCTGAAATATAGTTAATTAAACACAATTAAAAATAGCTTTAGATACCACACCTTCCCCAACACCCTTGCCAATTTTTGTCATTTTACATTTTATTTTCAAAAAATCTTTTTTCTCTCCTTAGTTGCAGTGTGAAAAAGCCACAAAACCAACAGAAGAAACCAACTCCATATAGGAAACAGCAAAAGTGACCATGCACAAAGTCAAAGAGGGAAATTTCCCTATGTAGAGGAGCAGCACAAGGGTTACACACCACTGAAATCCTACTTAAGCCCTCAAGATACGGTATAAGTGATGCATAGCTTTGTGCTGATCGTCTACACAAACTTCATCCAAAGATCACAGAGCAAAACTAAAATAAATTTTAAAAAGGCCAAAATAAGAGGGGGGGTTTCCTTACTCTCTTTCAGTTATAGTATTCACAGAGATCACCTGTAACAAAAGTAGCTATAAGTTGCCAATATTATATACACATTCTGGAACCTCAATAGAAAATGTGTATCACTAACTGAACTTTTTTTGAACTGGGCAAATGGTTCAGTGAACCAGTCATAGAATCATAAAATTTAGAGATATGAAAATCATCACTCACATATTTCTGGGCAGGACTGTTCCCTATTGTACATTTACAGTATTAGTATTTTGTCAAGTCTTTTACATGTATATCTGCCCATGGGAGATTTAATTTTACCTAGCTTTGCAAATAAAAATTCACTTCTGACCTTACAACAAACAGAAAAACGATGCACAGACCAGTAGATTTCACTGACAGGAAGCTTTTCTCAGAATTAACCCTCTTCACAATCCAATATAAAATATTAACTACTTTATACAGAATGGTCAGAATTGATTGCTCAACTGCTTTCCTTGCTCACAGCTTCCTTCCTACCAAGAATTTGCAAGTAAAAAATTTAAGAATACAAATTAAAATGTTTTAAAAATTATAATTTCACATCAAAAGAGGATTACTTCTTCCTACTGCAATATGCATGTAGTTCAAATGTATAATTTTATATACTACGTGATAAATATTTAGCCAAAGTACCTTTCCATGGCTTTAGCAGTATAAGGCAAATGCATTTCAATACTGTGTTCATCTTCATCTGTTTGCAGAGACATACGCTCAAACATTCCAGTCTTCCACAATTCTCCATAAACTGAAAAGATTTTAAAATATATTAAAATGCTTCATTAAAATAAATTTTACCTAAAAATATATTACAGCACATCTTGTTAGAAATGGCACAATAAAATAAACCCGACTCTGGGGGTTATGATCACAGAATAGTAAATTGCATTTAACTCAAGTTACAACGTTTTTGTATTCTAGTTACCAAGTTTGTATCTTATAGTTAAGAACACATTGTGTAAAGCAGTGACATCTTTATCATCTTCAAGATGCTTTCTACAATCACTATTAAGGTTAAAATTCTGTCACAGGTATTTTTAGTAAAAGTCAGGGACAGGTCACAGGCAATAAACAAAATTCACAGAAGCTGCGACCTGTCCCTGACTTTTACTAAAAAACACCCCGGTGGAAAGGGGGGGCTTGCAGCTGCTTCAGCCCACGGGGCAGCCTGGCAGCTGTTTGGCAGGGCAGCCCCACGGCTGACAGCTACTTCAGACCTATCCAGAAGTCACAGAGGTCCCAGAAAGTCATGGAATCTGTGACCAAATCTTATCCTTAACTATTATGGTATAAAATATTTAAATACAAAAAGTGTATTAAAACGTGAACTCAACAACATAACCTATGTGTTTTTAGATTTTCATTGACCACATAATTCTTTATTGAGGAAAAAGTTGAACAAGTGAGCTGCTGCTGGATATGCTTGTTTATTAATATCACGTCTTACCATAGCCCACTGCACAAAACCACTGAATTGCACAAAAACACCTGCTCTCCATCTGTTTATGAGGTTACGTGTATTATCTTGTACTGGTCATTTACGGATTTTTTCTTTTAAACACCTGCACCACCCATGGAAAACCTAGTGCTCCTAAGTGTTACAATAATATAAATAACAATTAAAAAATACAGAAATCTGAAAGATGTAAGCTTTCTATGTACATACCTTTTTGATCAATTCGAAGATCATACAGAGGTGTTCTATATATCTCCACACTGGAAAGTGCACATCGGGAAAGGGGCACATGATGGGAAGGCCCAAGGATGAAAATTTTCCGGCTAGGATAATAAACACAAAAACCAAAATCAGAAAAATTTTACATATACAAAACCCTGTGTTAGAAAAAAAAAGTGGAAAGAGAAAATGATAGGCTGAACTCATTTTTTTGGATTAGGCTGGTAGCTAATTATAGTGTTCTACTCTGTCAGGGGCAAGAGCATGGTCCAGTTCTTGGTTAGTTAGGGTCAGATGCTGCAACTTGCTGAGTGACTGAGAGGTGATGTTGAAGCTGTTTCAGTAAAAACGGATCCAGATCACCTTAAACAGGGTCTGCACTACGGCACTAATCAGTTTTAAAGTCTCTTTAGATGACAAAAATTAATTTAGCTGAACTGGATAGAAAATTTCCCTAGCATAGTGCAGGAACTTACTGATAGCTGATATTTGATTCTCCAGGGTTAGTGATGAGTCCAACAGGCCCCCAAGCAGCACACCACACCACCTTAAATAGCTGAGGGCATGTGCATTCAACTGAAGGTTGGGTGGTATGTTCATTATCAATTACTCAAAGCCTCTTCTGATTCACATCAATACAGTCTTTCCTGAGTTTGATTGAAGCCAGCTGCTTTTTTCCACAAGGCTCTAGTCTGCCTCAGGCCCTGTCTTATCTGTGAGACAGCTTGAAAAAAACTACACAGGACTGTATGTCATTAGCATACTTTTGGCACCGTAGTGCCACTTGCTGTGGGCAACAGATAGTCACTTTACCAAGTCTTTGGTCCTGATTGGGGGCTAGTCTTTCCTGCCTTAGAAATTTTCAGAAGCAGTCTTGCCTCTGCATGATAAATCTATGATAGTGCTTTGGGGATTGGAGATACCACTGGTTTTGTTTTTTGTGTATGCAGTGGTGGAGCAAAACAACAGAAAGCACCAATCTACTTTGAAATCTATCCAGGAGTACCGTTCAATTGCCTCAGCTGTGGCAGAATGAGGTGCTCCTGAAACTTTTAAACAAGCTAAGTGGGAAACAATAAGTGACGTAGGAAAAAAATCCAGCAATTCAATGCCATTAAATCTGGGGAGTGGAACTTGCTCCAGAAATACCAGTGCAGAAAACGTATTTGTATATTGTTGCCAATTTTTTCCTTTAAAAAAACCTGTTCTCATTTCACTCAAAATACTTCAGAATCAGAATAACTTTGCTACTTTTGAACATGGTTTGCATTTTTTCTGATAAACCACTGGTGAAACAAAAAAGACACTGGTGTACGAGGGTCGTTCAAAAAGTTCTAAGCCTCACCCAGAAGGAGTTGCAGAAACAAGACAGTTTTTCACAATTTTTCTATATAGTCCCCCTTGACATCAATGCACTTGGTCCAACGATGCTCAAGCATTGCAATCCCATCACTGAAGAAGGTGGCGTCCTGGTCCTCCAAAAACTCCTCCACAGCACATATGACCTCATTATTGTTTCCAAAATGGCGACCACGTAGGTGGGATCTGAGTTTAGGAAACAGGTAGAAGTCAGATGGAGCTAAGTCTGGTGAGTAAGGGGGATGGGGTAGCAATTCAAAGCCACAGTTGGCTGCTTCAGCTACTGCAACCTGAGCAGAGTGAACGGGCACGTTATCCTGGAGCAAGAGCACACCTGCCCTCAGCTTCCCTCTGCATTTCGACTTGATTGCTTCCTTCAGTTGTGTTAATTCTGATGCACAGTACTGTCCATTAATAGTTTTTCCCTTTTCCAGGTAGTCTATCATGATTATGCCTTCAGAATCCCAAAAAACAGAAGCCATCACCTTGTCAACAGACGCTGCCCGCTTGAACTTCTTCGGGGGTGGAGAACCAGGGTGTTTCCACTGTTTGCTTTGAATCTTTGATTCAGGTTCGAAGTGATGAACCCAGGTTTCATCTTGAGTTACTAATCTGCGGTGGAAATTCTCAGGGTCAGCCTGGAAGCGAGTCAGAAGTGTCCTGGAAATGTCAACCCTTTGCAGCTTCTGCTCTGGCGTCAGCATTCTTGGGACCCATCTTGCAGTCAGCTTGCTCATCCCCAAGATCTCAGTTAAAACAGTGTGAACTGAACCAGAACTAATGCCTATGGACTTAGCTATCTGCTGGACAGTAAGATGTCTGTCATCCAAAACCATACGGTGAATGGCATCAACTTGATCATCAGTGGTTGAGGTTTTTGGACGACCTGACCGAGGGTCATCTTCTGTGTTCACCCTGCCCCGCTTGAATTCAGCAGCCCACTTCTTCACAGTTGCGTAGGAAGGGGAGTTCTCAGCAAGTGCCTGTACCATGTCCTCATGGATTTCCTTGGGTGTCATACCTTTCTTTTGCAGATACTTTATGACTGCTCGGGCCTCTGTTTTGTCCATCTTTAGATTTGTCGCACTACCCTTCACCTTTGTATGGGCCTCACATGCACACAAATTAAAACAGAAATCTGTATTAGTTTTTCTAGTTTTATAAGAAGTGGTAGTGTGTTACAACAACAGAAATGTTCAGCTATGGCTCTTCTTTCTGGGTGAGGCTTAGAACTTTTTGAACGACCCTCGTATTATGTCTAACACTAACTACCTTAAATGATCACACATTTAGCTTTAAAATGCATATTTGAATCAAACACTCTAGATACTTTAAATGAGAATTTTTTGTTGCTACATGGCAAGATATTCTAAAGTATTCTGCAATTAGCAAAGTACATGCAGATTTCAATTTTTTAAACTAAAGTAACTGGCTCTGTGGTTCAGCAGGCAACTGCAGACCAGTTTTGTGCCTGTGCATAAAAGGAACAAGTCCATTTGAAATGATTAGTGACTCCCAGTGACTTAAGTGATCACACACCATTTTTTCCACAGGACCTTAATCTGTGCACAGGATGGACTTGCTTTGGGGATGAGTCAGAGTTGTATATTGAAGGAAGCTATTGTTTGTAGCACACCTGCCTCATTTGTTGCAGAAATTGGAAGGTGTGTTACCTCATAGACACTAAAGTCAGAAGGGACCAATATGATCATCTACTCTGACCTCCTGCACAATTCAGGCCACCCACTCCTGTAACAAACCTCTAACCTATAACGGAGTTATTAATGTCCTCAAATCATGGTTTAAAGACTTTAAGGTACAAAGAATCCACCAGCAAGTGAGCCGTGCCCCATGCTACAGAGGAGGGCAACAAAAAAAAAATCCCAGAACCTTTGCCAATCTGCCCTGGGAGAAAATTCAAATATGGCAATCAGTTCAATCTTGAGCATGTGGACAAGATTCAACAGCCAGACACTCAAGAAAGAATTCTCTGTAATAACTCAGAACCCACCCATCTAACATCCCTTCAAAGGCCATTGGCATATCTACCACCAGTAGTCAAAGTTCAGTCAATTGCCAAACTAGGCTGTCCCAGCATGCCTCCATAAATTTACCAAGCTCAGTTTTGAAGCCAGCAAGGTTTTTTGGCCCCACTGTTCCCCTTGGAAGGCTATTCCAGGACTTCATTCCTCTGATGGTTAGAAACCTGCATCTAATTTCAATTCTAAACTTCCTAATGGCCAGTTTATATTCATTAGTCCTTGTGTCCACATTGGCATTGAACTTAAATAATTCCTCTCTTCCCTGGTATTTAGCCCTTTGATGTATTTATGGAGATCAATCATATCTCCCTTCAACTTTCTTTTGGTTAATCTAAATAAGCCAAGCTCTTTAAGTCTCCTCTCATAAGGCAGGTTTTCCATTCCGCAGATCATTCTAGTAGCCATTCTCTGCACCTGTTCCAGTTTGAATTCATCTTTCTTAAACATGGGGGACCAGAACTGCACACAGTATTCCAGATGAGGTCTCACCAGCGCCTTGTATAACGGTACTAACACCTCCCTGTCTTTACTGGAAATACCTCATCTGATGCATCCAAGGACTGCATTAGCTTTTTTCAAGGCCACATCACATTGGCAGCTCATAGTCATCCTATGATCAACCAATATGCTCTGGCTCTTCTCCTCTTCTGTCACTTCCAACTAATGTTTCCATAGCTTATAGCAGAAATTCTTGTTACTAGTCCCTAAATGCATGACCTTGCACTTTCCACTATTAAATTTCATCCTATTTCTTTTACTTCAAGGTCATCCAGATCTTCCTGAATGATATCCCAATTCTTCTCTGTATTGGCAATACCTCCCAACTTTGTGTCATCTGCAGACTTCATTAGCGCATTCCCACTTTTTGTGCCAAGGTCAGTAATAAAAAGATTAAATAAGATTGGTCCCAAGACTGATCCCTGAGGAACTCCACTAGAAACCTCTCTCCAGCTTGACAGTTCACCTTTCAGTGTGACCCATTGTAGTCTCCCCTTTAACTAGTTCCTTAGCCATCTTTCAATTTTCATATTAATCCCCATCTTTTCCAATTTAACTAATAATTCCTCCTGTGGAACCATATCAAATGCCTTATTGAAATCTAGGTAAATTAGATCCACTGCAATCCCTTTGTCTAAAAAAATCTGTTATCTTCTCAAAAAGAAGATCAGGTTAGTCTGGCATGATCCACCTTTTGTAAAGCCATGTTCCATTTTATCTCAATTACTATTAACCTCGATGTCCTTAACTACTTTCTCTTTCAAAATTTTTTCCAAGACTTTGCATACTACGGAAGTCAAACTAACAGACCTGTAGTTACCTGGATCACTTTTTTCCCTTTCTTAAAAATGGGAACTATGTTAGCAATTCTCCAGTCATACGGTAAAGCCCCTAAATTTAAAGATTCATTAAAAATCCTTGCTAATTGTCTTGTAATTTCATGTGCTGGTTCCTTTAATATTTTTTGGATGGAGATTATCCAGCTCCCCCCCCGATTTAGTCCCATTAGGCTGTTGAAGTTTGGCTTCTACCTTGGTCGTTTCTACCTCCATATTCTCATTTCCATTAGCCACTCTACCACTAACCCAAAGTTCATCATTAGCCTCATTAAACACAGAGGCAGAGTATTTGTTTAGATATTTGGCCATGCCTAGATTATCCTTAACCTCCACCACATCCTCAGTGCTTAGTGGTCCCACTTCTTCTTTTTTGGTTTTCTTCCTATGTATATGGCTACAGAATCTTTTACTATTGGTTTTAATTCCTTTTGCAAGGTCCAACTCTACTTGGCTTTTGGCCTTTCTCACTTTATCTCTGCATGTTCTGACCCCCAAGAGGTAGCTTTCCTTGCTGATCCCTCCAATCTTCTGCTCCTTGTAGGCTTTCTGCTTTCTCTTAATCACCTGTCAGAGATGCTTACTTATCCAGCTTGGTCTACAACTCTTGCCTATGAATTTTTTCCCCCTCTTTGGGATGCAGGCTTCAGATAGCTCCTGTAACTTTGACATGAAGTAATTCCAAGCCTCCTCTACCTTTCGATCCATGAGCTGTTCAGTCCAGTCCACTTCAACTAATTCCCTTAATTTCTTTAAGTTAACCCTTTTGAAGTCAAAGACCCTAGTCACAGATCTATTTTTGTTTATTTTTCCATTTAGTTTGAAATGAATTAGCTCATGGTCGCTTGAATTAAGGTCGTCCCCTACAACCAGTTCTTCTGTGAGGTCCTCACTACTCACCAATACCAAATCTAAAATGGCATCCCCTCTTGTTGGTTCAGTAACTATTTGGTGAAGGAATCTATCTATTGTAGGTCTGGTGAAAATGGCAGGTATAGGCCCACCCATAGCAAAAGGCCCTCCGCCTTAGATGATGGGGGGAGGGACCAGTGAGCCTAGGCCACAGCTGAATACTGGGGACAACAAATGGAAAAACAGAGATGAAAGTGAAGGTCATCAGGTAAAAATCAGGGAACCAGAAGGGGACATTGAGCAGAGAATATCCAACAGCACCCACCACTCCTCAAAAGCATCTAAAGAATGAGCAGACCCCACCTAGAGGAACTTTGCCTGGAGGTGTGACTGGATAAGGGAACGAAAGTAAGACCTCCAGTTACATAGCACCATCCCATTTCAACGTCCTCCTCCTCATATGATGAATGGTTGTCTTGGCCAGCACCAGGAGATAGTTTTCAAGTAGGTCTCATGACTTAGCGGGGCCACAAAAAGGGGGTGCAAAAATCAGGAGGTGCAGAGAAGAGTGCAGTAAGAGGTTCTGGAGAAACCAGAAGAGGGGCTGCAATCTGATGCACTCAACATAGGGCCAAGGTGTCTCTCTCACCACAAAAGGGGCAGGCGTCAGGGGAGTTTGTGAACCATGCCAGATATATGCTCATGCTTATGGCTCTGCGAAAGAGCTGCCAGCTTTGGAAGGTGTCTGGTGAATGAGACAGAGGATTGCAGAAAGAGAAAGGACTGCCTCATGGTTAAGGAAACTGAATGGTGCCTTGGAGAACTGGATTCTATTCCTGCCTCTGCCACAGAAATCCAATGTCACTTAAACCAACTTTTCAGAAGCAACCTTAATTCTAGCATCTTCTAACTTCTGAATGACTTTGCGACCTTTAATGTTCTTTTAATGTAGTTTTTGATGTGTCACTATACACATAGAACCCTGGAGAACTTAAGACTGGATGTCTTCCTAAATGATATTTTCAATCTCAACCAGAAGTTATGGGCTTGATGCAGGACTTACTGGGTGAAATTCTATATCCTGTGTTATGCAAAAGATCAGATTAGAAGATTGTAATGGTCCTAACAATCTATTACTATACAGGGCTGGATCTAACTTCCACTGAGGCCAGTGAGGGTGCTTCCACTGACTATGAATGGGAGCTGGACCAAGTTCACATAGAGAGCTACCACTGACATAAAACTGTCATGTTCAGTTATGTGAAGATCAATTTCAATTGAGTTACATTGTAATAAAACTGGAAGGGACAGTCACAGTATTTTAAAAGTATTGTGCCAAATTCTGCCTCCTTTACTCACATGGAATAGTACCTTACTTCACATATACTTCCACTGAAATCAATAGGACTATATGGGAAATATGAACTTGTGTATAAAATTGGAGAGTAAGGTACTAATCAAGGCATACCAGCAAATCTGGCACATTTGAGCAAAAGGGAATCTTGCTAACATAGACCCCAATCCTGCAATGAGCTCTATAGGGGTAGACTCCTGAGCCAACAGAGTTGATTGCAGGATTAGGATCATATGCTTTAGAAAAATAACTGTAACCACAGAAACAGCTCTTCAAAACTGAGAGGTATCAAAACCAACAATAAATATCAAACAAATGTTATTATAAAATACAGATAGAAGAATACATTCAATTTAAGAGGCCAGTCCCAGTAAATTTCAGGTTTAAATAAGTTTCCTCTCCCCAAATGTTCAGAAAAAAATGGAATACAAATTTTTATCTCCAACAACATTACACTAAATACTTGATATTTTTATTTTAAACTGAGTATTTTGGTTACCTGAGACCAAAATAAAGGTAAGAGAGTATGCAAAGGTCTAAAACATGAAATAATGAAAATATGGTTTTGACATCTTTCCATTGGTAGAGTTTAGCCAGGTAACATGACAAATTTTTATAAAATGTAATATCAATCAAAACGGAAAATTCAGTGTTCCAGAACATAACCAGAAGAGTTGCAGTCATCTTAATCTATGCTGTTAAGAAATGTTTTCCACTCTTAAAAATAATTATATATATATATATATATAAAAATGGAGATCGTTTAATGCTACTTACGTAACAGTAGGATCCACTTGTTTGTAAGCATGGGCTGCACATGACCCACAGTAAGTATATCCAGCATGACTACAAAACACATTTTTTTTAAATTAACTTTTAGTTTTGAGACTGAGAACAGGCAGCATATTAATATTAGCAAGCTAAAAAGAAACTAGTTAGAGAATGATCAAAACAGCAGCTTGTGGAACAAAAGTTGGCAAGTGTTAACCATGGCTGACACTTTAAAAGGTAATACTGGGTGTATGTGGGATGTGCTGGTTACAATATGTTCTAAACGTTTATTTTTGAAGAAGTTCCACTCTGTTTTTCGTATGAAAGGCTATTAAAGAAGTAACAAAACTGACAGTTTATTTGGGAACGGCAAAAGAAATGGAAACCTTTATAAGACAAAAAACCTAAATATAACACAAAAATGAAGTATAACCGGCACATGACATCCCAGATATTCTTTACATATAATATTTAATACCACTTATAGGCATTGTACCTCTAATTGCTAAAGGCAGCCCTTCGTGCAAACTAACCTGTGTTACTTTTCTAAGATACTGTAACAAATCCATGATCACCCAGGTATTCATGTTTGTCAATACGCTACACACCATACAACCACACATCATTAGAACTTTCTGGCAATACTGCATGATGAATAAGAAGGTGGTGAAAGCAATACCTATACTCTAGCACTAAAGGGCTATATGTGATTGGAAGTAGGTGGGAAAGAAAGCAAGGAGATATACTTTGGCAGTGAAAGGAATACATATGCCAGGGAATGAATGGGGCGGGGCGGGGTAAATGCATGGAATCTAGCATAGTAATGGTTACAGCTGATGGGAAATTAAATGAAAGGAGGGGGATTGAACCCTGTCATTCCCTATCACCCTCCATGGCAGTGGTCCCCAAATTGTGGGGTGCGCCCCCATAGGGGGGTACAGATGAATGTCCAAGGGGCGAGGGCCAGCCCCCACGAAGGGGCAAGGAGGGAGTGCCACCCAGCCCTGCTCTGTCCCCAGCTCCGCTCCACTTCCAGCCGCAAGCTGCAGCCCCACTCCCGGCCCCAGCCATGGCCCTGTTCCTGGCCCCACTCCTGGCCCAGCCCTTAGGCTCCCTCCTGACCACAGCTCCACTCCTGGCCCCCAGCCCCACTCTTGCTCTTGGCCACTGCTCTTGGCTCCCAGCCCAGAGGGGTGCGGACACATTCTATTACTGGTAAGGAGGGGCACAAGAGAAAAAGTTTGGGGAGCACTGCTCTATGGCCATGACTAGCTGAGGAGATGGTCTTTCCATTTCCTTGTTTTTCCAGACCCATCATACTCCAAAAGGTTTCCAGACATTAGACTACTTGTTTTGAATCCTATGTCTAGATCTGGTGTCGACACTTCTAAAAGGATGTTGAAAAATTGGACAGGGCTCAGAAAAAAGTTACAAGAATGATTTGTGGTTTGTAAAACAATAACAAGAAACTCAAGAGAGCTCCATCTTACAAAAGAAGTGGTCCATAAGAGCCTATGCAGAGAAGATATCTGACAATATGGGGTTCTTTAATCTAACAAAGGCATAACAAGATCCAATGGCTGGAAGTTGAAGACATAAAACTTCAAATTGGAAATAAGAAATTAACAGTGAAAGCAATTACGCATTAAAACGAGCTTACAAAGGGAATTGGAAATTCAACACCACTTGGCTTTTTTAAATCAAGAGGGGCTATCTTTTTAAAAGATACACTTTCAAATTATTGGGCTCAATGCAGGAATCACTGGGTGAAATTTGATGGCTTGTGACCCTAAAAATCTGACTACCTAATCTGTAATTTCTCTCTATATTACTTATTTCATTCATCAATCTCAAACCATTTTTATCCTGGAAGGTAAGCATAGCTGTCACATTTTACAGGTAAGAAAGTAGAGACACAGATAAATGAATGACTTGCCCCAGGTCACAAAAAGAATCAGTAGCAGGGCTCGAAATAGAACTCAGGTTTCCTGATTCTCAGTCTAATGCCTGTCCACTTGACTGCACTGTCTTCCATAATGTGTGCAGGATTTGGGTTCAGTTTCTTACTCTAGCTTTTGTTATACTGTAATAAATATACAGCAAGCATTACCTTTAAATAAAAGTCACTATAACCAAATTATCCTACCTGAACAACTCTTTTCCATCTCATAGTAAACTGGATTGACCTCTTTATTTTATTCTCTCATCTTACATCTCCTCTGCCAATTCTACCTTAATGTGTTTTAGAAATGGTCCTCATTAGCTAGATGTTATTTTCCCAATTTGTCCTGTATATATAAAACTATATAGGGCTGCATGGCCTGTCTCAGATTGTATTGCCATGTTAATAGTTTTAAAACATGGCTAGTTTTTTTTGCAAAATAGCTGTGCTCTTTTTATTTTCCTATTTGTTAAGTTGCTTTGGTAGTTCAGACACTTGCATAAGATTTATAATTTTTGCAGTAACTGTTATTCCTGCCAATATTGCATTTTTATTATTTACATTTTTATGGCTCTGTGTCTTTGATGCTAGGATATGATATAGTCCCAAAAGGAATCAGTATATAATCCTGACCAAACTACAGCTGTTATTCACAGTATTTGTTCACCCTCCCAATGGTTTGTATTAGAAATGATATTCTTTGATCTCTGCATGTGGCTAAATTTCAATCAGAATGTGCTCCCTACTTTCACAGAGACTGAGGGAACATAAAGAAAGCTGGGTTAAAAGATTTCTAAGGCCTGACATTACTTCACCGCTGCAGTGAAGGTTAAGAACTTTTATAGTATTTAATAAGGGTCTGATTTTTCAGCATATTTAGTTCATGGCCCTGTTTGAATGTTGAAAAGACAATTACCTCAAGTATTACCTAGAAGTCTGGAATTAGATGAGGTGGAATATTAATAAGCTGCTATTTTCAAATGCCTGAAAAGAATTTTCATTTGGGCTCAACTGTATCTAGCTTGTTCACAGCCCAAAGAGTAACTTTTTTGAAAGCTTGATACAAATTCTATTTGATCATCCTGAAGAAATTTTTCCGATGCAGGTATACCAAGCAGAGTCATACAAAGACATTTCTAGAACATTTAAAACTGCAATTCTTATAAAGAGAAAGAAACGGAAGCAAAAAAGCACTAGTCTGAACTGATCCACAAGTCAAACTGCACTTTAGCATCGATCGTTTACAGAATCTAGGTAGTCATTAATAATAGAGGGCCAATGCTATGCTTGGTGCTAAACAGACAAAGAAAGAATCACAGTCCCTTCTCCTGAAGAGTTTGCAATCTTTATACAATCACTCTACTAAATCACCTCTGAACTGGTTTGTAGGAACAAACCTTTTCTGGGAAAATGCATGTTTTTATTACCTCATCTGTTCAGAGAAACTAACAACCAATCACATATTAAACTGTGTACAGGTTTTATGCCTCAGTTTTTGTGATATTCAGAGTATTTAATTGGAGCCCACTCAGCATACTACTTAGGCAGAAACAATATTTAAGAAGGAGCCCCTAGGATCTTAAGAAAATGTTTAATACCTCTAATACTAAAATACAGATTGGAAACTTACGGTGCAATAATGGCTCTAGCAGGTCTTTTTGTGGACTGTACTTGGGAAAGCCAACCTTCTAGTTGTGCATTCAGCTGGGGTCCTACAAAAAGACAAGGAAATATTGAAATAATGAAACAGTCTAGCACAGTTTAAAATATAATCAAGTACAATAACAGGTAATCTTAAAATACCATCATGGGATTTAAAACCATTATGAATAAAATCAAAAGTTTGTGTTTCAAGAGTAAAATGAACACGTTTTAGTGATGAGATTTGAACCATTGTTTAAGAAATATGTGAAAAACTATTAGTGGGAAAGTTGATTTAAATCAATGATTTTCTGTTAGTGATTTAAATCACCTTGATTTAAACCAATTCACTCCGATTTCAACTAGCAAATTATAGTCAATAGATTTTAGTCAACAGAGATTCTTGCTCGAAGTCCTATTTAGTACTTTAAACTTAAAGGGCTAGATTCTTAATAGGTATAAATCTGCCTAGCTCCACTGAAGTCAATAGAATTATACCAATTTATGCCAACTGAGTAATTAGCTCAAGAAATAATGAACTTGATTAAAAGATTTTCTGGAGCAATGGTTCTCAAACTTTGCGGTGAGCCTCCCAAGGGGAGCATGGGAATGTGTCAAGGGAGGTGCAAGCTGTGGGCTTTTTTCTTTTTTGAGCTTTGGATGTCAGCCCCAAGTGGCTGGGGCTCATGCAGAAAGGCTGTGAGCACCCGGGACGTGGGCATAAAGGGAACAGCCAGAGCCTCGCCATGCTGTGGCCGACAGCCAGAGCACCACTACCTGGGCTCGGGCTTTCCAACCCCCCCAAAACCTCACCAGGCGGCAGCCCAGGCTCAGGCTCTCTCCCCTCAGCCTGCACATTCCCACACCTGGAGGCAGTGGGGCTCCAGCTGTTAACCCGGGAGTGGCAGCAGCAACAGCGCAGAAGTAAAGGGGGCAAAGGGGCGCAAACTCTACCGTGAAAAGGGATATTGACAAATATCACTTTTTGCATTGCCTTCCTTACTTCTGTGCTGCTGCTGGCACTGCCTTCTGAGCTGACTGCCCGGCCAGCAGCAGTTGCTCCTGCCTTCAGAGCTGGGTGATGGCATTTGTACTGGAGGGGAGGGCTTAGACGACTACAGACACAAAGAAGGGGGGGCCTGATCAAATACAGTTAAGAACCACTGCTGTAGAGGAATTTCCCCAAAAGTCCAGCAGTATTTTCAGAATCCATAAGGATTAGAAGTAATTAATCAACCAATAATGGTGAAGCAGTGGCATTAATGAACCACACAGACACATTTAGCTATCTAGACAGGTTACACACGTGTTTCTATATTTTCCCCCTTTCACCCGCTCTTTGAGAAAGTAAATCCTGACTTGTAAGTTTGTACAGTACCTAATGTATTTTGGGTGCTACTGTAAAAAATATTTGAGCTGCTCCTCAACTTTGGGAAAGGTACTCAGAGTGACAAAGCTAAATACAAGTGGGAACAGATTGTTTATCATGAGTTGTTGTGATAAACAATGAGTTGCTGTGATAAACACCTGTGTATTAAGCTGTGATACTCTGAGTACCTTTCCCAGACCTGGAAAGCAGCTCCGTGTAAACTGGAAAGCATGTCTCTATCACCAAAAGAAGTCGGTCCACTTAAAGATATTACTCACCTTTTCTCTCTAATATCCTGGGACCGACTACATAAAACATGTCCTTTTAGATAAAGGAAACCAAATGGTACTGTGATATGTTACAATCCCTCTGACTAATTTTAATTCTATGTGATGTATTTGTAGGAACAGGCTATTAATATTGATATTGTGAACTCAACTTCCACCTTCTATAATCAATTAATCATATTCTCAGGTCACAGTGACTCCAATTTGACTTTATAGTTATCATGATAAAAAAGTATTAAAGGTAGCTGCTGGGGCTAGAGCCAAAGGATTAATCTGAAGTGGGCACGGAGACAAATATAATTTTTGGAAGCAAAGAGACATTGTTTAGTAGAAGATGATATAAGGAGACAAACTTAACTGTGGGTGCTTTTGGATCAATAATTTCCAAAGGAGATAAACTAATCACAGGATTCATTCAAGAAATGAGTCAAATGACAAAATATGAAATATAATGAACCAGTCTTCAATCAGGTGATTTTAACCTTCTTGTCTTTTGCCCACCACTTTCTAATGTCTAAACTTTCTATTTTGCAATCAGTATTTCTGTACATTAGTACTGATGTAAGGCACACTATCTAGTATGGAATAAACTGTCTTCCATTTTTTTCTTTCTTTACTGTTCTCTTTGACCCTCAGTTCCCTTTCCTTGTCACTCTCCTTTCTCCCTCCTTCATTTCACTTGTCACTAGCCCACCAAACATTTTCTGCCACACTCCTCCAAAGCACCATTAAAAGATTTAGTGTTAGTAAAGACTAATTTTAAAAAACTATTTCACACAGCATGGTTTTGCTCCCTGTGTGGACAGAGCATAATTTAGCGAAAAGTGATTCTGAAAAACCATTTAAGACTAAGGGCATGTCTACACTGCAGACAACAATTCAGCGGCATTGATTCAACGGGTCTGTGTAGATCCACTAAGCTGATGGGAGCATGCTCTACTTTCGACTGAATAAGTGCACCTCCCCGAAGGCAGAAGGTAAGTACACCAACGTTAGATATGCTAGTTACATTATGTAACTAGCATATCTCACGTCGACCCAGCACGCCAGTGTCAACCAGGCCTAAGCAGTGACATGGTCTTCAGAAAGAACTAAAGACTGAGGCTACAATATGAACTGGTCTCATAAAGAATGAAATAGAGTGAATAGAGGGAAATGTAGCTATTCTCGGAGCCCAGGAATATCCAAAGGAGAAACTATATAGAGTCTCTTATCTAAAATGTGAATTAACTTGAAAGTATCATGTTTTTAAAAGTTAATAGAAGTGCATGAAACTGATAAAATGCAAGCATGGGGATTTTTCCCCAGATTAAAACCAAGAAAGTGATTTTTTTTCTTAAAAAAAATTCCTTCAATTCTGATTTCTTAACCAGGTAACAAGCTAAAGAAAATTAACATATTTATTAAAACACATTATGAAAAATGTAAATGAAGAGACCAAAGTAAATCATTGTGCTGCTTCTGTCTGTTTCACAAACTAAAGCAACCACTTAAAAGTTCTTCTGATCCCCGTTTTGAGTTCTGTTTCAGATTTACAAAGGCAAAAGATATAAAGAGTTTATCACAATACAAGAGATATAAATAAAGACGGCTAGGGAAGATCTGTGATAAAAGGCAATGCAAAAGAGTGTGTTGCTTCCTGTTTCTATCAGCTAGAAGTCAAGAAGTGAGCTTCATCTTTAATGGCCATCTATAATCCCTTCCCAAGGCTATGAAAGATGGAGCCGCCGAAGCAGGGTCCAGGGGCAGAACCCTGGTAGAAATCTCAGCAACTTCCCTTTTCCCAGTAGCTGGGAACAGGCCTGGGCTTCTCAGTAGAGTGTTACTCCTGCACTTTACTGATGTGCAGTCTCCTCCTCTTTCTCCTGACCTCTGCATAGCGGGTTTAGATCTCTGGCTCCGAGGTGCCTGATTAATGCATCAAAACCTGATACTGAAAGTTGACAAAATAAAAGCATGTCCTAGTTAATCTCAGTGAGTGATTGTGGGACATAAGAAAATCCCAATTTATCTATTCTAGAATGACAAACCTCATCCAGTTTGGGATTTTGCATCTCTATGTATGGTAACCCCAGAATTTGAGAGCTTTGCCGTTAGTCATTTTGTGTATTTAAGCACCACCAACTTGAAACTCAAACATCACATAGCTAGAAGAATCTTAGGCCCTGAGAGGCTAGGATGTGCAGCTGCATGTTTTCAGCTTTGCTATCAGAATGGGAGGTTAGGACAAGGAGTTATGGTTCCATGAAAATAAAAGGAATGTCTGGACAGTGACCTTGGTTTTAGGAACTTCTAACATGTAAATTTCATTGTTGTTATGGCTAGAAATGCTTTGCTGATAAAGAGAAGAATGAATAGTTATTGGCTATTGCTAGGGAAATTGCTAGCCTATTAGTTATGTGCTTTCTCTGGAGAAAATTTAATAAAAGTAAAGTTTAGTTAGAAAGTGTGCTTTGGAGCAATCCAAGGAATCTTTCCTTTGGGTAAGGATTTGATACCTAGGCTATGTCTACACTAGAGAGCTTACAGTGACACAGCTGTAAGATACAGCTGTCCCACTGTAAGATCTCTCATGTAGACATTCTATGCCAACGGGAGAGAGCTCTCCCATCAGCATAATTAAACCACCTCCAAGGAGTGGCAATAACTATGTTCGCAGTAGAAGCTCTCCCAATGACACAGCACTGTCTACACCGGCACTTCTGTCAGTATAACTTATGTCACTCAGAGGTGTGGTTTTTTCACACACCTGAGCGACAGAAATTATACTGACAAAAGTGGTAGTGAAGCCATAGCCAGCTCTAAGTTCCTCAGCAACCAGACAGAAGGAGCGGCCCAGCTCCCTTAGGAGCCTGGCTGCTGATTCCTCAAAACAGTTTAAGACTTTTATGTAACTATAAATGTTTAGAATGCTCTGAACCTACTGCTACAACCTATGTGTGTGTGCGTGCGCTTGAGATGTATTAAAAAGTAGTTCTAAGTGAAAGCACTCTGACTTGTATCAATCACTTATCAGACGGATGAGCTGTACCCCCATTGATTTATTCCTGATGCTGCCTGGAGAGAAACAGTCAATTTACCACTGCTTTGGGTTCTGAACACTTTGGTAACAGTACTTAAATGTAATACACACACACACAAAATTTGTTGTGAAGCAGTTAGGACTGTTACACACATAATGTAGCCAAACACAAACCCACAAAAGGAAACAAAAAAACATTAAATCACTTCATAGTACGTATCCTCTGCTCTCCCACTCAAAAGATTGCACCTTACAATTACATAATGGTATATTGCATATCTCATACTGCAATTTCACTCTGTCCCCCTGTTGTCGTGCTCACATGGATTTACCAGATTATTTTTCCTCTAATACTAATAGTTGTGGATAGCTGGCCGTTCTGGTAAAGGCTCGTGTGCAGAAGGGCAACTAAAGTGGGGAGGCAGAAAACTAACATCCATAGCGAGGCAGAATTAAGGTTCCAGCATATTATCTGTGGCATATAGTAGTTTTGGTAATTGTAAGGTACATGCATGAAACCTTCTCTCAACAGAAACCTGGAGATCCTGACTGAGGACTGCAATCAAAATTGCATCAGTCAGGCTCTTAGTTTCTCTTAGGCCCTTAGCTCCTCTTAATGCATTTTTCATTGATTATTTCCAAACTGATCCAATATATGATCAAATTTTATTTTCCAGTGGAGGGAGGACTGGTTTGGAAACAGATCAAGACTTTGTCCCATAAACACCCCATATACAATTTCATTTCCAGTGGAACCTCACTCAACTTTAAGTAGTAACTGGAAAATGCTTTGCATGTTACTTAAAAATTTGCCATGGAATTAATACAAAAAACATGAGTTATTGGTACCAATTTTTAAATTTTCCTAACAATTAACCACAATTTTAAGGCTCTGTGCACTGAGCTATTGTTGCTCACTGCAAAACACCAATTCCTCTGTTGCTGCATGATGGATAACAGTACATTGGGTACCCTGTACAAAAAGAATCTGCACTAGATGTTACATTATAGTAAGCGTCACCAGGTATACTGTTACAGTCCCCGAATTATTTTTCTTAGCATGTAAGAAAATGTTCAGACTTGAAAGGCCATACTGTGTTAGTTTTGATTATCCAAGGTTCAGTGCAGAGGCAGAGGTTCTTGGAAAGAGAGCTGTGTGAAAAGCAGCAGAGTTTCTCTCTGCCTTGGTATCCAATTAATCACTTCTTGAGACAAAGCTGTTCTCTGGAAACTGAGCAGAGATTCCTGACAAAAGGGATTGCACAACATGCTGTTTTACCATCCCTGAACTGGTGCTATACCCAGATTCTGCATCACTGATTTCTCCTTCACTGGAAAGTCAACTTTCAAGACCCCCGTCGCTCGCTACTGCTCGGCAGTGGAGCAACACTGGTGTCAGAATGGGACACTGGTGTCCAAAGAAGGGGCAACAATTACATTAGGAATGTCAGTGCAAAAGAGTAAAATAATAAAAAATTAAGGTCCTGCCAGAGCTATTAACATAGTATATTGCATGAATATTTTGCATTACAATTATGCTCTTAAATGCAATCCTTGGTACACAGAGAGCAGAGTGCAGCAGGGACAAATTAATGATGCTGTGGAAACCCCAATTTCTGAATTTCTTTCTTTTTTTTTTCCCCAAATAAATTCTCAATCACAATCACATTGTAATGCAAATCAGTTTCTTAAAAAGTATAATGTAGTATCATTTTAAGAAAGGTCATGGATCCAATGGAGGTGTTGACTGTTTCAACAAATTTAACCATAACAACATGTTCACCTGCACTAGAAACTCTAGACACCACAGATAATTTAAGATCACAAAGACATTCAAATAAAAGGCACACTAATCTAACCACTGACAAACAATTATTTTCATTTCACTGTTCTTCGTTCCAGACAAATGAATGCCAGTGATGTATTTGAATCTCCTTAGAAACTCAAAATAATTTTGTTAAAGAAAATGAAGTAAACAGAATATTTGCATAATCACTTCCAATGGCTTTTAATTTCTTTCTTTTTAACCAAATTACCACACTCAAAGCTAACATGATTGTCTTCACTATGGATTATGGCAGATACAAGCCAAATATGAAGTTTAAAACAAAGACAAAGTTACGCAAGTACCAAGAAAAATTGCAAAAATTGTTAGCCTTATATAAAAGAGGTAATACCTGTCTTGAAAACCTTACAATACTTAGATGTGACAAATGAGAGCAACAAACAAGTGTGGGAATAGGGAAAAGTGAAAGGATTACAATAAACTCACATATATATGCAAGGTTTGCTATGTGAATATCTTAATAGTTCCATAACCTTGTGTGTGTGTGTTCCCCTCAGATTACGTTTCCTATAATGATTACCACTTTGGTTAAATTATTTGTATTGTAGTAACACACAGAAGCCCAAGTCATGACCAGCATTTTATTGCAAATTAAATAGTGTGGCAAACGGCCGGCTTCTCCCTAGTGGGTCTCGCACTTTTGCCTCTTGTAGTGGGCCAGGGCGTCGTCACCAGTTACCCTGTCTTCCCAGGGAGGGGGGTAGGGACCTGGGCCTGCCCGCTCCTCCGGGTCTCAGCCCAGGGGCCCTCTGAGTAGCAGCTATGTGCAGCTGGCACCTTACTTGCAGCTGCAGGCTTTTCCCCTGGGCTACTCTCCCCCCTCTGTCTTTCTGGCTTCTTGAGCCCAGTGCTTTCTTCAGGACTCCACCTCTTTCCCACACACACCTCTTTCCCACACACCACTGCACTCTGTTCTGTTCTCCTCCACAACTTCCCACACTCCTCTGCTCACCACACACCTACTCCTTCAACTCCACACTGTCTCTCAGGAGTAGAGGGTTTTTATCAGGCACCTGGGTGGGGCCTTAATTGGTGTCAGTTGACTCTAATTACCCTGTACTGACTCTGGCTAGTCTATAGGGAATAAAGCCCAGGTCATTCTGACACTTACATAGCGCCCTTCTAGAACTTTCCTACTGCCCTCTGCCCTTGCTATACCACAATAGGCAGAAAAAAATTCTGTCCCCAGCAGCTCAGAGTTTAATTCAATGTATTTTTTGTTAATGCCATCTTGCTTTAATCCCTCAAAACTCTGATTTTCCTCTTGTATGTCTGTTCAGCCACTTATTTCACCCTTCCATAACAAGAATGTTTATATGTACCAGCGCCATGGGGATGCCTAATGAAACAAAAATCTAAGATGTCAAGCTGAAGGCTGCTTACAGTTCCTGGTCCAGGGGCAACCCTCTGACAGGGACCTAGGAGCAGGACTCTGTATATTCTGCATCTGCAAAATCTGCTGTGGAATCCACTCCTTAGCGCAGACTTATCTCCAGAGTTCCAACCTTTTTATGAAAGGTTAGCCATTTATGGTTGTGAAGAAAACAGAGAAAACATGCATCAAGATAAACAGATACAGTGCTGCCTTCATGAATCAACAGGGAACCTAAAATTGATCAAAGATATAAACTACCCCACATTAACTTCTATAGGGTGTTTATTTTGAAACCTGAAAATGGCAACTTAAATACCAATATGGTAACTCAATTCACTGATAATCATTTTAGCAGAAACATCCAAGAAATATGTTTATTGCATAATCCCAAACTGCCTCTGATGCCTGCACAGGTGCCAAAACATCCAGCATCACCTAACAACTCCTACAATGCACTTGTGTGTTAACACAAAAAGCTGCGGCATAATGAAAATGGAAGATGTGCAGACAGTGTAAAATAAACTGAATTTAATACACTAAACAACAGGATCTGCTATGCTGATTGTATTTAATTAAAAACTTCTATTTTAAAATTTTATTAAAGTTGTCATTGAATCTCCAGTCTTTGTCCCCACACACACACACCACAGTCCAGCAGAATCCAGGGATCTCGCAGCAGAATTTAGGTACAGCTTGCCCTAGAATTCACAGGCATTGCACAGGCCTGGTCTCCACTGCCACCAGCGGTTGACGGGAGATATACAAGCTACATAAAGTACCTTGTGTATCTCCCATCGACTTACTTATGTTGCCGTATTGCAGCGTCTTCACTGCACTACTTCAACAGGAGACATCCTCAGGTCACCACAACCTTACTCCTTTTGGAGAGGTGGTTTAATCACATCGACCAAGAGCACTTCTGAGATCGATCCACAACTTGCCAGCAGTGTAGACACACCCTTAGGCCCGGTCTACATTTACCTTTGAGATTTGGCAGCAGTCGACGGGAGATACGCAAGTGACGTAAATCACTTGCATATCTTCCGTCGACTTTGCAGCATCTCCTCCGCACGCCATCCACACTGCGCTGCACTGACGGGAACAGCATTCCCTTCGATGTAGCGCTACGCCACTTACCGGGGTGGTTTTCCTGCATCACTTGCTGGATCGACTGAGCGTGTCTAGACAGTCCACTCAGTCGATCCAGAGCAATCGATCTAACGGCGGCCAGTTTGCCGCCGTCACTGTAGACCCAGCCTTAGAATTAGACACCAACTGCCGTTTATTCAGGATGAGATGGAAAGAGGAAGATATGTTAATAGAGCTGCCTGATTTGCTAGCAGTTTTGCATCTTAAATCTAGATGGAAAGATCCAATGAATATCACCCAGAAAACTGGTGCCAACTACAAGCATTCTTATGCAAGAATAATAGCTTCTCTGTTTCTTTCCCACCCCATTTTCAAGTATTCCTACATTAGAAAAGGAGATGATCTGGCTTTTCATGTTGCTCCTGCACCCAGGAGCCTCAATCAGCTCTATTCAGTGCGGCACTATAAAAAGCAGGGCTGTAACACTTTAATAGTGTCATTTTACAATAAAGTTTAGTACCATATATATAGCCAAGAGCAAATCATGTCATAACATCACCTCCACCAGAGTCGTTTTTACAGCGTAGAATCTTCAATGATGCATCTATGTTAATCAAATTAATTGTAAGGGCAAAGAATGCATGAAATTTTTTACTGGCTTTTTTTATCCTTCCAATGGTTCAGTTCATCCCCTCATCCCCACAGCAATATGCCTTATTAATTGGCATTTACTAACATATTCTGGGACTCTTCAAGCACCTCTGCACAACACTCAGCATCTTACTCAGAGCTCATGTCCTCAGATACATTCCAAACAGAGCTCTTCTCTCTCCCCCAAGAAGGATGCGTTCTGGAAATTTAATGTAAAGAATCCCAACATTCTCTCTCTCTCATTCAGTATCATCATGGTAGACCCTGACTTGCCAGCAGGAGCAACTTTTTACAACAGCTTTGAATTTTAACTGAGTTTACATGATAAGAAACGACATCACCCTGCTGATGACAGTTGGCAACAGCAGTGGGTAGCCCAATCCTAGGACTTGGTAAGCCAGACTTTCCTCCAAAAGCAGACCTGGAGTGGGCAGCAGCATTACAGGCCAGACATAAAGTTCCCTGTGCCAGCCTTACCGTGATCAGCTTTTCCCAAATGAAGAGCATAGGCCCCACTCTAATTGACAGTGAGATAAAAGAGAATTAGGAGGGTAGGGCGAGAGCGAGTACCTTATACTCTGCTGATATGTCACTGATCAGGAATGCTGTGGAAGAAGTATGCATAGCAGCAAAAGAGTTCTAATTACTTTTAAAATTAGGGCAGATCAAAAATAGATTTTGCCACAAACAAGGTAGAGACTTTTGAGAACAGAGAGTTGCATTACAGGTCAGACAATGAAATACTTTTCTCATTTAACTCTTGCTATTATGCTTTCCCCCTTGCTATTAAGCCTTTAACCAGTTTGTATCAACAGACACACATTGCTTCAATTACAGTAACACCTGGAGTCACACAGTGGCTGCATACAATTTTGATAGGTGAAAGAAAGGTGGGATAACTTCGGTCTTATGTTAAACCTCTGTGAAAGCAGTGCATGCTGGGGGGGAAGGGGAGGAGGAAGCACTAATACTTTTATGACTGTATGAGGATGTGTCAGTTTTAGTGAGAAAAAGAAAAAAGGCTCTGCTGCATAATCTGATCACAGTAGAAATTGTAACATTATATGTCATAAGAAACTGGAAAAAGTTAAATCTAAAAACAGATCTGCACTAAATATCTGTAATATCATCTACTAGTGGTGGTGGACTTCTTACAATTAGTATTTTTCTAATGGGCCACTGAGGCCTTCTGAAAAACATAGCAGAGACAATAGATTTGACTTTACTGATTAATATTGGTCTCAGTTAAACATCATGCGCCATCCTCAGTGATGACCACCAACAGGGAAAGACTGACACAGCAAACTTCTGCCTTCACTGCTCCTCTGAAGTGTATATATACCTCCAGTAGGTGGAAAGGAAGCTCTCCTAATGCCTAATTTAAGCAGCAGACTGCTGAATCCAACAAAAAGATTTATCCCAACACTTTAGACCTCTAAGTTAAATAACAAGGAAAAATCAGAAGTTTTAAATGGGCACTCTAAGTCTCTTTCCCTCTCAATTACTCAGGTTTTGCGTCTTTGGCATGTGATATGTGTGATGTCATAATCCCACTAGTCTCCAGTAATCTAAAGATAGTTCTAGGAAAAATAGAGCAACCAAGACTTGAATTTCTAATGCAAATAATAAAGCAGAAAACAAAGTATAAAAACAATTTGGGTTTTGTTAATTTATAAAAGGAAAACAGGGCACAACCCCCAAAACTATTTTCCTTTTTACGATATGCTAGAGCATTCAGATTTTGGGAAAGCAATATAAACCACTGAGAATCTAAAACTTCAAGGTCCAGTGTTTACAATACAACAAGGGAACAGTTGACTAAAACTGAAAGGCAAAAAATTGAATACTTCAGAAACACTTTACACAGTGTCTAAATTAACCTGTGGAGACTCCACCACAAGGTGTCTTCCAAGACTTTAGCAAGATTTTTAAAAGGTTTAAATATTTATATATCTGTAGCCATGTGAAGCACTAAGCAATAACGGAAGTACTGGACCACCAAGATAACACTGCATTCTTCACATTCTGCTTGCTTCTGGGGAACACTTAACAATCATAATGAGTAGATTTGGGTTTTTTTTTTAAATGAAACTTTCAATTCTGTCGTCACTTTCTGCACTCATCCAGGATAGCCTCCTATTCACCACAAGCTAGTGGATTTTTCAAGTCTTGTACTTCCCAATTCCTTTCATAACTATTACATAATTACAAATGCGATTCAATATTATGAAGTTCTTATAATAAAATACTACTATGTATGTATACATAGGAGGGAGTTAAATAATCAAGCTAAGTAAACAGTGCAACCTTGTAGATTGGCACATGACTAGTTACTGTCTCTCAATATAGCAGTAAGTTCATTTAATGGCTGGCACTAAAGTTTTCTTCCCATCAGTATGAACCTTGGAAGGGAACAAAGAACATTTAGACTAATTTACAAAGTCAAATTTGATTTATCGTCCACCAGATTATACTGGCTTCTTTAAAAATGTAGAACAGAACCAGTATCTCCTCCCTCCCTTACACAAGGAAAATTAAAACAATGATTCAAAGGACACAGGGCTCATCTGATTAGCCACTATTTCTGAAGAATCCATATCACCACAAGTTTTATCTACACAAAAACTAGGATTTGGCCCTGTGAGACAGAAAATTGCGTTTCAGGAACCATTCATGATGAGCATATCCTGCTATTAGAATATATACTTCCACATTATGAATGCCAGAATAATATATGTCAAATACCAAAACAAAATTTAGTATAGGGTTGAAAGTGAAAACACTAGAATTATAATTTAAGTTTAAAAAGATATAAAGAAAGATCATTTCTATACTATTTTAGGCTTTAAGTCCTATTTTAGATATGTAAAATGAACATATAAGCAGCAGGTCCATTAAATTCATTAATAAGGATAAATCAAAATTTGAATAGAATGAAATCTATACAAAGCCACTGAAGGACAGAAACTGAGATGTGCAAGTAGCAACCACCTCTCTGCAACCGAAGCCAAGTTTTGTACATTCCCTTGAGAAGCACTTTTAATAAGCTCTTCAATTTACTTGATTTACTGCAAATAATCTTTCAAGTCTTCATTCCTCTCTTCCAACATAAAAAAAAAGTTAACCAGCACTCAGTCTACATTATTTTAAATTACAAAGAAAAACTCCACCCTGTCTCTCAAAGCAGTACTTTCCTTCAACAATTTGCTCTCCCAGTGAGGTCAATGGGAAATCAGTACAAGTGAGGTACCTCACTGTGTGGCTCAGAGGAGAATTTTGGCTCTGATAAACATGTGCTAAATGTAATTCAAACAGAAAAGCAGTATGAGACTACAGAGGCCTATTTTAATAATATTACTGGTCATACCAAGTGAAAGACTGTTTATCAACTTCAAATTTATGGTGAGAAATATTGAGGACTTTAATTCTTCATTTGGGATGTCTCAAAGAATGTCTGTTCAGAACATACTCAGTGATCCAGCTAAAGAAAAGTTTGAAAAATTGTATTCTAGATTACTTCTAGTACATGAAACAGTTTACCATTTTAAGATTATGTAATCTTAAATATCACATTTTAAGTATTAACACCATGTTGCATCACAGTGTTCTCTAAGTCTAGAGTGAATGCAAGAAAAAGAATTCATGGACATAATCTAATTATTCAATGCTTTTTGTGTACTCATTTCCACCATTTCTCTGTGATGAACTTAAAACAAAAAATGGAATGTTAACTGACAGATTAACGAAAGAGACACAGATACAAGTGAGAGATTCTTCTTTTATTACTTACTCCTCCAGTGACAGAAAAACCGGTGAAAAAAAAAATCTGTGGCCTGTCAACCTACAGATGAAGAATGGTAGGACATCCTTAATTTGTAAGAGCCAGTGAGGACACATCCACTCTCTAAATTCAAATTCCGAAAAAGCAGACGATTAATAGCAAAAGGAAATCCATTCATTTTGCTCAATGTCTTGAAAGTTCATAAAAAGCTGAATTGCATTATTAGCTTTTGCAATATATGAACTGCAGACCGTAGTTAAAATAAAGCATTGGAAGGCTCCTGCTAGTGGTCATCATTTGATAAAATGTTGCACAGGACCAGTGGTACCCAACTCACTACTCCATATGAAGCTCCTCCCCATGTTACCCACTGGAACAGACACTAACTGCTCAAGAGTGGAGTTCCCCAGAGGCTCCAGCACATGTGCACACACAGAGAAACAGGAAAGATCTTCTCAAATAGTCTGTAAAGGTCCTTGCTTCTGGAAGACCCCTCAGATAGTCTCTGCCAGCACCAGAGAAGCAGCCTTAACAGTCCCTACATCCTGACAGTCATTGACACCAATATTGGGCTTTCTTGCACTCTACTATGTTACACAATAACCATACCATTACCATAGCTCACTTTACTATGCTCTTCACCTACCTCATCTCTCCACTCAATCCCTTCCTTGTCTTTTTACCCTGTCTCCTGCCTTTAACTCATAACCACATCAGTGCTGAGGTACTATGGAAAAAAAATGCCTTAGATTACCCTCCACTCTTCCAGTTCTTTCCTTACACTCGTCTCTTCACCAATAGTCCACCTTCCACCCCCGTTACCTCCCAAAAAACCTGCTAACATTAAGTAGATGCGTTAAAAAACAAAAAATTACCATGATAAAAGGTGCTCAATCAAAAAAAAATAAGATAATCTTACTACTATAACCACGAGTATTCCATTCATTTACCTTCCCTTATGACATGTCCCTACTTGTCTCTGAAAATTGTGAACTCTTCAGGGCAGAGACTATATATTATTATTAGTCTAGCAAACTGTAGGTACTATATAAATGTTAAATAAAGTATTTATTAAACTAGCAGGGTAGGACACAATATAAGAGTTTCAATGCTCCTCTGAACTATATAGCAGCTGTAATTTCAATATAACTCCTAATTTACCGAAAACCTCTCCTCAGAACATTTTCTAAGCTCAAAAAGAACTGACAACTGAAAAAAGAAATCTTCCAAATTTTACAAATACAAAGACCTCATCAACTTTTTTGTTTAGTTAGGGAAGAAGGATTGAAAATAAAAAATAAAGTTAAGCAAGTACAACGAAGAACTTGTCTGCGGGCATCTGCCAAGATTTTAGCTACCTATTTAAGCACCTGCTCACTTTTTGACAGTTTTCCAGTTGAGCCCTGGTGTAACGCTTACCTGGCGATTCGGCTGCAGTTGATGGGAACTCCCATCAACCGCTGTGCTTCCCTTCTGCACAGCATCTTCACTGCACCGCGCCAATGGGAACCTGCACTATGCCACTTGAGGGGGTGGTTTACCAGCATCGACTTCTGGATCGATTGAGCTGGTCTTCACTGACCACTCAATTGATCCAGATAGGTCGATCTGACGGTGGCGACTTTGCCCCTGCAGCATAGACATATCCTGAGTTGGAGAGACTCAGAGGCTGCTGCTGGTCAAGTTTGCAGAAGAAAGACAATCTTACTGAAATATAAACATCAGAATTGTGCAAAGAAAGTAAATTATGGACCAAAAGTACTACAACCCTTAACCACAGGATTGGCCCATATTCAGGTAGCATTAGTGACTTCAGTGGGACTACTCACAGCTATTATAAATGAGAGCTGCAAGAACAGGTGCCAGGTTTACCTCTCTGATTACATCTTCACTGGAGACAGACTCAGGCTGGGTCTACACTGAGAGCAGCAAATTTGCTGCCGTCACATCGATTACTCTGGATCGACTGAGCGGTCTGTATAGACGTGGAAGGGAACGCAGGAGAACCACCCCGGTAAGTGGAGTAGCGCTGCGTTGAAGGGAGCACTGTTCCCTTCAACGCAGCGCAATAGGGATGCTACGCAGAGGAGACGCTGCAAAGTCAACGGGAGATATGCAAGTGATTTACGTCACTTGCGTAACTCCCGTTGACTGCCGCTGAACAGCAAAGGTAAATGTGGACCGGGCCTCAGTTCATTACCCCAGTTAGCCAAACCTGCCTACAAGTATCAACGCTGCAGAGCCACCCTTACATCTGACTCACATGGCCACTGGAGTTACAACAACCAGGGTAAGGTGCTTTGATGTCTACAGGCTTTTCCCAGGATTATTAGCACCTCACTAAACTGAGTCATTCTAGGAATTGTTTTATTGTGTATTATTGAACAACTCGTCTGTCTTGTGAGCTCCTATGCAGAAGTATTCTTAACCTGCCAACATATCAGACTAAAAGGACTTTTGGCTGTGCATGCTCCTCAGTTCTGTCCCTTCCAGCACTGGAAAGGCATGGTTGCCACACAGCACGAGTGGTTTTTGCTTTTGGCACCTGTTCATGCAGCAAAATGCAGATAAAGGGTATGAGACATAGCACAAGGCATTATGGCAGCAACCTGCAATCCTCAGAAGACAACAGCAGATCTCAGCCAGAAGATCACACATGCTGGATCTTTACATGGCACAGGAGACAGATGATGCTGTTTGTGATTGTTGTGGGTTCCCGTTAAGCTGACCAGTGGCCTGGTGCAGGACCACAAGCACAGAGTTCCAAGACTACGTAACTATGTGTTTCTAATATAAACGGCCGTGGTGCTAGAACTTTTGCTGAAGGAAGGCCACCTTCACAAAGCCATGTAAAGAGTTTGCCTGACTTTCCAGTGCCAGGACTTGCAAATGAGGTAAGCCATCCCAATCGAGAAGCAGGTTGCTATGGCCTTCTAGAAACTTACGACCCCAGACAGCTAAAGGTCTGTGGCTAACCGGTTTTGTATTGACAAGTCAACTGTTGGGGCAGAGCCAGTAGAGGTATTGGAAGCAATGTGAAAGATGACCCTCACCAGCAGAGACACATTCTGGTCAGGCAAGGGTGTGGCAGATGATCCCCCTCCTTGACATCTCCTCTTTCCTGTACAACTCCATCCTATGGAGTCATCCGTTCTTTTGCAGCTCAGTCCTCCAGCCAGGTCACACGTTCCCAATCACCCCTTTTGGGATATACAAAAAGCAAAGTCCAATAATGGAAAAGTCTTTGAATGCCACAAGGGCTTCAGGACTTTCTCCTTAGCTCTGGGACTTGGGGACTGAACCTTTGGGTATTTAAGGCCTTCCCCAGCTGGATTCCTTGCTGAAGGGTAGATTCCTACTGTTGTCCCAGCTTTAGGGGATGGTAGCAGAGCCCTGGCCTACCCTTTCCACCAGGCTCTGAGGGCAGACAGCTAAGTTCTGCACCTTGGGGTGCTAAACAGCTGCATCCCTGGATAACTTCCTATTTTAGTTCCTGCCCCACAGTAAATGAAAGAACTGAACCAAAAATCAAGTTTCAGACTTTCCCAAACAGTCACCAGTCTTTCTTTTGAAGGTTTGGTGAGGTCACAGGCAACAAGAGCACCTGGGCTGTTAATTGCTCAAAGCAGGTCTGTTCTCTTCCACTGCTTGCCCAATTCTGAGCTCCTCTACGTCCCCTTTTAAGCTGGACCTCCAGCTTGGTCCAGGCTCTGCAGGTTCCATCAAGTGAGGCCACCTGGACCCAGAACTGCTCCTTAGCCCCTTGTTCTCCAGTGTGGTGCTTGTATACACCAGCACAGGCCATTATTGCTGTGGTTTAGCCACAGGTGATGGACAATGTTAATGTTCTTGAATAGCTCCTGAACTGTAAGGGCACTATCACTGACACGCATATATACTCTTAGCCCACCACAAGGAGCATATGAAGACATCAACCAGAAAATATACTACTCGCCCATTATGCAATTCTTGATCAACCATGAAGTCAGGTTCATGAACACCAGTGTGATGACTGACACCAAGAAATTCATGAGATCTGGCATTATACCTATTTGAACTAGGAGGGACCTTAGTCCCCCCAAATCATATGGTTATCACAGGGGTTTCTGTCTCCACTGTTATTTTAGAGGATCCCGACTACCCTCTACTTTCCTGACTCATGAAGTCATATGCTGATATAAGAGCACTGGACAGGAGGTTTAACTGAACAGTGGTAGAATGGAGGTCGAACATGCATTTGGGTAACTGAAGGCAAGATGGCACCTGTAACCTAGAAACTTGTTTGAATGCCAGCATGCCCAATGTCATTCACATTATTGGGGTGTACTGTCCCTACATAATATTTGTGAGGACAAGAGCGCTCTTACTGGGTATAGGCTCAAGAGACTGCTGTTTTAAAGGCCTACTAAAGGCAACCAGAAAGCATACCTCTGATCACTGGGGATGAGTGAACATAGGAGAAGTAAGGGATGTGTGGCATGCAACATCCTTGTACAGCTAGGGAAGATGCATGGGAAATGTGATGTCATTTAGTGTTTAGTATACATACCAATTTATCAATTTGTTACTGCTTTTATGTGATTTTGAGTAACCTATTAAACCTTTGGATAGAGGTTCCTGCATCTTCCTTGTTTCCCAAGCACACTCGCACTGATAGTGAAAAAATACTTTATTATTAAGTAGTACAAATATACTGTAAGAACCATATAGGAAGCTGCCAACAAGTGTTCAAACTGCACAATCAGTGCCATCTCACTCATAACAGAACTTCACATCAGTATACCTGTTCTTGTCCCACAAGGCAATGGAGTTCAGTGAACAGGATACACCTGCCCATACACACTTCCATTCCAGGGTACACGGAATGGCTCAGAACCAACACCACCCCCAAGTTGTCCATCAGCTGCAAACGTGGTAGAATAGAGGACAGTCCACTGGCACTGGTATCTGAGCAGCTCCTCCCCTCATGGCCAGCAAACTGCAAAAGGGCTCCTTCTGTTGCTGTTGGTCCTGCTCCCTCATCCTTTGATGATGCTCAAGATAGTCCATTACCAGTTTTCGCTCCTCTTTCCTGTTCCTCTCCAGCTGTTCCTTTCGAAATTCAAGGTGCATGTCCAAATTGCATTCAAAGAGATTAGTCATTTCTTGTATTTTTCTTTTCTTTTAGAGTCCTTTCCCCAAGAAGCCTGGGTGATTGAACTGGCCCAGCAAAGGTGAAAGTTCCTAACAAGACAATGAAAGAGTATATTATATTTTTGACCATGGAAAGAAAGAAAAAGTATCTGTTTCACATTCTGCATAACAGAAAGGCCACAAGTTAATAGTTCTATTTATCTGGTATGACTTTATTTCAATCATATTTACCTAACATCCCAGGCCACCAGTCCACAGATGCAATTTAAGTATTTTATATTTAATTTATTTTAAAAATTGGGGAGAGAAGGGGAAGGGGATGTTAAGGCCCACATGACCAGAGGCCTATTACTAGTGATGGTCCTAACACTATTTCACAATGCAACAGCGTTGGAGGATGTTGGCTTATTGGGGATCCCAGATTGGAAGAGGATCAACTTTGCCAAGCTTAAATAAAAAAGCATCTATGTATGCCAAGGAATTATTTAGCTGCCTGGTTCCTGATCAACACATCAATGACTGGACGAGGCTAGTAAGCTACAGGGGTGGCCATAGGAAGTTTGCTCTGCCAAAGAATTTTACTGACAAAATTCTCAAGCATTATCAACCCGGTGTGGGGGGAAATTTCAGCAAACAAACAAGATTCTGAACTAGGAGGATACAGAGGCTTTCTACGAACAGATCTGCTTTTTTATCTTCATTTCCCCCCCATCCATCTTCCCTGGCCCCGACAATGTGTCACAAACCAAAGAGACAAATGCCACCTGCAACAAGGGACTTTTCCACTTAATACAGCCAGTAGGACAATGCTTTAGTGCTAGTCCAGTATAAAAGTTATAAACAAAGTACATATATTATATATGCATTCATTCTTGCTAAACCTGTAATCCTAATTTTGAATAAGTGTGTTAGCAGCAGCCAGTTAAATCCTAATTAGGATAAATCACTAGTTGCATGTTTAAATTCCATCCCATTCCGACCCTGAAATCCATCTTGGATCACACATGGATGCAGTAAGAAGAGGGAGGAAAGCATAGTTTCCACCCTCAACTGAAGCTAATGCCAACCCATAGCATGTAATATCCTCCATAATAAAATTTTAATTGGTCATAAATCAGCAAAACTCTCCCACTTATACCACAATTTCCCCCATAACCATAAAGAGTGATAGCTGCCTTTTACCTGGCTGTGGCTCTACCGGACTCTGCTTCCTTTACCGTCCATTCCTTGGGCACAGTCTTGAACAGGTCCATAGAATTCAGCATAAGGACATCCTCCAGTCATTCTGGCCTGGTGGTTGTTCTCTCTCTTTTGCCATGAGCATCTCCTCTGCCCTGGGTCTAAAAATCAGACCATTCCACTTCAAAAGCCCATCAAGCCTGGCACTGGGCTCTGTACTCAGGACAACATCAAACACCTGGTCAAACGCCTGATAATAGGGACGGGTGAAAGAGGAGTTGTTGGACATTCAGTTGGTGTCCTTTGCCTTGCAGTAGGTATCCTTGAAGTTTTTAATTTGCCCCCAAGACTAAATTGTCATCCACCTGATCCCAGTCCTCCCCCAATCTCTGAAATATTCCTACAGAGATGCTCATTTCAGCTGCATGTCCCAAAATTATGTTTCCCTGACTGTATTCACATCAGAGAGGAACCAGAATCCTAGTGTGATCCTCTGGTATCTACTCATGCTTTTCAAGGGAGCTGAACTTTGCAGAAATGGAGCACGCTGAATGAAGAGTTAAATGCCAACCAAGTGTATATAAACCAGCAGGTGGTTTCTGGTTAAGAGGAGATGAGAGGAAAGTGAGTAGGTAGAGGACTAAAAATATACAGGCCCTGCAGAACTGTGGGAATGCACTGGAGGACTATCCTAACCCAAGCTTCAGCTGTGTCCTCACTGCAAAGTAGACAGGATAGATCCCACATTAAAGTGAAACATGGTCTTGAAGCCTGCCCGACAAGCAAACCCAGATTCAAAGGCATACAAACCTGGATTAAAGGTTTGCATGTGTGTAGACAAGGGGGGGGTAGGCTAAAATCCAGTCAAGCTATCAGAAACAATGGCTCTCTTCCTTCCATGTTCTTTAAAAATTAAAAAAATTAACATAACAATAAGGACCCATTCACACAAATTTTGACCATGATTTTGTGATTAGTTAGAATACGATCCAGTTTGAGTTCAAACAACAGCTTTCTACCATCACATATGCAGTTTGTGTGTCCCCATCTAGTACTCTTCCCAAAGAAAAAAATAAGCAGTCTCTGGCCAGCTATCCCATGCTGCCTTACAGTCAATACCCAGAACACATGCATACAAAAGCATGTAAGGCAATGCACTCAGATGTCCTACTTCAGAGATCTAGGTGAAACACAACTCAACAAACTACAGTAGAACCTCAGAGTTACAAACACCTCAGGAATGGAGGTAATTCGTAACTCTAAAATCTTCTTAACTTTCAACAAAGTGTTATGACTGTTCTTTCAAAAGTGTACCAAATATTGACTTAATAGAGCTTGGAAGAATGCTGAAAAACACAGTACTATACTCTATTTGCTTTTGGAGGGGAAGGGGCGGTTTCTGCTGCTGCCTGATTACGTACTTAGGTTCCAAATCAGGTGTGTGGCTGACCAAAGAATTCGTAACTCTAGTGTTCATAACTCTAAAGTTCTATTATAGTTACACAGACTTGTTAAGGTGTACTACCTGCCTAAAAAGCATGTACTGAACCAGTACAGGAATTCAATTATGTCAACTTAGGCTTCTCTTAGCTGACACAGTAACTAAGTTCTAATTATGTTGTGTCCAGACAATAACCATGTTTACCTCCAGCTACGCAGCTCCAGCATGGCCAAGTTTAAACGTAAGAGTTGGAACATTTACCAAAAAAAAATCATTTTACCTTCCTACATCGCATATCAGTTTATTAACCTAATTAGTAATTTAGTAACCTAATTCAGTATGTGCAATCTGGGCATGTTAATGTTACCATGAAAGAATTGTTGAATATCCTCATTTGTGTTAAAATATGTAACCCCATATTCAAAGAAATTTATTATTTGAGTTATTTATGCACAACAGGTGCATAAAATATTTAATATTTTCCTTTTTCAGATTTAATTGAAAATTGATTTAGTGTGTGTGCCTGGAGTAGATCACATTTACAAATTTTCTAACTGAAAGACTGCTACACTGAAGTAGGGGGATAATATCAGAAAATAAAACTTATTTACAAAATTTCCACACTAATGTCAAGCTACTCATCTCATTTTCATGTCTCTCCCTCTACTTATGTTTCCCTGTTTATTTCTTCCCTCCTCCTGGATTATCCAAGACCTCAACATTCCAAAAAAGAACGTGACAAAACTTGTTCTCAAGCTTAGTTGTGTCACCAGGCCATCAGTACAAATTTCTTTTGTCTAGCTCAACTTTCTCCACCTACCTTCACAACCAGTTGTTTTCTCAGCCCAATGCTGCCACCACATATATCAGATCACAGTCTTTCACTTTATGTTACCACTGAGAGGGAAAAGCCATGTGCAATAGTCAATGACTAGAGTGACCATATTTCCCAAAGGTAAAATGGGATAGCGCGCGGGGCTCACTCAAGCTGTCCCTCCGCCTCATGTGGGGCTCGTCCAAAGCCCCACCCCAGCCTGGAGCTGGCCCAAGCCTCCTCTTTGCAAGGCAGGCTGCAGCTTCCTGGCATCACTGCTCTGCTTGCCATGTGGTGTTTCCGCTCATCTCCCCCAAAATATTCTTCTGAGCCCCACTTTTGCCAAAAAAGTCAGGACATCTATGGCAGGGCTTAAAAAGGGGACTGTCCTGGACAAAAGGGAACACATGGTCACATGACAGAGTCTTTCGCTGCTGCTTGGACTACAAAAAGGGACATTGCTAGTGTCTCTCTCACCCCACCTGCCCTTTAAAGTGCTCCCAGAATCTGCAACTTCCACTTCCCCAAAGGCCAGCAGAAAGAAACGGAAAAACACAGGAGGATCAGATCAGTTTCACTTTAATCTCTTTCCACAGTGTCATCAGAAGTGTGCTAGTTGAAGAAGCAACAGCAGTACAAATGTGGTTTCCAGCCCCCCGGTAGGATTTTTTTTTTTTTAAATACAGGCAAAACTCTGCTCTCATAGCTTGCTTGTGCCACAAAATTCTTGAGTCTAGCCAATGTCTAACATCATTAAATTCACTGTGGGTTTTTTCTGGGAGGTGGAAGGGGGAAATAGTAGTAATGTTTTCACAATATTAAATTCTATAAAAACATTTTAAAGTTTTGGATTATTAAATCAATATAAAAGCTATTCTATAGTATCTGATAGTGAGTTCCCACATTATCACTACTGAGAATGGTATTCAGTAAAATGATAGGATGGGAAAGAGAAACAACAAACTTTTTTAAAAAACTGTTCATGGTCCAGTTATGTTAAAAAAGATTTCTTATCAGCTTTGAGAATTAACCAGTTAACATAATGGGTGTGAGATACGCAATTTTATAAGTCAAAAGCACATACCCATTCATTTATGCACTGCACTTTGCAAAGAGTTTTATATCAGAGAGAGCAAAGGCATAACCAAACTATGTAATGTACAGTAAAACTGGCTTACAAGAACATGTCTGATTATATATGCCATTACAAAGTAAAACCTCAGGTAGTTTTGGAAGCCAAAACAATCTACTTCTGCTCACCTTAAATGAATTACTTCACAGACTACTTTTGGATAATACAAAGCAATCACCACACAACAGACATGGAGGGGAGGAGAGGGATCCATTATATAGTCCATCAAAGCAAATGCAGGATTTGCCATGAACGTATTCTTCTACGCTTTCTGTTCTACTTAGGTTCATATACCAAAAATGCTCAGAATGCAATCTGATGTAAGTTTATTGGGGTTACACTTTATCTACATTTAAATGGGGCTTTCATCATTACATGTTCTAACAGATCCATGTTAGAAAGTTCTCTCACTAATCTCCCTTACAAACTGGTTATTCCATAATTGTCCACTGCAGAGTTTCTCATACCTGTAAACTACCCAGCATCCTCTGACACCATCGGAGGATACGATCTGGACTACCCAGACCACTGGCCTGACCCTGAACAGCAATTCCTACGTTTCTGTAACCTATTTACATTTCCCCCTTCCTAGTCATACCACACTGCACTGCCCTGAACGCTGTGGGTACGGCAGGGCTTGGGACACGGGCAGCTCGGGCGGGTCAGAGCTCAGCGAGCCCTTCCGGTCCCGTTCATCAGCCAGTCTGCTCCGGTGCACGGCTCCCCAGAGACCCCTTATGAGGGGAGGGGACCGCCGGCTCCGGGGCCCCGGGAAGTGCGCGCCCAGGGCACGGGCGGCCCTGCCGCCCGGGACGGAGCTGCCTTTGCCGGAGCGCGAACAGGAGCCGGCGCCACGTGCCCCGCACGGGCCGCTACGGGGCGCGGCTCCCAGCATCAGTGCCGGAGGCGGGGCCTGCGGATCCCGAGGCCCCACCCTGGGCCGGGGGAGGGACGGGAGGCAGCGGCCCGCCGCGGCGCGGCGCCGGGCACCGACCCGGCCCTCCGGCTGGTGGAAAGCGCTGACTCAGCCTCCGGCTCCAGCGGGGCCCCGGCCCTGACCCGACGCGGGCCTGGGAAGACGAAGCCGCTGCACCCGACAGCCGCCCGCGCCGCAGCTGCTGTGGGCAGCCAGGCCCCAGGGAGCCTCCGCTTGCCACCGGCCCGGGCCCCGGCCGCACTGCAGCGACCCCCTCCCCCCTCCGGCGTGACCGGGGCGGTACCCGGCCCGACGCGGCCCCCCCGCGCCCGGCCGGCCCCGCTACCTGAGGCTGTGTACCAGCTGCCGGCGTGGCTGGCCTCCCGGCAGAGCACGCGGTTGGACATCTTGGTGCCTGAGCCGCCTATGGTGTTCGGGGGGGAGGGGGCAGGAGACGGGCCCGGCCGCGGCGGCAGCGCTAATCCCCCTCCTCCCCCGGCAGAGCCCGAGCCCCCGCGGGGGGGGGCGGCGGCGCTGCCGGAGGCGCCGCGGACCCGGGCGGCTAATGGAGAAGCGCCGCGCGGGGGGGGGCGGGGCGGGAGAGGGCTCGGCCGCAGACGCGGGCAGTGGAAGGGGGGGAGCCGGGCTGGGACAAAGCGCGAGGCCACCGCCGTCTACTCCGGGCTGCCTCGGGTGAGGGGAGGCAAAAAAGAAGAGGCCGCAGCAGCAGCAGCCGGGTTTTGGCCCTGCTCGGCTCCCGTGGAATGGGGGATGGCACAGACCCGGGCAAGCGGCTCTCCATTGGGTGACGAAAGCAAAAGCCCGACCGCCATTGGACGCCCTACCTCCCCCTCCTTGCCCCGCCCGGCAGGCCCGATCGCGGCCTGTGATTGGACGGCGCCAGCGGCTGGGGAGCGGAACGAGGCGGGGAAAGGACCACCGGCGGAGCTGGTGTGGATTGGTCCGCTGGGTTGCCGTGGCGATGGCTTCTGGCCCCGCTGATTGGCGGGTTCGTGTCGCTGTGGTGGCAGGGAAGATTAGAGGGCAGGGGAGCGCGGGGGGACTGAGCGCGCCCCGAGGGAGCTAGGCCCCGGGAGGGGAGGGGCGTTGCCGGGCAGCAGGGCCCCACCCCCACTGGGAGGGCCTGGCCGCGACCGCCGTGGCCTCGCGCGCACGCTGCCTGCCTGGCCGCCGCGCCCCACGGCCGACCCCGGCAGAGCCAGTGTGGCGCCTGCAGCCCCCTGCCAGGGCGGGACCCTTTTCCCACCTGCCCCCCAGAGTAGCTGTTAAACGGGCTGATTTCTCAGAGACTGTGGCAGAAAAGGAGGGGGCTTCCGGGGACAGTAACAGCCTGACCCCCCTGCAAGCACATTTCCCCCGTGCGTCCCCTGGGTCTCCACTGACAGCCCTGTTTTCACTCACATCTGTCACTCACATCTGGGTTTGGCTCTCCAATCAGCACTTAGTGAATAGTAATGTTAAGGCCATATATCAGTCCCATTCATTCTCTGATACCTGTGTTGGCCCCGCACAGCGAATGGAAGTAAGGGGTACACGTATTTCAGTCAGCAGATTTCCCTGATTTTTCCTGGGCTCGTGCAAGGGGAAGCAAGACCGTGCCATTGAGTAAGAAGATAGCATTTCTATATAGTCACTTTTCAGACTAGGCCACACTTTGAGCCACGTCAGGCTATTTTCTGATTTCAGCCACACTAACGTCAATTACAGTGACTCCGTGACAGCGGATTTACTCCAGCTTTACACCTAAGTAATCTATCAAAATCTAGCACTAGGCTACAACAGCATTTAAACTTGATTGTGGAATTCTTTGATCCCTTTCATACCTAGTCTAAACCTAAATTCTAACAGATTTTACAGACAACTAAGTTTGACCTATATTTAAGCACTGTTCTTAAACTCTCTTGCAAGTCTTACACAGATAGGGTCTAAGAGAGCAAACTAAATTTCTTTTGAGATTAGAACACTGCTTTCCTGTGTGCTGTATCAGTCTCATTTTCTCCATAGCCAACAAAAAGTGAGATACCCTCCAGCATCTCCTTTCCACCACATCCAGTCCTTCAAAAACAGGCAAGGAGGTGTCTGAACAAGGTTTCCTCATACCAGGTGTTACATCACATGTGTAACTAAAGACAGAAAACAGAGTTCACTATTGAGTAGTTATGCCTGAAATCATGCATTCCCAAACCACATTATAGGAATAACACGGAAATTATAATAATTGGGCCTACAACTGGTTACCTGCTCAGCAGAACAAGCTAATTATGTAGACGTAGTGGAAACATGCTTTATTTTTTATATTTAAACTAACAGATAGTAATTGAAACCTCTCTCACATTTTCAGTACTGAGACAGGTAACCAGAGACTGTCTATCCAATTCCTCACCTGGACTTCCTCCCTCCTTCCCAGCTCCAAATCAGTTCTGCCTCAACATCCACATCAATCTTGCCCCCTCAGATACTTCCCCCCAGTAATTCTCTCTCCATATCTGTTCTGTCCCCTCCCATGCCTCACCTCTGCTCCTCCTGCAGCTCTTTGAAGTGAGGGATGCCTCACCATCCTCTTTCCCAGGCTGTCAGGTGTTGCAAGGAGAGAGTGGTGTTACCTCCTTAGGGGAAAGGGAGAGACAGAGAGAACAGCCTGTACACCCTTGTGACTTGGTGCCCCTCGGTGACCAAGCTCACTTTCTAGCAATTTTATTTCCAAGAACTGTGACCTAGTGCACTTTAAACACTGTTTTTCCCCATCTCCCTACCTGAAGACTTCTATTGCTGACACTGATCCTTTCAGGCCATTTTTGTCTCTCTTGTCCCTTCCTTTAGCTGCCCAATTTTAATTGTTACATAGCTTTTTGAATAGCAGGAAAGGGGAATTCACTCCATGTCCTCCCTCACCTCTCCCCTACTGGCACCAAAATTCAGATGTATCCAGCTTTACTAATTAAGCACCAACTGTGCTTTTGGCACTTTACAACAATCACATAGTCCTGGCCTCAACAATCTTAGACTGCACTGACCCATAGTGAGATGCTATGAATTGGAATTGGCAAAGCATATTGCTGTGGCCTTTTGTGAAGACCTTATGAAGTATGTTTTGAGAAAGGCTTTAACTGAAAAGGGAATTGTATAGTGCATAAAGAAGAGGACAACTGCTCCAAATACAACAATCACTGTCATATCCTGGTTGTTGTACATCTTCCTGTACAGGATTTCATTACTTCTCAACTTAAATTCCCATTGGCACAAGTTTTCCTCCACTTCTTTCAATAACCTGGTTCTCCCATTTCCAATGAGGCCTCCTCCTGATTTCCAAATACTGTACTGCCAGTACACTGCTGGACCCCGCTTTCAGATGCCCAGTCTGTTCTAACTTACAGTAGAACCTCAGAGTTAAACATTTTGGGAATGGAGGTTGTTAGTAACACTGAAATGTTTGTAACGCTGAACAAAACATTATAGTTGTTCCTTCAAAAGTTTACAAGTGAACATTGACTTAATACAACTCTGAAACTTTAATATGCAGAAGGAAAAATGCTGCTTTCCCTTTATTTTTCAGTAGTTTACATTTAACACAGTACCATACTGTATTTGGTTGGGGTTTTTTTTTTTTTTGTTCATTCGTGGGGCGGGGCGTTATCTCTGCTGCTGCCTGATTATGTACTTCCACTTCCAAATGAGGTGTGTGATTGATAATTCAGTTTGTAACTCTGGTGTTCATAATTCTAAGATTCTACTGTACTTGGAGAGAGACAATTACAAGGTTATGCAAAGGCTGTAATGACTTAATTCTACTATTTTGGATCAGCATCCCTTCACAATACTCTTTCTGGTCTTCACCACATTTTGTACTGCATTTCTAGAAGGGCAGCTGCATTATTATATGGTTTCCCTAGCAGAGGTTTAATTCAGAAGTTGAAATTAGCCAGTCTTGTTATTTGACTTTGTTTAAGTGCCCCCAGCTTTGCACTAGTTAGATATAGAAGGGGACTGTTTCTGTATATGAAGCTAATTCAAATTCTGACAACACAGGGGAATAATCCATCACATTCCAAAAGGAAGGCAAGTTTCATCTTGAAGGAGTTATACTGTGCTCACTCAAATAGCCTCAAAACCTCTTTCGTGTCCCTTCTGGTTTTGAGGCAGCACAGCTTCCAAGACTAAACTTCTGCCACATCCATATTTTGGCTCCCATGGTGTGCAATAGGGACCACTTGAATATATGTGTAGGCAGCCTGTCTCTTAATCCTCCTCATCCCCTTCCCCCACCTAATTCCTCATCTTCTTGTGAGCAGACAATTGCCATGGAGACATCAACAGACCTGCTACTCCAAAATAGCTAATAAGAAGGTTAACTGGGAAGAGCAGCACAGCTGTTCAAGTGTGAGGGGCGAGCACAGCTACTGTTGCAATAATGATAGGGGGAAACGCAACAACAATGAAAGAGAGATGAGGGACTTCAGCCACCTGGAGAAGGCAGACTGAGTTAATGGGGAGAAAGAATCTAGACTACTTCTGGGGTGGAGGCAAGTGTTCCCCTGTATCCTAATATGAATGTTGCATGGCTGTTGCAACTATTTGTTGATAGCATTTTAAGGATTCCTCTCTCTGAAACTCCAAGCACAAGTACAGTCAAGGATTTTGTCTTTTAATTACATATAAAACCAAACATTTAGAACTCTTCAGAGAAAGTCTGGGACAACAAATAAGCTTTGCAACATTCCGTGACCGTCAACAAATTAAAGCTCTGCAATGGGATGGGGTGAGAAATTAGTTCTAGAATTGGGTGCCGTACTCTCAAAAAGATTGACACCAGCCCCTTTTTATTGAAGCTGGGGAGGCAATAAAATCAATTTGAGACACTGGAGTTAGTTTGCCATGGAATCACAGGAGATGGGTCCTGATTACCTCAGAAGACACTGAACCCTTCCATGACCTCTATTTCTCTGTCTCTCACCATAGCGTTAAGCTAATATTAGTTTATCACTACATACAATATATTGAGACAAGTTTGTTTTGTAATAAATATCTTGAAGAACCATCCTGATGAATACTTCAATATATAATTACCCCCATGCTGGCAGTTATAACTATATCCCAAAACCACATTGCATTGATAGGTCAGTACTAAGAATACCAACTTCTGAACTAATTAACCTCTCAACAGAACCAACTAATTAATGCAGTGGGTTAAAGTTTTACTCAGTGGGGAGAATAATTCTCATGCTTCTATCTAAACAAGAAAGGTCAGGTCAGAGAGCAATTCAAACCAGTCATGCGCTTCCAGCCTATAACCAGCAAAGCCAGGTTGTTAGGAGGTCAAAATAAGTTAGGGGGAATCTAGAGATCTTAACTTCTCCCAAACATTTTTGAAACATCAAATGCCATTTTTACCATTTAAATTAAGAGATTTCCACACTTACATGAAAAGCAATATAAAAATCTTTCTAGCAGTCTTCAGGACTTCCATGTAAGAACAGTTTACCAGTGTGGCCAGTTAAATAAGCATGCAGCATGGAGATCCAGATGCCCATGTATATTTCCAGACATGCAAACACACCCTCTAAAGCTAGAATCCATATAGTAAAACAATAAACCAAAGCAGGTAATTTCCCTTCCTGAGACTTTAGAACATTGCACTCCTATAACCATCTGACCACTGGCTTTCCCAACTACTCATTCCACAGAATCATATAATCCTTGTATTTTAAATGGTTGTCACATTTAGACACTGATTTTTTTTGAGGGGAGAGTGTGTCAAGAAGGGTGAATCACACTTTTCCTTCTCCATTCTCTTTTGTTCCCTTTCTGTACTCAATAATGGCTTTCCCTCTGTCTGCTTGTCTTTTTTTCTTCAGTCTTCCCATTTTAACTGAACCTCACACACTTTTTTGTGAGTATTTCCTCTGATGCCTCTTCTTTCCTCTCCCCCCCCTTCTATACAGGCCGCATCTCTCCTTTGGTCTTTCCTTTTCCCACCTCTCTAACTTCATCTAGATTAGGAAAAATGGACACATTTAGTTCTGGTTTAGCTAACATGAGCTAGCTAAACCCAGCACAGGAACATCTTTAGCTCTACTTTAGCAGGTCAAGGCTCTTAAGCAGCTTAGCATGCATTAAAGGCAGTGCACCTTGTCCAGGCTAGACTGTCAGCTCTTCCCAGTGAACCTTTCACCTCTTTCTTCCATGCTTTCCCAGTGAGCTTTTCACCTCTCCTTCCCTTTCTCCCCTCACTCTAGCAGTGTCTAACCATCCATTTCCTTTCTTTCTCCTTACCAATGGGGTCTCCTGCTCCTTTCCTTCTCTTTCTAGGAGTTTTTCACTCTCAATTGTAGGGAGTATTTTACCACCTTATGCTTCTCTTCTGTGGGATAAGGGGAATCTCTCTTCCCAAAGAGTCATCTCTTTAGCTCCCCACATAGTTTAAGCCAGGGCAGGAAACTGGCTTCCCATAACAGTGCTACAGTGAAATAACACCTAGGGACAAAACCAAAGAAGCATGCAGTTCTTCAGAGGAAACACATTAACACAGGCCCACCCAGTGCTGGGAATACAGGATCATCGTGCTCTGTACTGAGCACTTGGGCCAGCTATCCAGAGAAGCAATGAAAAGTGACTTGGAACAGCAACCCCTATGGTGTCCCCCTAATAACAATGTCTGGGCTGGTGGATTTCTGTCATTTTTTCCAACCACTCTGGTTCTATAGCTTTTTCCTTTGTGTTCTCTAGTCTCTCCTATTCTCAGGGAGCAGCTTACTCCTGGGATTGTTATCTCAGTTCTCTCCCCTTTATAGCTGTCCAGTTCAGACCACCTTTCTCGGTGTACAGATAATCTGCTGTTTCTAATGTTTCTGGTGTTAAAAGGAACTCACCCACAACACCTACTCATTGCTGTCTAAATCATAATAAAGTGGGGAAAACTATCATTTCATATGTACCTTAATACTACAAAGGGCTGGGAGAGGTCATTGAGGATGATGTCCACAACTCCTCAACGTACACATGATTAGCAAAATACCCTAGTCTGGCTAACTAAAGGTTTATTATAATCTTGTCTTTTAAACACCTAGAAGCCCAACAGCTGCCAGTTATTAGGCTTGTTAATACTCCCCTCAGGAAACTCTTACTGGTTTATTAAGGCTAATTGCCAAGCAGACACAGGATGTTCTAGAGTACAGATAAAATCCCAGCTGTAAATGGGATACAAGTCAGTTTCATAAGAGCCAAGATAAATATTTTCCTTACCTTATGTTCCTAGACTGTGTTGATTCGGAACAGTTGGAAACTTGATTCTTTTCTTTATTAGGATTGAGGGTATATTTGAATCCAAATTTAAGGACACCTTAATTTTGCAGTAAAGATTAGTAGAGATTTTGCTAAATTTCTCTTTCATTTTGAACCTGTTACTGCAGCACTTGACTTGCCACATTTTCTGTTGTATAGGACAGGTGTTTCAATGTGACTTCAAATTGTGTGAAATGCTGTACCAGGGAAACACACACTAACGAAGGCTTGACTGAAAAAAAAAACGTACATAAGTAAATGCAATGATCAGAACAAACAGATAAGTATATTCTAATAACTATAGTGGTGACTTCTACTTTAGAGTGCATGTGTTTCTGCTTTAGCCCACTAATTTCAATTGCTCATAGTTTTCTGGCTTTTTTTCTCTATTCTGGGCTGAAGTTTTGCAAGCTTTGGTTTTGCCTGAAACTGATTATTTTTCACTTGCTTGTGTAGAGAGGCTGAATTTTTTTTCCCTCAAAACATACCTGAAAAACCATTTCCCCATTTTAAAAAAAAAATTTTTTTTAATAATAGCTCAACTATCAAAATGGCTGCAGATAAAAGATTTTTGCATTAAAAAGAACCCTCTGTTGAGTATCCTGATGCACGCAGTTTTTGATTGGACTGGCATCAATTTGAAAATCAAGTGCTGAAGATCATATGGATTTTCTTGCCAGGTTCATATAACACACAGCTAATGGAGACTGTGCTACCACTGCCTGGCTGGCCAAGTGCATACTGAAAACTACAACAAGCAGTAGCTGAGACAAGAGCATTATTGGAACTGGAAGTTCCTGTTCTGAAACATCAAGGCTTATGTCCCACCCCTACCAGCACTTACGCACATGCTTATCTTTACAAGCTGCATGTAGTCACATGGCAGTCAAAGTTAAGCACAGAAGTGGGGGCTGACTTGCATAACTGATGGGCTGTGTACAGTTTACAAGACTCCAACTGTGAGTGTTCAATGGGTTGGTCAGATTGAAAGATTACAATAGGTAGTAGTGCAAAGATCTTCATAACTACAGGTAGAATTTGGAATATTGGAGGATTTTTTGTTTGTTTGCCCAAAGCTAACACAAAAACAAATGTCAAAATTAACCATTCCAACAATATTGAGTCTAATTAACACTCAAAACGTTTCATTTGATTTAAGAATTTTTTTCTGTGAGAAACCAAAAAAACCCATTAAATTATTCTCTCAGCTCTAGTCTGGACTATTCTTAAAGTGGTATAGAACCACTTCCTGATCGTGGTAGAGCTGATGTTAACTGCAATTGAAATAGAGGGATGTGATATTGCTTTTAGTAGAAAATCCTTTCTTCTTACTACCTTCACTTAGAAGCAAAAGAAGAAACTGCAATTACTGGTAGGCCTAGACCCATCTCACATACTACAGACCTCAAGGCACCATGCATGGTTTCCAATTCTTTCAGTGGTTATTGGAAAGGAATACTGCAGCTGGGGTGGTTCACTTGTTTTGCTTGCCATATTTCAAGTTGCGATCTTAGGTTAATCAAGCACTGCTGGCAAAATGAATTGGTCCAGAGTCAGCAGAGAGATGGTTTTGGGCTCTGTACATGTGGGCTGACGTGCTTTTTCAGAAATACTGCTTTTAGAAAAATCATTGACAAAATGTTTTTATCTTGTAGCTTGTGTGTGTATGTGTGTTTTATTTTTATTGGTGTATGATTTCTAGAATTGCCTGTTTTTTCACACTTATTTGTAAAATCTGTTAAAATCTCGTTTACTATACATTTAAAAAACAACATAAAACCTCACGTCAAGCTTTTAAATACACATTTAATTTTAGAGCCTTGGCAACTAGTGTTTCCTCAGAAAAATGTTAAAATTGTTTTGGCTTAATTAGGGTTGGTATGGTAAAACATACATAGACTTCTACCTGATACCAGTTGGAGGAGTTTAAAGAGAAAACCTTTTGAGAAACTGGAGTATAACATTACTTCCTACCCCAGCACTTGAACTCTACGTTTGACACTGCATTCATCTATTATGAACCTTAAACTAATAACTAAACTACTTTTCCTAACTCAATCATGCAGCACTTCCTCATACAGCCCTATCAAGTGACACAAAATTAACAAATAAAGACTTAAAGGAATGCATTGGTTTAGATACATACCCTACATATCAATTCTAAAAAGCCTTTTATAAAAAAGTATGTTTCATTGCTCTTAAGTTCAAGTTCCAGAATTGTTCTCCTATATAAGGCCTCCCTGAAAAGATCTTCCTAACAATCGTCCTTCAACAACAGTCTCTTGTGAAGGACAACTTTTTGTTTCTCTCCGTCTGGCCTCCATAGAAGCAGTGGTAGCAGCTGATATTGACATCAGCATTTATAAGTACATGACAGCTGAATGATTGGAATGCTGATGACAAGTGGCAGCTGAATAGGAGATAAGCATAGATGCTCTGATCTTGGAAATTTCAGGTTGACCTATTATTGCACAGCAAGCTAAATGCTGCCAAAATACTGCTGCACAGCTCTTTTGGGGAGTTGAAGGGAGAAGCCATTAAAGTAATTTTACTTCAGACTTGTACAGAACCACACCTCTTGGAGGAAATTTGTTTTGTCCAATAAAGACTGAGCTGAATTCTTACTTCTCATAATTTTCTGTTGGAAACTTGTACTGTATTTTGAGATCACTGGAATTTTTGGCCTTTAGAAGTTCAAACTCTTTAGATAGTATCACCTACAGCTGAGCTCCTTGAATGTCACAGTACCAGTAAACAGCAGTTTGTCCTTTTGCTTAGTTACTCCACTTCTCTTTAAGAAGCAACAAACATGCTAGTGTCCACTGCTGCCTTATTGTTTTTGCAGTTCTATGTATTCCAGTTGCTGACTCTCACCCCATGCCCTCCTTCATTTTCCCATCTGATTGCCCAGGGGATGACAGAATAGCGGTTAAGCTGAATGAGCTATTTTTGCTCCTATTGCTTTTTGTATAGTGTTTCAACTGAATTAACTCACCCATTTTAAAGAGTTATGTGGTGTTATCTAAAGGGGAAGGTAATGGTCTACATTAATATGGTCACCACTTTTACAGAATTGTGATAAATCTTGTACGCAGTATGCCTTGTGAGGTATCATTGGAAAAGTTGTCATCTTCTGGGTATTATCTTGTTATAATGTGTTTATTGACATTGTGTGTATAACTATGAAATTTTGCCATATGTTTGTAACTCAAACATGTTGTGGGGAAGAGAGAGGCCCACAGATTAGCTCTTCGGGAATAACAAAGGAACTGTCAGTAAGAGTTATTGCATGTTATCCCCAAAGACACCTCTAACAGAACATATGCAGAAGGTCCAAGCAAAGATTTGCAGCTCATATGATGAATTGATGGCAATGCACCTATGCCCTGCAACTGCTTGACTCCATGACACCACAAGGATTTTTCCAGCAAAAGAAGTAAAGCTATAAGAAGGGAGAACAAAGGCTCCTGGCTATCTTTCCTACCCCATCTCGGGGTAGGAATTCTGGACAGGGAAAGTTTGAACAAACACTGAGGTCCCCAAAATCTATTTGAGCAAGCCAGAGAGACTTATAAAAAACTAGCACATTTAACATTCCTGCTATCACTTTGGAATACCTACTTCAATCCAAGTGTAATGTATTTTTATTTGCTTTAACTGTTTTGGATCTCATTTCCTTTTCTTCCTTAATTACTATTTAATGAGTTTACTAAAGGATTGGCTTCAGTGTTGTTTTGAGCATCCATTGACGTGGATAAGTAATTGGCCTCCTATTGCTGGAAAAACCTAATAGGTGGAGATTTTTGGTTTTAATAACCTGTTATCACAAAAGACCAGTTTGTTTGGTTGGTAATTTAGGCTGGAGTGTCCTGGGGGACTGTCTGTGGCTCCGTGTTAAGCTAGTATAGCAACACAGGAGCACACATTTGTTATTGGTTTGGTTAAATCTAATTATAGAATAGACCACCAGCATGGGGGTGTCTACCCTGTTTTTTGACAGTCTGACCTGAGTGGCCCTTTCAGCTGTGATCCATACCAGGCAGGCTGACAGCTAAATAAGGAGTCTTGTAGCCCCTCCTCTGAAGTGCAGCTCAAGCTTCCTGCCTCATACTTGCTATTTGGATGGGCTTCTCCCTTCTCTTTGCATGGGTTGGGTTCCAAGTTCTTCTTCTGGTGGCTGGTTCCTCCACCCAATGTGATTCCACTGTGCCTAAGACACAAGACATGCTATCCTCTGGGAAGATGCTACCACTGTGCAAGGAGTATAAAACACTAGGGTAACTAGTGTGAAAAATCAGCGTGGGGAGTAGTAAGTACCTATATAAGATAAAGCCCTGAATATCAGGACAGTCCCTATACAACTGGGACATCTGGTCACCCTAGTACACCCAAAACAATAAAGTACTTCAACACAAACCCCAGCAACGAAATAAACATTAAAAAAATAACAGTATAACAAGGGGGGATTTTATTGGGTGCAGGGAAAATATGATCTGGGGAAGCAAAGGGTTAAGGTTTAACTAATAAGTAATAAACATTAACAATTCAATCAGTTCCCTGCCTCCTAAACCCCAGCTCCCTCCCTGGAACCTTTCTAGGTAGATGGCATGCTGAGGTTGAGTCCAGAGTACTGCAGTGGTGTGAACATCGGCTGGTTTCAACAAAGAGTACCTTTACTCTGTGTTCACCACTGGGTGGACTCCACTAAAGTACATAGGTGTTCTGCATCTAGAGGATTGGTGCTAGCACCCAGTGTGGGTGCAGTCTCTTGGAGTGTCCCTTCAGTGTCCCAGACCCCCAAGTGGACTTGCTCTTCCTTCAGGGTAAGCCATGTAGCCTCATTGCTTCCAAAGACTGAATCTCTGGGCTACCAGCACTCCTGCTTCATATAGTGATCTCTGTGCAGTGATCCCAACTGAGATAGACACCTGATAACGATTCATACACTCTTCAGGGATTAGTACACCTCACCCAGTATTTGCAGTGTCACTCAAACAGCATTAGGGTGACCAGAGAGAAAGTGTGAAAAATCAGGATGGGGGTGTATGGTAATAGGTGCCTAGATAAGAAAAAAACCCAAACAGCAGGTCGGTCCCTATAAAATCAGGACATCTGGTCACCCTAAGCAGCACTGTGAGAATAAGATGGTTCATTAGTCAACTGGACAACAGCCTAGAAGTCCTTATGTTAGTGTAGAGAAATGGAGGTTAAATTATAGTCTAAATCCATCTGGTTAGCCCAGAGGCCAGCCAAGCTGTAATGAACCCCATATTCAGGCTCTGTCTCTCTGACTTCCTTGGATGGTTCCCTGGTGAGACCCCCATCTCCCTCCAGCAGCCAATTCTTTCCCCCCACTTACACCTTCCTAGTTCTTTGTTCTCAAGCTAGGGGATTTTGCTCAGTTTACTTGCCAAGAAGCAAGGACATCCATCTTCCTCCACTTACTTGGTTGGTAGTTATTAACTTCCTGGTGATTGTGTTTTCCATTGTCTTTTCATATTCTCCATTGCAGTGTTTCTCAACCTGGAGGTAGCAACCCCAGCGGGGGTCAAAAGAAGGGTTGCAAGCAGAGCAGGCGTTAGGGGGCAGGATGCAGTGCAATTGTCTGGGGCCCCATGCCACAGAGTGCCCTGCAGAAATGTACATGTTTCAGCCCTGCACTGTGAGGCATACTCAGGATTCCTAAAAATATTACAGAAGATTCCCATTTAATTATGGTAGGCTTCCAAGTCCCAGTTTTTGCTCCTCTGCAATACACAGAACTCCCGCTGAACCCTGTAAGTACCTGAACTCATTACATGAATAAGTTTTCAAAGTAAAAGTTCCCATCTCTGGGCATGCACGCTGCTTCCTCCCTGTAGGCATCTGGACATCTATCTCTAGCCTAAGCCCCTCAGCAATTCACAAACTGGGAAATTTAGGCACTCGGTTGCCTAATTCACATGTAGGGCCCAATCTGGTAGATGTGTTCAGAGGTCACCTACCAGATCAGGTCCCGTTTCACCTGTGGCTGGTGGAGGAAGGAAAGGGAGGTGTGTGTATGTGTGTGTGTGTGTGATCCACTGTGGATAAAGAATTACAGTCATTGGGCCAGCGACAGCATGACTGTAGTCCAGTGGTTAGGGCATTCACCTGGGAAGTAAGAGACAAGTTGTCCAGTCCCCCTGCTCCAATCACACATAATTTATCCACAACAGAGATAGTGGCATATCAAGTGGGGTGGTGGCATGCTCCTGGGCACTGATCTGGGGAAGATGTCTGCTGCACCCTCCTTGGAGGAGCTGCCTCCCACTAACAACTCCAGCAGCCGCATCAACCAAGCCCCTCTGCCTTCCATCCTCCTTGTCTCTCCGCCCCTGTGCTGGGTACAAGGAGGGAGCCGTGGGGATCCCAGCTGCACAGGGGCTAGGCAGCCAAAGGCAGGGCTCTGGAGCAGAGCCCATCACACCCTACCCGCTCCCCACTGCTGCCAGGCAGCCCCCTCGTACTTTATTTGTTTCTCTCATCAGCTGCGGCAGCAGCGCCCCACAGGTGAGGTCTGTGGGACTGTTTCCCGCTCTCCTCCACTCCTGCTTCCCCCGCCACGCCCACAGCAGGGGGAATGAGAGAGAGTGGGAAACAGGCCCACAGCCACCCCCCTCATGGGCTGCTGCTGCCGTGCTCTGACAGGAAGGAGGGCGCAAATGTAAGTGCCGCTGGGTGCCGGAGACTCACGGTATGCAACTGAGTGGAAACCACCCAACAGGAGAGACTGAAAAGCCCCACATCCAACCATCCTCTAGCTCAGTGATTAGAGCACTGTCCTGAGAATTGGGAATTGAACCTGGGTTCCTCACATCCCAGGAGACTGCTTTGATCACTGGGCTGAAAGTTATAAGGTGGGAACCACCTCCAGCAGCCAGTGTGTGGGGAGTGAGGCAGACACTTCACTCCCACAAGAAACAGCTTAGGTGCCTAAGGCATCTCCAGGTTCTGTTTGTGCATCACTAAGAAGAGATAGATACCCAAGTCTGAGCTACAGGGAGGTGCTTATCTCCATGAGGGGGCAGAGCCTAGCACACCCCCTCTGGTTGACATCTCCCCTCAGCTGGTTTAAGTGGCTCCCCACCTAGCATGCTTGCTTTTGTGGATCATGTTCTGAAGTGCCTCTCTCTCCCCATTCACTGTATGGTGAGCCTAGGCCCCCAGCTTGACTTTGTGACACGTTCCTGTGATTTTCTAGATGTCTAAAAGTTAGTCATCATGAAACTCAGCCTTGCAATGCCTGTCCTTCTGTGGATTGCATCCTGACTCTTACCAGGCGCCCAGATCAGGAGTCCTGTGGAGGCTTCATCTGCTCTCAGTAGCCAGCACCAGGCAAATCTCTGCCACTCTGGGTGCTTGTCTCTACCGTGCTGGAACTGCCTCATCCATACAATTTTCCCACAGCACTTCAAAGACTCCCTTTGTAGGGAGTGGGAATTAATCAGACTGTTCTGCTGCTCTCACAGGCACCAACCCCAAAAAACAAAAAAATGAAAGCTTGCCTTGGTCTCTGAGTCAAGCTGTCCTCTCCCACTGAGGGGCAGAGCCGCTCTGGCTCACCGTTAGTCCAGGCAATGGTTTGCCCATTTCCCCCATCCCCACATGCAAAAGCCTCCCTATTGGCTTTAGCAGGAGTTTCTATCCATTCCATCCCCCCTTGACACCACGCATGCTGGGAAATGGTGTCAGCTTAATATGGCACTCCAGAAGCTGGCAAACAGAAAGAGAGGGACAGGAGAAAGGAGAGTTAGTCTGTTACACAGATTAGTGTCTCACTGACACCTGTGCAAGCCAGTTAGCCTATAACAAGCATAATCCAAACACAAGAAGGTTGTACATGTGAAAATGATGGCCATATATGCCCTCTAAACCTATTACTGGTAGTGGTTCACAAGATGAACAGAACCCAGTTTATTTTCAAGAGGCCAGTGCAAGTTTGTTGCTCTGGCAATTAAGAAAAAAAATATTTTTATTTGCACACAGAACAAGTTAGCTATGCAATTGAATGAAACACAAGCAATGCTGAACTCCATGATGTTATGGTTACAGTCACTTCTCAGCATACAACTGCTCTTTACTGTTAAGGAATTATGCATAGATACTAAGTGAGAAAATACATCTATACATTTAATTTGTCTGGCAAAGTGTAATGAGTTCTGCAATTGAATTTCAATGGTGAGTCACAAATAGCATATACTCAGTGACCAGTTAATAAACACAATCCCATAGTGTGACGTTTGTTTGGCACAGGCCATTCATATAATTATCAATAAGTGCCAAAAAAGGGAAGGGGGAAATCACACCACACACTTTTCACAGATAATTTGCAAATTGAAACAAAAGCTAAATTCTGCAGATGAGTTATCCTTCATGAAAAATTCCACACTATTACCCCCAACCTGGCATCTGGGAGGGTAGCAACCTCTATTCCTGAATAAAAGTAATTTGTCATTTCTAACAAATTGTCTCTAAGCCAGTGATAATACTTAGTGCTAAATGTCAAAATGTCACAATTAGAGTGTAACCATTGAGGGGGGATGGGTAAAACGCTTTAACTGCATTTTAAGCACCAGCAAATTTGAAGGGAACAAGAGCTTTCAATGATATACAAACAAGGATCATTTTTCATCTAAAGTTATATCAAGAAAGGGAAGGGAGTGGGTGTAGATTTTTAAAATGATCATCCCTTCCAAGTCAGTCAAAACACTCGTTAAAATCCTTTGAGGTTTCATTAATCAGGACACCTGCTAGAAGTTTAGAACTAACAGCCTCTTTCCATAACGCCTTGTATTTTATCAAAAATAGACTTAACATTGCTTTTCTTCAAAAATCATTCTGCCGTCTACTGCTATCACACATGGACTACTGCAATCAAAAAGCTTCCTTCCAATTTTTTAATGGCATCCAAAATACTGAGCGGTCATGCTGAGAATGCCAGCCAAATCTCCTCCCTTTGAATTCTTGGGCAATTCAGTTGTTTTCTTCTTCACCCCATATTGTTGTCCCTCTTCTGACAACCCCTCTGCCAACACTTTAAAGCCATTAGGGATGCAAACCACCCTTTTCTTATTTGCATTGAAACTTTGTCACTCCCTACAATGGCATCTGCCCTAGGGAAAGCTAGATGCTGGCTGGGAGAGGATCACTCTGACAAGTGTGGTGCAATTATCTGTAAATATTTGTACTTTAGTAAACAAAAAGGGAATATACATCCTGAAATCATACAAATGAATCTACTGATCCTCACACTTCCTTGCTGGACATTTTTGATCAGCTATTCCCAGAACATTTCAAACAGGGTTTGATCAGGCTCTCTTATTAGAGCAGAAAACAAATACAAGAAAAGATGTATGTCCCTGAACAGATCCTAGGTATCTGGGGCCTGAAGCAACCTAAAGGTAGGTTCCACAGCAGGGGATGAAGGAGAAATAACCAGAAGTGACTATAGTCTTAGTTCCAATCCTGCAAATACTTACACATATGGTTTTCTTGATATCCTTCTTGTGAAATGAATGAGACAAATTATCTATAAAAATAGTGATCATGTAATACACACAAGGAAGCAGGATTAAAGCTGCCAGAGGCAACCTTAATTCTGTCATTTCCTAACTTGGAATATTTAACTTTGCAGCCTTCTTGTTCCTTTAACTTAGATTGTTTTTTGTTAGAGTTTATTAGTTCAGGTAGTCACCTGTCTCCAGCTGATGCGAGTGTTGGTGGTTAATGAAGCTGGGTTGTGGTGACTAGAGAGCAGCAGAGATGCCCATTTTGTCACAAGGACCTGTCTGATTATCACTCTAAGCCCTGGTCTATATTTACCTGGCGATTCAGTGGCAGTTATACCAGCTACGCAGAGTAGCTTGCAGAATGCCCGTCAACTACTGTACTTCCCTTCTGTGCAGCGTCTTCACTGCACTGCGCTGATGGGAACCGTGTTCCCGTGAACGCAGCGCTATGCCACTTGACGGGGTGGTTTTACACTGTCGCCTAGATCCAGAAAGGTCGATCTGACAGTGGGGACTTTGCCGCCATCAGTGTAGACATACCCTGAGGTTTACAGAGGTGCAGCCCTGTTTAAGTGGGGATGGAATCTACAGAACCAATGTGGAAGCTGCCTGCTTTTATGGCATCAGGTTGGGGGGCTGGAATGGAGCGTGCTCCATCTTCTCCATGATTAACACCATCTCACTGAATTCAAAGGCCAAACCCCAGGGAACCACTGCTACCATGCCAATGGTAGGGGTCAGTGGCTGAGGATGGAAGCTGGAATAGGCCCAGACTGCTTCTGAGAGAAACTGCACCAAAGACTGTGGAGGACATGTACATAAGGATAATAGCTCGTATCTCTCAGAGAGGGGCAGCTACTGCATAAAGAGAAAGAGAAACACAGAATGATTCTAGTTAGGATAAGCAAAGGAATAAATTTGCAGACATTTTAGAACGTTTCTATAGGATTTCCTATGCACCAAAGGAAAACCAATCTAGAAACAGCATGACAGTAATGAGAACTGGAGGGGGAGCTAAGCCTCCTAGCCTGTGGATGACAGGTTTGATCTTTCCTCTTCAAATGCACAGACGTAAAATCAAGACAGAAATAGGGAGCACAGTTAAGGAGTATAATGGTGATGCATGTTGAGAAACAGGAGACTGTACCCAAGAGATCATTTGGCTGCAGCAGATTGAATAATTTTGTTTATATTAGAGAAATTTTTTGGAAAAAAATCGTTTTGCTAGAAGTTACTTACCTACTGCAGTTACTAGTAACACATATGCTTATTGTAAATAAAAGTAAATAAAAAGTCTATTGTTTGAGTTAACTTTGTGCATTTTGATAACATGTTTTGAAGTCAGTTTTAGTTTCCTCAAACATCAGCAAAGAAAAAAAAATCTTGTTACTTTAAGTATTCATAAAATGTGAGGAATATAAAGGATGCTCTGTTAGACATGGATTTGTTTTAAATAAATTAGTTTCACATAAATCACGCTGCATCCCTTTTAACATGGCAATGCTACTGATGTTCCAGAATAAGAAGAAAGCAGGTATATGGCAAACAATGCTTCAGACTTTTTTCCACTCACCTTTGCTTATGGCAGGATAGAATCACTACAAGACTTAGCCAATATTAAGAACACATGTAGATACTAAATGGAGCATTCCTTTATCATACTAATAAAACCCACCACTAAAGAGTTACCAATAAATAATGCTCAATAGCATGCTGCTGTAGCATGAATGTATCTGCAGCATTGGAGGCTGTTCAGATATGTTCACCTATGGTACCTTCTGTCCACTTTTTGTCTAAGTAAAAATTAAAGCTCCCATGGGACGCTGAAGTGAGGCATCTTTCTTAATACATTTTCCATCTCACTAAATCAAGTTCTTGTGTCCAAGCATATTCATATGCTCCTGATGACAGCTTGGCTTGTATCTTTCCTGGAACAGCGAATATTGAATTCTACAATACTAACAAAATTTATGGCTTTAAGGGTTTGGGATATCTTTAACAGGAACGGTGCTATATAAAACCAAGTCTGATTATAGTAATTTCTTACAATTAAGATTGTTACATTTGTTTCATGGACTGAGGTGAAATATTCCAGTGGAATTATTCAAGCTTTCATCTAGCTATGAACTTTCCATATTTTATTCTGAAGGATACTTAAAATGTAGTTTAAAGACAAGTGAGAATAAAAATGTACTTTATTAAATAACTCAAGAAAAGGTGAGGGAAACTGTGCAGTTACGAAAAACATTTGTGGTTCTGTAGGATTTTTACAGCAAAGAAAGAATCATGGCATATTAGCATGTAAATCTAGCAGCCAAACTGTCCTCTTCCCATGGAATTAATTTCGGTCCTCAAACTGAGACTTGTTTTTTAAAAGATACGCTGCTAGGAATTCAATGGGATTTGGCGGTCTGTAGAGATAAAAATCAAGAGTAATTACTATTGATCACATACATTTAAATAAAGCTGGAGATCTCTTCAGCTTCACTGAAAACAAAGATTTACTTGTAAAACCACTGGACAAATTAGAAATTTTCAACTTTGTATTGCAACGACAAACAGAAAGGACCATGCTTTAAGCAGCAACTAGAGAACTCCTTAACCAGGAAGCTCCTTTATTTATTAAGTTTCCCACGGCAACACTTCCTGGTCCTATATAGCCACTCAACAACGTGCATCCTTAGCCTACATCTACAATATGATCCAGGGATGCGATTCCCCTGCTCATGTGCACACATGCTAGCTCTCACAAAACTCATGAGTATAAATAGCAGGGTAGCCACAGGATTAGCAGCAGAAGCAGGGCTGAGCTGTGCCAGGTAAATGCACGCCGGTTTCAGGAGAGCATGTACTTAGCACAGCTCAGGCTCGCTACCGTAGTTACACTGCTATTTATACTTATACTAGCTCAATAAGAGCTAGTGCGAGTTGGGATGCTGGCTGGATTAGGTGGGACCATTTATGATATTATTCAACATCAATATTTCAAAATTACAATAATTCATAGGAGATATGCCATGTCAGGTACCATTAGAAAAGTTAGAACTTTCCAATTATGATTATATTGTTTATGTGCATGTGTCATATTTGTACTGGAAGTTATGGATATGTTTGATGTATCTGTATTTCAACTTGTGCTGTGGAAGTCAGTTTAGAAAGGCTGGCCTCTAATCCCCATCCTATCCATATCCATTTCAAAGAGTCAAATAAATTACCCAAGTTTACACACTGAATTTATTTAATGTAATTTCCAAAGCATTTGCCTATTTCACCAACTCCTGTCACGTAAGATAAAGATTTAAAGTTGCCAGCTCCCTGGTTTGATATGTTGTCTTATTTGATTTACTTCAAATAGCTACTGTTTAGCTCCTCCATTAGAACAGTCTGCCTCAAAGATATCTTTGTTGCTTCTGCCAAGTATTTTTTTTCCAACCAACATTGTCATGATAACATTTGAAATTATTGGAAGAAAAAACACTAACATGCAAACTGCTTCACAATTAAGTCTCACAACAGCCTTGCTATCTACATAGATTTGTTTTTCTTCAGCAGTAGACAAGGGTAGTGCATAAATCCTGGTAACCAAATTTGTCTCACTCCACGTATCAGGTTGTCACACTCATTCTGGAGAAGTGTCCAAAAGTTTTAATTGTGGTCTGGGATATCAATTTAGGACCACACAGTACTCTCCATCCAAAGCAGAACTCCACTGAAGTCAACAGAAGACCTGTGTACATCTTATAAACAGAATATTGTCTCTATATAGCAACTAAGTTTATAGTTACTCATATGAGTAGGTTCTAGTTTAAGCTAAAATGTTCTTTTGGGATTAAGATACTGCTTAATGAAGTAAGCATTAAGTAATGGAGAGGCATGAAAGGTTCTCAGGATTTTAAGTTCTTCCATTTTGGTCTGCAGTTTTTGATAAGATGGACCAATAATTGTTCCTTCAGCAGATATTATTAGTGTGTGCAAGTATGACACTCAAATGGTTCCAATTATACCTAGATGACAGGTGTCAACTGGAAAGGAAGGACATTTGGATGTTATCACTAAGGAGCATCCTTCCCATGTTGTTCAACATATACATGATGCCTCTTGACAAAAGAGTCTTTAAACAAAAGGAACAGTATCTTTGGTATGCCGCTGCAGCACAATCTCTTACTATGTGGATTCTGAGAATTTGGCCTCAGTCCTGACAAAGTACTTAAATGCTCTTGCCAGCTGGATGTACCAGAACTGCCTTGTTCAACAAAGGAAGAGACAGCACAAGGAGTCCCTACTTACTGAGGAAGCAGGGCTTATTTGAGAACCCTGAGTCAGGTTAAAAATGCTGGTGAAATGTCTGTCCATGCTCTCACCACAAGGACAAATGCTAAAATAAGCTTCTTACCTCTCCTTTGCAAGCACAGCGAGTCCCTGTAGTAAGATAGGCACAACTGTCTGATCCAAGTAGGCACGTGTAGGTAACGACTGAAGGTCCACCTTCTGCTTTGATGTTTTCTCTGCATTAATCTTCTCATTTTCTACTATCCTCTGATGAGTTCAAGACACCATGTGAATAAAAATATTTATATTAGTACATTAAAAGTCTATCTTAAAGCAGAAAGTCAGTATGAGAAAGAAGATAAGGGTATCAGAAGATAAATTGGAGGATCATTTCACTAACTCCGTATTTTTTCCTTGGATGAAAATCTCAATTCAGTTCTCCTAAGTTAGATATAGAAAGTCTTATGTTAAATTAACAGCATGTTCTGACATGTAAGCTACATTAAGTGCCTTGAAACCGGAGGCAGCCCCTGCATTACCATTTTCATCAGTTCTCCTTTTATATTCATGGCTTTACCCTGTGAACTGTTATAGATAAGTAAAATTATTCTAATGTGAGCAGTTCTCATTAAGTTGCTCCCACAAGCATTTGTAGTATCAGGCTTCAAAAGCAGGACCCAATCCTGCAAGAAGGATTTGTATGATAGGCCACTTGCATTTACCAAGAGTTCCCCTGCCAGCAATGGTCCTTGGAACAGGCACACAGGTCCACCCATGCAAATCCCTGTGTAAAATCAGGCTCCAATACAGCAATTTACTAATCTGTTTAAACAGGCTGAAATGCTTATACACAAAATAGATACATATTTTCCACTTTTTTGGCTCCACTATATCAAAGAATTTTAGGGATGGATATTGTAACCAAGTTTTGGTCAGAAAATGTTAGAATGAATTGTCTTATACTATTGTCAAATGGATTGCTACACACACAAAATAATGTTCATAACATCCTCCAAAATTGTCAATGTTGCCACATTGTAAAAATGTTTTAAAAAATATTAGCACGATAAAAAGTTAGTCCTTAATTTATTCTAAACTTGCAAAAAACATTTGAGGTAAGATCTAGGAATCATCACAGGTAGTTCAATGAAGATGTCTGTCCATTGTAGCTGTAATTAAAAACAAAACAAAAAATCCACCACCAAACAACGCACACTGGATCATAAAGGTATAAAAATAGAAGAAAACATATACACAAAATGTGCAATGATAAGTGACCATTTTGGGTCACACCACATCAAAATAGATATATTAGAGATTGAAAGGCATATAAGTATGACTAAGATGGAGAATAGCAAGATGGACTAAGATGGAGAATAGCAATACCAACAGTCATTACCCAAGACTAACATTTTATAAACAATAAAATAATGTATGTCAAAACAGCACTCACAAATAAGTAAAAGAGGGGGAAGGAAAAAAACGGACTATTTTGGCACAATGTTTCCAAGCCTGAGAACATAAAAAGCTTCCCCTCCCTTCCAAGTATAGCACCAAATGCTCAAAAAAATTGTCAGGCAAGTGTGATACCAACATAACTAGACAGGCATATTACTTCTTTGTCTGACCATGTTCTCAATATTTCACCAAAAAGGGTCATGTGTGGTCTCTGCTGAAAGCTGAAAACTAGTTGATTGTCATGGTTGTGAGAAGTTTGTATGGGGAAACAATTTTAGTTATGGAACAGGTAATGTATTTTATTCCAGAACTGTTAGAAATGAAACCTGTCATTTGAGGCCAGGGAGTCTCAGAGCTCACAATCAACATCTGTGGAGCCAGCCCTGTATTTACAATTTGGACCACGTGCAGGCTTGAGTGTTTACAAAGACAAACAAAACTAAAAGAAATCTCTGCTTAGGGGACTCCCTAGGCTGAAGCCCTGTCTACACTTACCTCTGAGATTCAACGGCAGTTGACAGGAGTTACACAAGCTATGCAAAAAAACTTGTGTAACTCCTGTCGACTTCTCTGCTTCTGTTCTGCGTGCCATCTTCACTGTGCTGAGCCACTTGAGAAGGTGGTCTTAATATGTCGATTTCTGGATCAACTGAGTGGGTCTTCGGTCACTGCTCAGTCGACCCAGAGAAATTGATCTGACAGCAGTGATTTTGCCGCTGTCAGTGAAGACATAGCCTGGGACAATAGTCTGGAAATGTGTAACGAAAGGGAAAGAGGACAAGTTGTTATCCACTATTCTGCCAGCAGGAGTGTCTCATGAAAAGTGGATACCAAGCTCTTTGGGCTGGACAAGCACTGCAAGGACTGCTCACTGGGTGAGAATTACTTTTATTAGTAACACATTATTTTCTTGTCTAAGTATAGGCTATAGATTGCATTTTATGGGTTTTTTTAAACCTGTACCCTTATGTTTCCAAATCCTTTTATTTTTAATCTCTCTCTCAAGCTCTGTAGAAATAATCTTCAATTTTGTTTTACTATCAATACACCTAAGTCCCTTGTATTAAAGGGAGCATTGAACTGAGGTGAGGCTTGTAAATTGGGATCCTCTGCAGAACCTGTGGATCAGCACACTGCAGGAGTTCAGAAGGCAAGGGATTGGGCACTCAAGTGCAAGTGAGGCACATACATTTTTAGCATACAGAGAGAAAGAGCAGGGCTCATGGGACCCAGAGCAGAGTTCTTGTGCTATCAGGGATAGCCAGTGCTGGGAGGCATTTCTCCCCACCCTTGGCACAGACACTGCTCTCTCATGTGTAAGACATGACAACGGACTGATGGAAGAGGTAGCGGAAGTACGTTGTACACAGCACTTCAAAAATAAAAATACAAACCACCCCACAAAGAGGTAATTATTTCTGATGGACTAGAAACAGAATAGGAGCAGCACAACAGGCAATACTAGTACACTATTGAAGAGTCTATTGTGAAAGGTACCAGCATTTATTGTGTCATGCTAAGCACCCTTTATCTCTCATTGCCTGCAAGCGCACTCAGTACCTTGAATGTTGGGTCTGATTCTGCAGTTATTTCAGCTAAATTAAACGCACATTTACCCCAAATAAGAACTACTACTTCAATTGCAATTGAAAACAATTAAATTTTAGTTACCTCTACATTTTCTGTAAGGCCGTATTCAGCATGAGGATTTTCTGGAACCTGTAAAATAATGTGCTAGTCAGCAAAACTGAAATGTACTTTATGCATCTGTTAACACTATAAAGAGTTTCTTGCAATACCTGTGCCTGCCCCTCGATGATCTGTTCTGTATCCATGATTTGAAACTTGGAAGTCACCAAATGTGCAACAACCTTGGGAAGTAACAAAAAAAGAATTGGTCAGAACATTAAAAATCAATAAAAAATAAGTTAGTTGATAAAAAAATATGATTGACCATTTTAGTCACCATCAAACAAAGAGTTACCACCAAAGTAGGTTTGGGTCCTTTCCCACCCCTCGGCTCTGTAAACCAGATGTTTCTTGGATATAATATCTGAATTTTTTCAGAACATATGAAAAAACTCAGGCAAAGTAACTGTTTCAGACAAGGTTATTTCAGGCAGAATTAGCAAATGGGTATATGTGGTCCAGAGACATTTAGAAGTGACTGCACAAGTTAGTGTTAAAGGAGATCAACAAAGGCTGGGGTTTTTTTAAAAAAAAGAAAAACGTGTCCCTTTTTCCTCCCAATCTATGTAACATTTAAAGAAGGCCCAAACCATTTTTTTAAAAAGTGTTTTTCTGCTCGTTTTGCTTTTTCTACCCTATATGACTGTCCTAACTGAAGAACTAGTGAAACTACCACCCTCAAGAGTCATGGGAAAGAGCCAATCAAGCGAGCGGGGAAGAGCCTGTTTATCCTATTAACACTCACTGCATCCCAGCACGGAATGGACGCGTTAGAGAAGAGCGATCCATAGGGCTTTGTATCACAACATCTCCGAGAGGACCCCCCGCCCCGCTAAGGTGCTCGAGGACGGAATGCCCAAGAGCTGCTCCAGCAAAGCCCGCGGAGGGGCCAGGAGCAGCAGCGGCTGAGAGCGGCATCACCACGGCTGCTCCTTTTGCGTCGCGCCTCAAACACGCCAAGGAGCGGGGCTTGGGCAGGCGGGCGAGGCACCGCTGCCAGAGAAAGAAACGGCCCTAGCGGACCCCGACCCCGCTCCCTCCTCCCCCGCCGTCAGGCGCCCCGGGCCAACGTTACAGCCCGTCGGAAACAATCGCTCCAAGTGTCCCCGGCCCCGGCAAGAGGCGACGTGCCAGCCGGGACAACCGCAGCTCGCCGCTCCCGCCTGCCCCCTCTAGTCCCGCAGCCGGGACCGGGGAACCGACGGAGCGGCCAGGGCTGGGGGAGGCGGCTCCTGCAGCCGTCGGGGTAGCGAGGGGCTCCCCTGGGAGGCCGAGGGCCGGTGTCCGCGCCCCGCGGAGCGGGCAGGAGGCGCCGGGCGCTGCTGACCCGGGCCAGGCCGGGCCAGCCCCTCTCCATCGCAGCTCCGCCCGCTCCGTCCCCTCACACGCCCGCCCGGCGGGGCGGGGCGGGGCCCGCCGCTCTGCCCGCGCTCCCCTCCCCCGGCCGTGTGGCCGCCCGCTCTCACCGAGTCGCGGGGCGAGCCTTAGCGCGGGGGAGGGGAGGGGAACCGTTGCAAAGCAGCAGGCGCCTCTCCGCGGCGTCCGCGCGACTAGCAACACAGCAGCGCTGGGACCGTCGCAAATTGTTTTGCCGCAAGTGAAGGAAGAGGTACGCTGCGGCGACCACTCAACTGCGCCTGCGCGGAGAGAAACCCCGCCTGGGAGGGCGTGACGATGCTAAGCGTCCCGGCTGCCCTGCCCGTCCTCACAGCGCAGGGGCTCCGAGCATCATTCGTGACGTCAGTGACTATGGCCCCGCCCACTGAGGTCTCTTGGCGTGGTGGTGGAGCCTGCGGCCTGATCCTGCATCTCTAGACTGGAATCAAAGCGAATCGACCAGGGAAGAGGCAAGCCCTAGCAACCGAGTTAGCCCCACCTAGCACCGCACCTGCAAAGTCACTTTAGCCAGCTGGTTACAAGTGAGGAGAGAGCCCTGGTTACAGCAGAACCAGCCCTCTTCTTGTAAAGATGTGGCACCTATAGCACATTTCATTCCACTCCGGGTCAGGGGAGCCAACTGGGCAGGTCAAATGATGTCTTGTCTGGCTTCCAGCTGCACAACTTGCCCCAGGGCTCTGACAGTCATATTCCCTCTCCCAGTTGGGTGTATCATCATTAAATAAAGGCATTGCAGGCAAAGGTCACCCTCAGTGACACCCGCAGAGAGCCATCTAAACTAAAAGTTGCACAGCTGTTTGAGGGTTTCATTTGGCTTGCTTAGAACTTTTATTACTGGTGGTGATAGCTGAGATGGAAAGAACTCAGCTTCACTGTCAGAGCCCATGGTGAGTTCAGTGTTGGTAATTAAACAAATATTTCTGAGTTAAACACCCAGAAATCTGTAAGAGTCAAAGTACATACAAACTCCATGTTACCAATTCAAATTTGATGGTGATACTGCCGGTTAAGTACAAACACTTGACACGTAAGTCATTCTTTTACTGGTACTTCAATCTATTTAAGTGAATACTCTTTTGCTAATTTTGAAGTCTGTGCTCTATATTGTTTAGTTTTGCTTGTGAAATAACAAATTCCACCAATTTTAACAAAAATTCAGATATATCTGTGCTGCAGTCCAGATATAAGCTCTGCATAAAACCCCACTGAAGTCAATAGGGCTTGACCTATGAGACTCTCATTGTAGTATTGGAACCAAAATTATTTTGCTCGAATTATTTTTAAGTGATTTTTTCCCTCCATTTAGAGCTACTTGAAAAAAAACAAACAGATCCCTATTAGCCAAGAATCCACCCAGTCCCCCAGTTGATGGGATTCTTACCAGGATACTGTCTGGATTCATTTTCTGGGTGCCCAATTTGAGAACTGGGGTCAGATGTACAAAAGTGCTGACCATCACCATTGCAATTGAAGAGAGCTGAGCTTTGAACATATGAGGTGATATAAAAGTTTAAGTATTCTGAATAAACAAGTCGATCACTAGGCATCTTAAAATCAGCCGCCTGTGATGGGTAGCTCAGAGAGCCAGATGGCTTAGTAGTTAATGCACCAGGCTTCCAACCCCTTATCTTCCCATTGAGGGGCAGTAGTGGTGCCTGGTCCCTATCTTCAGCCCAGGAGTGTTTGGGACCTCCCCCCACTGCATCTGGGGGCAGTTACTGTTAAGTGGGGCATAGTAAGGGGACTCAGACCCAGACCACCAGATCCCAGGCCAGGGCCCTGTGGGAAGTACAACTGGCAGGTTCCTCCCTATACAGAACCTAAATCTGCTACCCCAGGCTACTTGCTACCTCAGTACCCTTTCAGTTTGTGGCATGGCTCCTGTAGTCCAGTCAATAGATTCAGAAAGTCCCAAACAAGCAGGGCACTGCAATCCCTACTGCTGGTATTTGAAGGGGGTGGTGGTTGGGGAAGGCACTGCCGGGGGCCTACCCATTCTATAGTCCCCCCTCAGGCTCCACCATTTAGCTAGTTTCCTTGATGAAGTCTTCTCACCTGCAACTTGGCCTTCTGAACTTCTTTTAAACGGCTTCTCCAGCTGGAGCATGGGTAGCAGGCCTATCTGTGGAGGATTGCCTTTGAACCCCTTTGGCCCAGTGTGGAGTTTGTATAGCTATCATCCCCCAAAATTAGTGGGCAATTTCTACCTCAATCTGTAAAATGGGAATAATAATAATGCCTCACCTCACAGAGGTGTTGTGAAAATAAACTCATTCATGTGTATGAACCACTTGAATATTATAGCAATGAATGCCATAGAAAAGCCCATGAGGAAATTTATCATTCCTGATAATTTAAAGCAGGATTTGAATGGTGGTCAGTAAATAAGATGCGGGTCACATGTCAGAAATGATAAAACAAAATACTGAGTAGCTGCTTGTTCAGTTAGCACCATCCAATTTGCACTGAATTAGGTAAGGGTCCTATGGAAAAAATATGTGATCATGTAACTAAAGACATATACAAGGGGGCCAAAGTAAGGTTGGACATGTACTAACTTGATTGTCATTTTATAACTTCTGAGAGCTTGACTTTGCAACCTTAATTTTTTAAAATTTATTGTGTGTGATTTGTTTATTATTTGTATTACAGAATGAGCTAGGAACCCAAATTAAGGATTAGTGCACCACTGTGCTAACCTTTGTACAGAGGTAATAAAAAAGACATTATCTTCCCCAGACAGCTCCTAATCTTCCTGTCAGACAGGATGCAACAGGTGGATGAAACAGACATACAGAATGGGGGTAGTTTGGAAGACTGAGGTAATAATAAAATGAATAGGATTTAGCAGAAAAGTAAAAGTCACAGTTTGCCTCTTGCATAACCAGTGCCAGCCAAGAATGATTTATACCCATCATGGCAGAGGTTGGTTTTCAGGATGGATTTAAAAGCAGATCAGGTGTTGGCTTTATGAATTTTGTTGAGTTTCAACCATGCAGATAGGCTCAGTATGGGAGAAAGCATGGAGTGCTTGCAGGAGAAGTGAACAGGTGGGCGATCGAGGCTCCAATCAAAGACAGATTGCAGGAGTCAAACTGTATGTTAATAGATACAATAGACAGGATGAACCTAAATGGTGAAGAACTTTAAAGACTAGGACAAGGAGCTTATGTTGGATGTGGTGCAGAAGGGAAGCCAGTGGAGGAATGCAGAGAGGGGGATGATGCAGTCAGTGTGATGAGCCAGGAAAATAATCCTAACAGCATTGCTTCAAATTTAATTAAAAGGGGGCAGTGGTTGATGTCAGGTTGAGGTTTAAGATTATGAGGGTCTGAACAACAGCCTTGTCAAGTTGGAGAGAGAGAAAAGTCCAAATCTTAGGCCAGGTCTACACTTGTGGCAAAATTCGGCAGCAGTGGATGGGAGATATGCAAGCTACATAAAGTAGCTTTCGTATCTCCCGTTGACTTCCTAAATTCTAATTAGCGTGGCGTCCCCACTATGCTGTGCCAATGGAAAATGCCTTCCCGTAAACGCAGCATTAATCTTTTTGCAGGGGTGGATTTATTGAGTTGACTTCCAGATCGATTGAGCGGGTCTCCACTGCCGCTCAATTGATCCTGAAGAATCGATCTGATGGTGCTGCCAGTAGTGAAGACATACCCTAAGAAATATTATGGAGGTTGAAGTGGCAAGACTTCAAAATGATCTGGATATATTTAACTTCAACAATTCATATTTTCAGCATAAGGCTATGATGTGCCAATTTGATGTGCATGGGCTGACCCTTAGGCTTCTGCTGAATCCTACTGAAGTCAACAAGCTGCATGCAAGTGCTAGGATCCAACTGCAGGACCGAAGCCCAAACCACTAGCCAATAAGTACTAGATCCTTTATGAAGGACCCACACAATAAATTGACTTTACAAGGGAAACAATGAAAGTGGCTATGTGACTGTGCACAAAGCAAGCGAATGGGAAAAAATGTTTCTCTTATCTTTGTTATAAGTAATCTTAGGTGTTGCTTGTAACAATAGATTAAACATTCTTGGACAGAAGTGATTTTAACTTGGAACTATCTAGCCTTTTACTTAAACATTCCATCACCTTGCAAAATAGACAATAGGGATAAATAAATTCATATGCTGAGTTGATTTTTGGGGATGTTGTGGAAAAATAGTACATCATAGTATACAAATAACAATACTTTGATTTCAATAGTGTTTTTCATTTGAAGATCAGAGCACTTTACAAAAGTAGAATTGTATTGGGAAACTGAGGCACAGATTGATTAAGGGTCTTGCCTAAGACCATAGAAAGTCCAGTGGCAAAGCTGGGAACAGAACTCAGGAATACTTACTGGCAAACCTGTGCCCTATCCTATAGACCACAATATCAAACAAATTGGAAAAAATTCAGGGAAGAGTAATAAAAATGACAAAGGGACTACCTCAGTAGGAAAGAGTCACATAAATAAATATGGTAGCTAGGCTAAATGAGAATTAAATCAAGTGTGACAACTATCTACAAGTATTTCAAGAGATAATGGAAGAATAATTTTGTAAGGTAACTCAGAATGGAGTAAATGGAAAACTTTTTTAATGCTGACATCTAATAATAGATCTGTAAGCTCACCTACATTTTGTAGGTGACACCAGCCAATGGAATGAGGCACTAGGGGAAATGTATTTAATCATCTGTAAGATAAACCACTTGGCTTGCATTGAAATTTCAAGTGAAACAGCATATTTATGGCCAGGATAAGAATTCCTACTCAGCAAGATTCATCTCACTTGCCCTTCTGAGAAGGGGAGTAAAAATTTCCTACTACCTTATGGTATAGCAGAGAACCCAGCTCCCCCACCCTCCAAAGAGCCAGTAAAAGTACGTGAGTGGAGGGATTTGACCAAACTCAAAATGGCTTATTAATAGTTTCTGATATTTTATTCATTTTTAAATGACAATGACTTTTGTCACGCCACAAAACAGTAACGTTTTTTAAAAAGAGGGAATAGATGGCATAGGAGGTTGGTAACAGGAAGAAACAGCAAAAATATCTGAAAATGGTCCTGGTTAATCCCCTACCTACACCTGCTCATGTGTGTGCTACATATCATACTGACTTTTTGTCTTTAAAGTTGACAGGTAGGTATTAAATTGTGTAAGTGTCTTCCATGGGAAGTGTTAAAAGCTCTATTATTTGAGTCAATTAAAATTTGCCTAGACAAAGCGCTTGAGAATATACTCTAGAGAGCAATCCTACACGGAGGAAGATGGACAAGATAACCTATTAGATATTACACATCTCTAATTGATACAAGATTAAGAAAAAGAAGCAATTCTATGTCGCCTGCTAACCTAAATCATCTAAATGTGATTTTAAACACAATGTGATACAATTTATCTGTATTATATGTTGACTGCTTTATGGGTCACTAAGAATTCAGTTAGCAAGATTCCAACTGTTCCTATTATTTTAAAGTAAATTATCCATGATGTTTCCACTCAGTGAGTTTCAAATTAACTCAGTCTATTACATTTTAGTAGCTTTGAAACATCCCTATATTTTCCTCAAATAGTTCTCAAATTGTAAGGAACTTTAAGGCCCAATACTGCAAATACTTACTATTGAGTATAGTGCTTATTCTTGTGATTTCCAAGAGAGTGCCCACAGTAGTAAGCACTATGCTCATTAGTAAGCGTTTGCAGGACTACTGGACCCTGAGGGCCTGCTCTAGTTCGCATTGCAGTCTTTCCATTGACGTTATTTGGAGATGGCTTGGGCCTTTAGTGCATTTAAAGATGTGTACATCATTAAAAACCTCTCTGAAACATGGATAAGGTGCTAAGAAATGGGTTTATCGCCTGAAATGTGTAAAGCAGCAACTGAAGGAGGTGCACAGACGAAATTGTCTGTGAAAAGGGTGTGTGAAGACTTCCCCATTTACTTTAGCAATAAGGGAGAAAGGGACTGAGTTGAAATCCCATAATAATATATGATGTAAACATGACTCCCTCTTAATGGTTTCTAACATAGTTTGGCAGCCTGTTGGCAAGATAGTTGGACCCAAAATGTTTTGGAACAGTGTTCAAAACCCATGTTTGACATTGGTAGAAACATGTTTAGTCTTTTTGTAAGTTGTGGGGGAAGGGAAGCTTTAAAAAGAATTATAAAAATAATGTATGAAGATGCCCTGATCAGATTTTAAAAGATCCTAATAAAGTCCTATATATTATGTGATGTCATTGGGGGTGGAGAGAGAACCAAGCAGGCACCAGGAGAATGCCAGAAGCTGCAACATTTTGAATGTGGGAGATGGAAAGTGTGATTGAAATATCCTTTACCTCACCAGGGAGAGATTTTAGACACTACTATAAAATTAACTACCCCCCAAAACAGTCCTATCCACTTGCAGTTAGCTAGAATAAAGAGACTATTGCAGGAGCATGATTTTTCTTGCCATCACCAAACAGTCCTAGTAGGGGATCCAGTAGTGCTGCAGCCACTGGTTGATTCTTTCCCTACCTGAAAATGAACCATATGGCAGGGAAAAAAAGTTATGCTGTTCCCTGTTCATCACTGGGAGGAAGGAACTTCTGAGGTGCTCTACAGTGGAAAGTGCAGGTCTATAAGATCCCTCCCTGACCATTCTGTTCTGATACCACCTTCATTACCAGAATAGTATCTGAGCACCTTAGATCTCCTTATTGAGTTTCCTTCCCCTTCTCTGAGTCCTAGTAAGGGAGTCTCTCTTCATGCTGCTATGGCTCTTTATATGAGGAATAGCTCAGCAGGAAGAAGGGGAAGTGGACAGGACCCAGGAGAAAGAATGTGCAAGTTGGGAAGGGGGCATCTCAGAAGAGAGAAGAGGAGAACAACTGAGAACATCAGTGGGGTGACACTAGTTAAAGATTCTTCTTTTAAAAAATACCACAGGAAATTAACTGCAAAAATAGGTTAATGCAAAATTAAATTTACTAGTTTTTAGAAAGAGCAACTCCAGCAAATACAAATATTAAAGTATGTATGGACAGCTCTGCTGCACACATATTATGCAGATTAACCTTGATTATCCACACTTCTTTTTTCTGAAACAAGGTAACAAAGCCTGTTAAGAAAACAGAAAATGTCTTTGGTTATCTGAACACTTGCTTATCCAAATGTATTCAATGTCTCCTTTTGCACTCAGAAAATCAAGACTGTACTGAATTTCTAATGACTAGTTAAATTGTTTAAACGTATGCTTTAATAGACAGTATATGCAATGTGGGCAAATTAATGTCATGGGAGTCTTAATGTTAACATTTCCTGACACCTGTGTTTAAATATATAACCTTAATATTGCACTCATGTTTTTAACAAATTAATTATGGCTCTTTAATATTAAGGTGAGATTGCATAAAATTGTAATTCATGCTGCAGAAAGTGGCCCTTCCCTATTTTACCATCCTGATGATAGATCTTCTAGTGTTCTTCCTTGCAAGATATTTCCCCTGTACTGTGTTTCAGATTTGTCCCAAAGAAGCTAAGAGGGAATATGTTAGAATGTCACCCACACACAGTGACCATCTGCCCTTCATTTGGTGCCTAAGGTTCCACAATACACATCAAATCACTAAACAGTGTCTTGTACACACCAATAATCCTGCAGAGGATTGCAGGTTGTAACAAAATGCGTTCTTTGGTACTTGAGTGTGTGTCACAAATAAGACACGGGGGAAGTCACTTAAACTTCCTCCTGTAACTTCCAAGTTGTCCTTTATTTGAAACATAAAGGGTCTGTATATGGGGGGCGTGAGAGAGATTACCAGAGCCAGGAACCTCAGTCCCAGTGACGCTTTGCATTCCCCGTGGCCAGGCCTTTCGCGCTGCCCGGGGTGTGGGCACCAGACCGCATTACCCACTTTTTGCAGCCTCCGGTACCCGCCAGTGCGAAGGGCCCTGGTGGCTGCGGCCGCGGCTCTTGTCACGAGGGGCTCAGCGGCCTGGGTGGGCGGGTTGCAGTGGCCAGCCCGCTAAGGGCGGAGGAAGGGCTGGAGCGGATCACACGGTCCGTGCAAGGGCCGAGGACCGCCAGGGGATTCGGGGAGCCGCCTGACACCGAGCCGTTGACAGCCGCCCCCTTTTGCAGCACGTGGCTCCGAGAGCCGGCAAATCCCAGAGCGGCGCAGCCCGCGCGCGTTACGAGTCCCGGCAGCAGGCCACAGGGCGGGTCCCGATTCATTTCCCGGCGTGCAACGTTCCACAGCGAGACCTGCAAGTGATTCCACCACCCCCCGCAGGGCCTACAGCCCCCGGCATGCAATGCGGAACGAAAAGACTAACTGTCCCGCCATGCAACGCGCCCGCAGCGGAGTTCCTCCTCAGCCATGGTACACCAAAGCGGACAACAGTACCCGGCATGCCATGCGGCCGGCGCCTCGCGGCCCGTTGGGACGGGTAGTCTCCGCGGCCAACCGCTGCGCCCAGCAGACCTCCCATTGTCGCCTCGCAGTCGCTGCCTGCCTCTCGCAACGGCATGTCAACAATAACCGCACGCTAGGGACGGCGGTTACGCCGCTTTCCCCGTATTCAGAAAGGGCGGTTGCGCTTCCCCTCCCCCTCCCCCCCTGGCCCTCTCAGCGCAGGCTGCCTTGTTGCTGGCTGAAAGGGGCGTAGCCGCCGCCATGGCCGCTTGTTGTCAGTCGCTGGCAGCGGGTTATGGCGACGGCGGTGAATGAATTCTCCGGGCGGCAGAGGGAAGAAGAAGGGCTCAGCCGGCTCCAGCTCCCTGCCTCAGGCCCCCGGCGCCGCCTCCTCCTGCCCGGCCGGGCCGGCTCCCCCCCAGCAGACGGCGGCGGCGGGGGCGGCCGCGGCGTCTCCCCATAAGCGGAACCTCTATTACTTCTCCTACCCGCTCTTCGCCGCCTTCGCGCTGCTCCGCTTCGTCGCCTTCCAGCTCGGGCTGCTCTTCGCCTGGCTCTGCGAGCGCCTCTCCCGGGGGGCCCTCATGGCCGCCAAGGGCAGGGCCGGGGCCGGCGGGGCGCCCGAGCCCGGCGGCGGGGCGCCCGAGACGGTGCGAGCCTGTCACAAGCGGGCCTTCGAGTGCATCTCCGTGGCGCTGCGCATCGACGAGGAAGAGCGAGGTGGGGGCTCGCGGCGGGAGCCTGGGGGCGGCCTCGAGCGGACCCTGGGGTGGGGGCGTGCTTGGAAGTGGGGAGTCGAGGGGGGTGGGTGGTACCCTGGGGCTGGGGGGGGCTCTAGCGGACGAGTCCCTTGAAAGATGGGGCGTCTGTGCACCCCCACATCGGGGTGTCATGCGCCCCCTTATCCTTAGCTCCAGCTGCGTCCTGCACATGAACATCCCTGAGGTGTCTCCGCCTCGGGCAGGTGCTGCTGACAGATGGTGGGTCAGGGGCTGTGGATGATGGGGACTAGGGGGAGGTGGCGTGGAGGGAAGGTACCTGGGCTGTTTTGGCAGCTGCAGAAATGGTTGAGGCGTGGCGAGCAACGTTTCTCACCTCCTGGCAGAGGGATGGCGTAATTTGTGACCCGCAAACTTAATAAACCTGCTGAGCACGTCCAATGAGAGAAGGATGAGCCAGAAACAGGCACAAACATGTTGAAAGAGTTAAATCTTAGCCGTCAAATCTTGGCTCCGTGGTACCAGGATTTCAGCCTAGGTATATAACTGGAGATCTTTTTTAAAATGTCTTTTAAAAATGTTGATGTTAATCTCTTGCCAATTTAAAATATATGTAGAAGAAATGCATTTAAATGCAGCGTTCTTTAGGAGATTGGCTTTCATGTTAAGGAGTGTCAAGGGACAGCTTTAATATATAGAATTTTAGCTTTCACTCCACTTTCTGCCTCTTCCCCCCCACACTTTTGTTTTCAGTGACACAACAGTTGGAGGATGTAGTGATCTAGTGTCTAAGAGATGTGGCACAAATATAATTTATTTTATAAAAAAAATCTATGAAATTCAGTCTTGAATTCTAACTTTTTAAAATTTTAATTCATAGACACAGATTATGAGGGGAAATTAATGGGGTATTCATGCTCATAATTAAACTGTCAAATTATTCATGCCTAAATAATTAGATTATCAGGAACAATGAATGATGTTATGTTTTAGAGTCTGGCACCACCTTTATAGCATAGTCTTAATTTGCAATTTATATAAATGTTTAAGAAAATCTCTACTGAAATTTGATGTACAAGCTGTCAATGTGGGAACAATTGTGCTTATAGAACTTGAGGAAACAAATAATTTAAAATAAAATAAAATATAAGGTTAATGAATCTCATTGTTTGGTTGAGATGTTAAAAGAAAAAGGGGGAAAAAAGCTGTTGTCAGTGTATTTGGCTTAGACCATCAGCCTATCTGCAGCAGTACAACCTTGGTAGCCTTCAAAGGGGAATCCTCAGAGGAATGGGTTCTGTGTTGGGCTTTAAATTTCCCAGGACATTTCCAGCATGATTACAAGATGTGATGATTTAATGAAACTATAGTTCTGCATAGCACCAGGTAAAAATTATTTCCCTCTTTAAAATCAAAATAGAACTTTCCTAGAGACTGCATGCTTGGTATGTAATGAAAGGAACAGGCTTACTTTGCTCTAGCAATAACATGGGAATGGCAGTGATGAGCTCTAAAAGAGACTGCTTGCAGCCTTATTAACGTAAAAAATGGTTTGTGTCACAGGACCTTGATGGTTCAAGAAAAACTTAGGATTCAAGATGGTTCAAAATGTTAATGGTAGTAAAGGTGGTGATTACAAAGTACTCAAGGGTAGATAAATCTCCAATTCTGTCAAGCACCTGTTATGGCTCACAATGACAAACTAGTGTGTGCTTTTTTCAGAATCCTGGTATGGAACTATAGCCTTAACATTTAAGGAGAAAAAAATAAGAACTAATTTGTTTTTTAAGTTTGATTCTCCTTCTCTTCCCCCATCTCCCAAGTCTCCTCTGTTAATTGGCATGTTGTATAGTCCATTTGTTTTAAGCAGCATTGAATTACACAAATAGCTACTCAGATTATGTTGGGAGAGAGAACCACTTACAATTAAACTGTTGAATCTTTACATAGTTAATAGTTACATTTTTTCCAATTGTGGTGTTATTTAATTGCCATCTTTCTCTAAGTCTCATAACTTATCACCTGTCAAGACTAGAAACACTTCAGGAAGGCAATACAAATACTTGTGGAATCAGTAGATCTTTAAGAACTTTTTGCAGACCAGTATAATCATAGCATTTTTTTAAATCTACATTTTAGATGCCTTAGCCAGTTTCTAGTGCCCAGGGAGTAATGGTAGTGCTTTTCTTTATAACTTTATTCAAGTTACTGCTGTGATTCTCAAACCCCTTTATTAAAGTCTTTGCAGTCCATTGAGCAGCATGCAACTATGAAGCCTCAAGTCTTGCTCTTTTCATCAGTTTGCATTTTAAAATATTACTCCTGCACTTCTAAAATTTTATAGTTGTGTTATCTGTCCATGTTGAATAGTAGTGTAAAAAAAAGTAATTTTAACTATGGCTAATACAAGCATATATGTCTGTCTAGGAGGAGTACAAGTCAAATACAAAGTTGACACTATTACATCCACTTTTCTGAAAAACATCAAAATGTTAATGTGTGGTTTCATTACTTATGTAGGAAGCATCCATTAATCTATGGATATAAAGAGATTTATATAGGAGTGTGTGTGTTGAATCTGTTTTTATTCTTTTTCAGGTGGATTTTGTACATCATCATATGTGAAGTGATTTTTTTTTGTTATGCTTAGTCTGTGGGTCAGTTAAAATTTCTGAAATGTCCCCTGTTAATTTGTGCCCATTTCGTTTTGAAAATATATGCACTTAAGTAGGCATCATTATAACTACCTACTGTTAATTAATTAATTTTTTTGCACTTCTAAACTTTTAGACACATTATAATGGGCTTGTCTGGTAACTTGTGACTACTGTGGCAGTGGCTTGAAAAATCCATTTCCCCTTAGAGAACTGTGTGCAGTTAGGGTGGGGTGAGCCATCAAATTCTGTAGAATCTGAGTTTTACTTTTTTAAAAATAAAATGACTTAATAATTGGAGGGATAGTCTGAACGTGGATTTATGCAGTAGTGTTTTCTTAGTTTGCAAGCAGATAGTTGAATTGCTTTTATCATTGCCAAGACTTCCCCAAATAAAAGCATAGTGAAACTAACAATATATTTGAGCAATTTCACAACTGCTCGTCAGAATCTTGTGGGCAGTAGTGAAGCTAACACAAATCTTCTCAAGTTTCATTTGAGACAGTTATAATTAATGGCAGAGACAGACCTTGAAGATATCTTGAGAGAAGGAAGCAAGAAAAGGAGGGGTAAGGTGGTAGTCCCCCATTGTTGTAAAAGCTAAAAGCATAGCTCTCCTTAACAGTCAAAAGAGCTGGAGATGGAGGGAGAGAGTGAGATTTTGAACTACTCAGAAAGAGAGAGCTGGTAGGAAGGGAGTTTTAAAATATATACATTTAGTAGTCAGAGCTCGTGAAGAACAAAGCTTTCAGTGAGATCCTAGGAACAATGCTTAGATGCTATGTTGACTAATGTGGTACAGAATGCTAGATAACAAATGTGGGACAAAAGGTTCCGGTGCCACACCCTCACTGCTATTTAGACACAAGCACTTAGAAAATGTATGGTACTACCCTTACTAAAATTTAAGGTCTCAGAGTCCTTCCCTTTCCCCTGACTTTTGTTTGGAGATAGCACTACAGTTTGTGACAGGAGGTACAGGATGACAATACTTAATTGATTGTTAATGTTTTTTAATAAAATTGTGCTAAACAGGGCATGTGCCTAATTTTTATAACTGTGGTTAAACAGGCCATAGAACATCTCTTTGAATACAGAGAATATGCAGGAGGAGAGAAAGGGGAGCTCTAAAATGAATCTGCATTTTTTTTGTATTTCAGTAAATTTTACACCAATGCTCCAGACACCATGGGTTAAATCCAGGCATATTATTGGTTTTCTTGTAAGATATGTGGCACTGTTCAATCACCACAGTCCTCTCTTCCTTCCTCCTGCCCTGTTAATATCCCAATAATTGATGCTTCTTGAAGAGGCTTGTGATGGTGGTTACTTTGTCATACCATAAAGCCACTACGTAGGAGATTGTTCATTGCACTCGTTTTTCTCTTACCTTGAATCTACGTTCTTAGAAAAGAAAGCCTGGTGTACTAATTTACTGCACAACATCTCTGATTTTCATTGGTTAAATTGATTTCTAAAAGGTGGGGCAATGCAGAAAGTGGCTGCTTCGAAACTGATTTTAAATACCTTGCCCTGTAGGGTTCACTACAGTGTACTTTGGGATACAAGTGTCTTCGCCCATCACTCTAGTGTCTTGGTTTCATCACTTTTGTTTCTGAATGTTTATACCTATTAATGGTAGTTGGCTTATGAGTATTATATGTGAATGGGAGATAAGGAAAGAAGAGTTTTCTAGTGTGATTGTTTTGTGACTTGACAGCATTTTGTGTCACAGTTCCATTTTCTCCGGTGAATATATGTTGTTAGGCCATTTTCCCCTTTTGGAGCATTCATATGTTAGGAGAAAAATGTATGAAAAAAAGTAAAATTGATTGAGACTAGTGCTAAAGAGGCAATCATAGCACCTAAAATTATTGTTAACTTAGTCTTTGGGATTGAGGTGATGTGAAGTTCTCTTAAAAATGTTTACGCCACAGTACTTTGCTCACATGTGTCCTTTTCCCCACATTTGTAATTAAACTGTGCACAGCACCTATATAGCCTTGTATATCTTGTAGAAACATTCCTTCATTATAATCCACTACAGAGAATAAGGGACCCATTTCCATTTTAAGCAGGACAAAAGGAACAAGCTGTTGAATGGTATAAGAAGGGAATTGAAGAACTGGAGAAAGGAATAGCTGTCTTAGTTGTTGGTCAAGGTAAGCCAATTTTGTGTGTGCGTGGGGAGGGGAGGGAGGTGTTATACCATAGTGATAAATATCACTTCATGGCATTTTCTCAGGAAAGGGGGAGAGTTAAGCACCATATTTTATTCTTTAAGTAAGTGGATAAGGAATAAACCTGATTGGTTTGAACAGTATAGTGGAGAAGCACATGCAGAATGTTTCCTAATGCTGCAAACATTATCTCCAGTGTAAGTACACATATAAGTAATTATCTCTTTTGACTTTCTCCATATAGCAAAAGGGCATATAAAATATAAAAACCAGAACTACTGCTACTTGGGTTTGCCATTGTATTTGCAGATTTTGCCTATTTTAAACTTTCTTGTCCTGCTTGTTGAAGTATATTAAGATAGTCCAAAAGCCAAAGCAGTTTTGGCTCATGAAAATGTCCATCTAAAACTTAATACTGAAATGTTCTTAACAAATACTAAGTATTCCTGTAGCATCAATTTAAACTTGATCCATTTGAGTTGAGGCTTGCGGATTTGTTTGTGTTCACACCTGCTGTAGAATATATTGTTGTGAATATAAATATAAATCAGCAGCATTGGCACAGGGTAGGTGGTACTATGTTTGAGACACGTAAAAATACATTTTTCAGGTAAAGCTATACTACCTGGAAAAACCTCCTTCAGATCTCAAATATGGTGAATGAAAATAAGAACAGCCCCATACCAGATCAGTGGTCCATCCTGTCTCTGACAGTGGCCAGTGCCAGGTGCTTCAGAGGGAATGAACAGAACAGGGTAATTTCAAGTGGTCCAGTCCCATCTTCTGGCAATTGGAGGTTCAGAGTCATCCAGGTTGCATCCCTAACATCTTGACTAATTGTCATTGAAGGACTTTTATTCTTCATGAATTTATCTAAATCTGTTTTGAACCCAGTCATGCTTTTGGCCTTCATAACATCCCATGGCAACAAATTTCACAGGTTGACTCTACATTGTTTGAAGAAATACTTCCTTTTATTTTTTTTAAACCTGCTGCCTTTTAATTTCATTGGTTCAGCCTTAGTTCTTGTGTTGAAGTCATAAGATATATTGATACATTGCATACAAACTGAAGAAACATTTCTGTCTAAGATGTCATTAAGAAAGTTCCCATGTTTTTCTGCTCACTAAGTAATTTTTTTAAAAATGTAAATTTGCCCATTCCTGCATCTGTTATTTGAGACAGACAACCTCAGACGGTTTCTATTTCTCAGGCATAGTAAATATAGTCCTGTAACTTAAACTGTTAATGAGAGTATATTTTACAGTACAGCACTCCCTTTCACTGTCAACATCTGGCAGAGCTGTGTTAATGTCAAGAGGTTTTTAAACTGGGCGAGTTCTGTTTTTAGGGGTGCCCCTAATAATGTTTGTAACTCCATTACTGATGTTTTGAAATTTGAATGAACACATTTAACTCAGTTTAAATTTGTCAGTTTTGCCAAAATGAAATCATACCTGTCTTTTGGTTACTGTTCTATCTATCCACCAACCCACCCACTGTATTTTGTCTCCCTCATTGCTGTGTACAACCTTCACAAACCAAATGGCAGCATGCACCGGGTTAGCCTGGGGTGTCAGTGGACATGGATTGCAACACTTGAGTCTTCAGCTTTGCACATGCAACTTTGTGAAAGCAAATGGAGCCAGTTTCTTAGAGCATTTCTTTCTTTAAGTTAAGATCTTTGACTAAGGTTTCAATTTTATTTCAAAATTTCCTTACTGCTGGGGAGGGGGTAAGCTAGATGTCAGCTTTAATGCGGGATTTATTTTAGCACTTGTAAGCATTAACTTTTCATACCTGTTTTAACACTGATTCGTTCTTCTCAAGGTGATCAGTGTGAACGAGCTCGTCGTCTGCAGTCTAAAATGATGACGAATTTGGCTATGGCAAAGGATCGTTTGCAGCTTCTAGGTACCAGTTGCTATTCATGATTTGGAAAGTTGGTACACATGACAATGTTATATAATGAATTAACTTAATATATTTCATTGTTTAAACTGAAGGGCAAAGAAATCATTGTGGATCTTTCCTCCTTTTAAAATAAATTGTAGTACGATAGTGTGTGTTTCTCTGCTTTTTCAGGTTGGTGACCCCTTGTGTGAAGTAAAAAAAAAAATTGACAAGCCCCTTACAAATACTGTAAAAATATCTGAGATAAGCCTATATAATACATCAAATATATTTGACTTCACAACCTTTGAAGGTTTTGATCACCTTGTAAGTTATGCTGGACATTTTATTTTCTTTGCTTTAGAATTATAATAACATTTTTAAACACCTGCAACCCCCCCGATTGCCTTTGTGACCCTGCTGGGGATTGCAGCCCCACTGGTTGAGAAACACTATCTTAGTGTACTGAATTTCAGCTGTATAAAACTTACAGGTGTATTCATCTTCTGCAGGAAGCAGTCAACAATTTAAACCAGTTCTACAATATTAATATGGTAATTACATTATCAATCTTATTCCCAGTATGAATAACTGAAGTTGTTCAGTCTTATAAATAATTTTAAAAATCTAACATCTGTGACTTTCATCTGATCATCTTTTTCTACGTTAATTGCTAAGTTAAGACCATTTCATTTCAGGAGCAATGTATGGTAAAATCTGAGGTCTTATAAATGTTACAAAACTCATTGTGATGGTTGTAAACACTCTACAAAAACAATAAAACTGACACCTGGGATTGGCAGTGAAATGTTATTGTGTAATTTTTTGGAGAATGACACACTTTGTGTATATATATTTAAAAAAAAAAATTATGGTGGAGCATCCTTTAAATACCATGTCCTTAAAGTACTCTTAAAAATCCCATTTAAAAATTGTCTTTTCTGTTCTAGTGCTGATTTGTTTTTATGAGGGTTTTTGCAGTAGGGAGAGAGGGTCATTCTGGAAAGCAGCACCATGAAACGTGTTTGGCTTTGACAGCCTTCCTCCTGATTCTCTGTTTGGGCCTGCTTACTTCTACCTTCAAAATTGATTGCATTTGAGGCAAACGTCCTATATTCTTCTTGGTGCATGAAGGAAGAGTCTGAGGCATGAATGTCCACTGTTTCCCTTGGCTCCCATTGCCCTCTGTCTTGATGTAGTGATTGCAGAGGAAGAAAGTGATTCTGTCTCTTTCCTTATACTCCCATTACTCCTGGCTCTGTGCAGGGATCTGGGGAGGGAATAAGTAGGTTCCCTCCCCAGCTGCTATCTCCCTATCCACTTCTGTGTCCTATTGTTGCTGGGATCTGTGCACGTTCTTGGCCCAAAACTCAAAACAGCAGCAGCTCATCAATATTAAATGCTCGCTTGAAGAGGCTAGGGGAAATCTGTCTCCTATTGTGATGTAATTGAGCAAAAAACAGTGAAATTAAATGTACGCTGTGCATTCATATGTGTAAACGCATTTTTTACAATTTGGTTTTATTTATAGTAATTTTAGATGTAACAAGTAACAGTAGGCTTTAAAAAAAAAAAACCACTCGCTTCTCTTTCTTCTTAGTTGATTGTATATGGTTTATGTGTGCGATACCTGGTCCTGACTTACCCCAGTTGTGATAGTTTGCATGTATTAGCAAACTGAGTTGAATATTGGCCATATGTGCCCTTAAATGTATTCCTACAAAAGAAAATGTTAAAAGAAGATAAAAGTTGAAAAGTTAACTCAAAATTCAGGGAATGATGTAAAGGAAGTACATGGAATCTGAAATCTTCATTTGTATTATTGCAATCTTTAATTACATGTTCTTTGCTTCATTCTATGTACAGGCTGAAAGGTGAATGAAAGTAAAGGTACATAACAAATGAGGCAGGTGTCCTGTAAATCCGTGTCTCATTCTAGTTCAAATTGTCTTTGAAGTAATATCAGTGCAAAAGCACTGAAGTCATTGGTTTACTTTATTCTATATAGGTTCTTAGGCCTCCTCCATCACTGTAGCCTGAGCACCTGCTTCAGATTTATACCAGTGTACTGAGGGCAAATTTGGATGGGGAGCTGTACCTTAGTGGTGAAGACAGAATCACACCTCAGATATTTTAAAATTAACTTATCTAGACTTAAATTCTACCATTAAAGATTTTTAACATGAAGCAAGTATATCATCGGGTGACATCAGTGATACTGTTTACCCTTTTTTCACTTCCACTTAAATTTAAAATGTTGCACCCTTGCTTTTGTCACTTCTGTCATTCTTCTTGCATACTTAATAAGGCAATGTTACTGTGGAAATATTTGTGATAATGTAACTCAAATGTATACTTTAATGCAGATGCACAAAAGGACTTAGATAAGCTTGCATGTGCAACTGTCTTTTGAGGGCTTCATTTTATAACCTTAGGCCCCAACTCCTGCAGTTAGACCATTTCTGACAGACCTTTGCACCTGTGAGGAGACCCATTAAAATCAGTGGAGCTCTGCAGGCTTGAGAGTCTGCCTTCAGAGATCTAGTTGCAGGATCAGGGACTAAATGTTGTTTTTTTCCATAGAAGAATGGTAATCTGGTAGAATTTCCCATGGTCTTAACAGATGATGTCATGAGGAGACTTACTTTAAAATATTTTGTCTGACCCAATGAGAAATACCACATAATTTACTCTGTGTATAGTAGAGATAAAGTCATGGATGAGGGTTACCTGGCTGAAACTCAATTCAGATATGATGGAAATGATGTTGGTAGTATAAGGAAAGCAAGAAGATAATGATACTGATTACATCTGTCCCTTTTTAAGAGTGTGTCCAACATTTTTTGTTTGACTTTGCATCTGTAGGTCCCATTGCATCCCTAACTGCTGTTTAAACAATCATAGAAGCATTGACTGTAATAGCTTTTTTCACGTTTGGCCAGGAGGCTGAGACCATTTATTCTGGATGTGGTCTGTGCTACTGTGATCCATGCTTTTGTTTTGAGATTAGATTACTGTTGGGCACTCTGCTTTTAAGAGGTGATACTTTCAGTCTGCTTGGAAACTGAAGCTCATGCAGAATCTCTCTCTAGCTGAGATTATCATGGTAAGAAAGTCCAGGATATCCAGTTAGGCTAGATGCTAAATTTGCAAATTATTGTACTTTGGGTTAGAGGATCCATGGCTGCAATTTGCATGTGATAGGGACTCAGGTGACTTTGTGTCTAGGAATGGCAACTATATTCAGGAGGGGAAGTGGACCTGAATACTCTGAAGATCTTCTTAAACCTGGCATCCCAAATGATGATTCTGATTCACTGGACAATCACATTGTATTCTGTGTAAGCAGAGGCACAGGAGAGGTCTTCCTGTTTTGGGAAACCCTGCAGGTTTGGAATTGGGGCGTGTCACATAGGGTATTGCTGGATGTCACCTACCTTGTAGGAATGATAAAATTGGAGCCTGGCTGCTTTGACTGCAAGAACTGTCTCTGAATTAGGAGATGGTGGATCATATCTTCCTCCTGGAAGAGCTGCTATAGGATCGTACTCACCCCAGCTCTGACCAACAAGATATTGGTGGTGTGACACATCAGGAAGACACTTGCACTAGCAAGGGATGTTGTCTCTATCCACTGAGATAGAAAGCTTGCATGTCGTCCCACCAACAACCCCTTTAGTAGAGGCTCTAGTGAAATTCAGGCATAAAAAGTTCAGTGATTTTAGGCCTTGTCTACACTGGTACTTATGCTGGCAAAACTTCTGTTGCTCAGGGGTGTGAAAAGAATACACCCCTGAGTGACACAAGTTTTGCCAGCAAAAGCACTTACATGGACAGCGCTATGACATAGTTGCCACTGCTCATTTAGGTGGTTTTATTACGTCGGCAGGAGAGCGCTCTCCTGTCAACATAACATGGGTACGCAAGTGCTCATATAGTGGCACAGCTGTGCCGCTCCCAGGTTTAAGTGTAGACTAGCCCTTTAGTCAATCCCTACGGAGTGAAACAAATGTTTCCCTGTTTTGTTAAGGATGGTAATGGCTACTTGCTTCTTCTGGAAAGCTATTTTTTATTTAAGTGTAATATCTTTGTTCATAAATAGGAAATGTATGAGAACAGAGCTTCAAGGATTATGAAACGTAAGAAATGGGGTGATACATGGAGAACAAATTTACTTTCATGGGAGTCAGATAAGTGCTATCAACATGAGAAGAAATTAGAAGCTGTTTACTGTATCTGGCAGGCTGAGCAATGAGTTTATTAATTAAACTTGATGTACAATGGAAGCTGGTCTCAAGGAAAAAGTAGACAGCAGTTTTTCTTGAATGTTAAGAAGCTTTATCAGACTAATACATCACCTGGGAGATAGAAGAATCTAATTAATCTATCAAGAGCTTTTTAACTCCTTTTTTTTGGAAGTGAACACTTAAATGGAAGGGCAAATCTTCCAGGAAGGGAGCTATTAATTCCTTGAGGGAGGAAAAAGTGTCTTTCACTTTAAGAGACTCCTTGACTGCACTGACTCTAAAGGAAAAGAAGAACTGCAGTACATGTACTGTGTAATTTTATGTGAATTAAGGAGGAGAGACTAGGATACTTTACTTTCACCTTCTCTAGTACTGTGAACTTCTCTGTTCAGTTGTCAGTGGGAAATCTTTTGTTCATTCCGAATCAAAGCTGTTTAACGACTTTATCTCAAGCCACAATAAGATGCTTATTAACAAGGGATTTTTAGGATCAGGTCTTCTGTCCCAAAGGAGACCTAGGGATCAGCTGGTATAGATCAAGACCAACTAATATTTTAGAGGGCTTTGTGTGAGGATGTCAGAGGAGAGGAGGGATCTTAAATCTTACCTTAAATATTAGCCCAAATGAAAATGGCTGGGTTTTTTTGTTTTTTTTGTTTTTTGTTTTGGGGGGGGGTAAGGGAAGGGAGGGAGGGAGCCAAGAAAAGGGCTATATCCTTCTATGGGGTAATAAAGGAAGGATCTTACAGACCATGAGTATGTATTGTGTACATGGAAATCTCTCTCACTCTCACTCACATATTTTAAATTAGTGGATCTCCCTGCCAGTAATATGCCTTTTAAAAATAACTGTCCATGTCCATACAAAGGGCAAAGTTATGTCTAGAGTTCTAATTGTGTGTTCTGACACAGGGCTTTTTCCCAGGATAAACAGGCCTTTAGGCAAAATGCAACAAGTGGATGTAGTAAACAACTAGAAGGAGCTAGAAAGGGAAGACTTGGGAAACAGTAATAAGAATTGTATATGTAGGCAAAATAATTTAAAAATCAGCAATCCCTTCTGGCAATACATCTAACTGTTGGCAGTTTCTTTTAGGCGTTTTAGGGGTTGGCAACCTTAAAAAAGGGCCGTGCCCAATCTTTTTCCCCGCCCTATTCCCAGTGCTGGTGGCAGTGGCGGTCTGGAGCCCCTTTCTGGCGACAGCATTGGCAGCGGGAGCAGTCCGTTCTGGCGGCAATGTTGGCGGTGAGCACAGAGCATTATGGCTGCAGCCAGGGCGCTGTGTGCCACTTCTGGCAGGTGTACCACAGGTTGCCGACCTCTGTGGTAGGGGTTGCGAGAGAGGATAGTGGCTTTTCAGACTAGTATAAAGATGGAGTCAAATTGTATTTTTCCATTTTTATTTGCATTTTAATAATATACCCATTACTGTGGTAACTGAGCACAAAGATATTTTGAGGAAAAGCTAACATGAGTGAGTGATTGATACTGGCGATATCAGCAGAGGAAAAGGACTGTGGAAAAGTGATTGTAGTAGTAAACGAAAAAGTAGATAAGTAGGGAGGGGCAAAGTTGTGAGGGGCCCTAGCAGCAAGGGCCAAAAGTTTGTATCTCTTGCAGTAAAGAAAGAGGAACGATGGAGTGACTTAAGCAATATCAGGAATATTTATTTTTTAATTTTTGGGTTGAGGGAAGGCTTCTGTCATTCAAAGTATCTCTTGACTAATGGTTTTTATTTGTTCACTGCTAATAGCTTAGTTATGTTGTGCCATGCTTTTTATGATAAAGTTCCTTCCCCTTAATCTTAAATTATTTTCATGAAACACATTCAGATGTTACTCAAGTTAACCTTGTTTCTGACCAAGTCAAAAGTCTATTTTACGGCATTTTTTAAAAATTGCATGTAACTGCCTAAGAAACGAGAGAGCTCTATGAACTTAAATTCAGATTTTGAAATCCTGAAGTCACCTATCTCATTTGAGTACTATAAACTCTCAAACAAGTTTTGCTTATGGCAGACACATTAAGTGTAAAATGTGGACTAGCTTACATACCTGTTTCAGTGAGCCACTTTCATACATTAAAAAGAGTACTTGCCCCATGCAGATGGACAACACAAGATCCCATGGAAGACTTCCAGGAATGGGATTATTTTACAAATCCCCATTTCAAATGGAGTCAAGATGATAAATCCTGTGTAGTGCCTTTGGAAAAAAAAATCCTCTAATTTTAGAGGTTTTTTTATGGTTACTTTTAACTAATTCTATGATTGACTGCCAGTTTTATGGTTACTTTTAACTAATTCTATGATTGACTGCCAGTTTTAAACTGGCAGTCATAGATTTGTACTATAAGTTCACAAAGTAGTTAGCATAAATAGAAATATCCCTTTTATCTTTGACCTTTACATCAAGTATACTGAAGCCAAAGTTGTCATTTCTATGTGATCAGCATACATAAATTTCATTGGTTCATTTTTTGTTTTTTATTTGTTTATTTTGTCCTTTTTCCCCCTCTGTTTGTTGCATAGAGAAGCTGCAGGCAGTTTTGCAAATTCCCAAGCCGCAAATGGAGGTCTATAATGACAGTACTAACCTGGCATGCCGCAATGGACATCTCCAGTCAGGTGGGTTTGGTTTCACCAGCACTGAATTCATCAGATTAATCTGAAAATATGCTGAGTTTCCTGGCCCCACCTTCATTTGTTAAAATTTGTATGTTTCTATTTTAAAGATTTTTGTATAAATACATTCCATCCTCATAAAGCTCTTTGTTAATACTGTTTTTGTTATATTGCAGTACTCAGCTGTCTCTCAAAACAGGTTCTCCTGTGTTGCTCCTCTTCAGGGTTTTCAAAAAGTTAGGATCCAAAAGAGTTTACCTTAATGTGCTTTAATCTAGTTATGTTTCAAAGAGCACTAGATCAAAGTGTATTAATGAACTGTTAATGCACATCTGCAGGATCCACACAGAGAGCTAGGCCATAGCAAGCTATTGCAAGGTAGAATCACACAACCTCCTGCTATAAACTAAATGTTTGTGTAAACAAGCCCAAAAGAAAGAATTCCAAAAACCATTTTCTTGTGGTTATGTATTTTAAAGGCAGTTAGCATGATCATACTTTATACTTTAAATGTTAGCTCTTGATTTCTGGCATTTCCTACTAGAAATAATTTGCTGTTGTCATAGCTGGCATAAGGTGTTCTTGGAAAAAGCCTTTATTTGGTTTTATGTTTATAACATAGGACAGGTATTGATCTGAACTCACATTAGGTTTCTTTAACTAAACGTCAGTTTGTATTTGTAAAAGCCTGGTGGTTATACTTTAAGAGCAGAAAACATACAAACAGCAACACTTGCAATTTTTAATTTTTAACTTTAGATTTTCAGTTAGAAGAAGGGTTTTTTCCTCTTTTCTCCCAAGTGAATATACCAAGATTACTAAATTGTCAGAAAAATTGTATTTCCAGTTCAAGTGCAACACAATGAAGCAAAAAGTCTCCAGAATTTCATAAACTCTATTAAGAATTAAAAGAATGTTTAAAGCCAACAATATGGTGTAGTCAGAACTTAACAGAGAGGGCACATAGGAAGTTTGTAGTAGAGCAAGGGCTTGCACTGAGGTCACCCAAGTCCTAGGCTAGTACCCCTCACCGTTGGATTTTTCTTACTCTTATTTCTGTGTTTAAGTACATCTGTCTCTCATGCTCACCAGCTACTCAGATAAATTTCATACCATGAACAAGAAGTTTTAATTAAAATCAATGGATATTTTTCCACCCAAGCCTGCTGGAAATGGAGAAATGTTTTGCTACAGATTTGGATTGGTAAATGATGTCCCTGCTGGCTTCTTACACTTACAAAAAAAAAAATTAAATCACTGTCAAGGGAAAAGCTACACTGCCAATCTTCAGGATTAGTGGATTATTTGCATAGATTCACACTCCCCACTTCTTCCGAGCCTTTTGTGAAGAATTTCCTGAAGTAGTGAAGGGTTTCTGAGTCACTGTCTCTCTTCTTGTGCTTTAGAACGTTGTATGAGCAGTGGCAGAGGTAGGTAATGGAATGCCTTACAGGGTAAGAGGACTGGACTAGCTGACTAGGGTAGGTAAGGTAAAGTGATGGATATGTTTTCTCTCCTCCCCCCCTCCCCATCCCTCCGTCCCCGCAATAAAACCTCCCAAACCCCCACTTCTGGCAGAAACTAGAAGGCTTTAGGAAGGGACAAAAATAAAGTTCCTTCTACCTCTCTGAAGCAAGAGGGAAGCTTCAAATTTATAAGACTTCTGCTAACCACAGGCAGATTTGAAGTACAGAATTCCCAAGTAGGATATAGAATGGGACAGAGGGAGAGGTATCGAAGCATGGTTCACCTTCCTAGTATATGGGCTTTCCATCAGGTTGTTGCTGCTTGATCTTGCTGGAGGGGATCCCACCCTGGTCTTTATATCTGTCTAGATGTCTGGTACATTTTTCAAGTTCTGTTCATAAGGATAAGGTGGAGTTAGTTTTGTCTTGCATTCTTTGTAAAGGTACTGTCTTAGTTCTGCTTTAATAAGTTAATCAACCTGCCAACTTCCTTCTCACACATACCCTTCCAATATAACAAGAATATAATTCATAAGTATAATGTTAATAAAAAGCGCCTTGATTTTTATCTGGAACAGATTAAAGATTTTAGAACATCTGGCTCCTTTTTTTTTTGCTTTTTTTCCTCAATTGCTGTTGGTACAGTGTGGGTCAAAGCCAAATACCTTCTAAGGTACATTCCTTTGTCTCAATAGCTGTCTGCATTTTTCATGGCTATTCTTTGGCAGGCCTGTATCATCAAGGTTTTTCTTTCAAAGCATTATTATTTGGTTTGAGTCTTTAAACTCTGTGGCAGAACTCTGTTTCTGGCTCTCTCCTCTCAGGTCAAATACCCTCAAGTAACTTCAATGTATATTGGATGTCTCTACTTTTCATTTTGAAAATCTGGTCCCTTGGATTTTTATAAAACCCTTTACTATTGTGACACTGATGTCTTGTCTTTCATTTGTGCAGCTAGTCATTTATAGATGAGTCTGTGGAGCTCTGTAGAGTGTACAAGTGAGTAGTCTTATGACAAAACTTCTCTCTGAGAATAAGTTACTTAATGTACCTATTGTTCTTCTCTTTAGACTAAATTCCAGCCAACCTACCCAAATTCTTCCATAGGGATAGATATACTTTGCATATTTGTTTCTTGTATTAAAAAATTGAGGCATTACAGGTAACTTTATAACTCCTCGCAATGGGAGAAACAAGTCTTTGACAAGTCTTCATGGATTTATTTTTATGTTAATCCTTTTGTGATACATGCTTCAGCAGCAATTAACTGGAATATTGCAATACTCCTAATATACTTACTTTGCCTTACTCCTGGGTCTCAAGTCAGAGACTTCAGCCAGAATGCTGAAATTCATTTTAACACTGAGTCCTTCAAGAACAATTAGAGGAAGTACTGTACAGCTCTGACACAGTGTTAAAGATGCAGTACCACAGTTTGGGTATCCAGAGTTTAGGTTTTGTTTATACTTGAAAAGATTTGTCACTATAGGTATACAGATAAAGATATATTGGCAAACCTCCTAATGAAGATACACCTTCTACCGATACAGTTTAAACTAGTTGCCCGACTGGAGTAAGCTATAAAAAGTGACTTTTTTGCCAGTATAGGTAAAACTAGGGTTTTTGCTGACATAGTTCTGTCAGAAGTACAAGGAAAAAATTACACTGATATAGCTTTGCTGGCAAAACTTGTACATGTAGACCAGGCCTTAGCAGATCTTTAATTTACTTTCAGAGAAGTTCAGGGATTAAACAGTCCTGTAGTTGTCTTTTAACTTGATTGGATGTTGCTGAAATACCTGAACATGAATTTACTGAATGGGAGTATTATTATGAATGAAATATATGAATGTTATCTTCAATGAAAGCTCTTCCAAATGAAAAAAAGGACTAATAATTACGAATGATTTGATGATCTTGTATTTGGTGCACAGATACCAGTCTGGTAAGTGGATCAAAAATGCCTGGGTAAGCAATCTGAGTAGGGCCCTACCAATTTCAAAGCCATAAAAAAGTGTCATGGGCCATGAAATAAGCCCTTCATTATGAAATACATCTCCTCCCATCCTGGTGGGAGTGCCCCAGTTGGGGGCAGATGCCCCAGAACTTCTTGCAGCCAAAGGAAGCTTTGTAGGTGGCTCCGATCTCTCCAGTGCTGCTGGAGCTTCTTTTTGACCAGAAATTTGCCCTTCAAGAACTCATTCTTTTAACCAACTCAAAAGCACAAAAATTGTTTTATTCTTTTTTGAAATAAGTGAATTACTGCTTTTAATAGAAAACCCGAATAACGTATTTAAAGAGCACATTGGAAGAGTCCTCCTCATCCAGTACTACTTGTGTTCCCCAATTTTTAGTATTGTCAAGCTTGGTAATTCAACTGCATCTTTCATCAGCAGAGTGTAAAGTGTGTTTTTTAAAAAAAAAGCATATATCGTACTCAAACTGCTTTCTCCTACAGTGTAGTCTGGAATCGGAGACCTGTGTTCTCCATTTCATCACAAAGAAAGCAATAGCTTCTGTGGCAATCCTTAGACAAAATTTGGCTGTCTGCTTGTGTGTTTGGGTGGACTGGGGAGTGTTGGATGGGCGTGTATTGTAGACTGCAAGATGGCCTTTATACCTTGATTGTTGCAACTTAAATTTTTCAGTGTTAAGGCTGCATGCTGAAAAGAGGAATAAACAAATAGCAAAAATACAGGATATACAAAAACAAAGCAGAGTGGAAACTTTACTATTGGCATAGTTACTGAATTGGGTTAACCAGGCCAGTGTATTACAAAGGTGATTCAAGTTCCAAACTGGAGCTAGGTTATCTGCAATCGCATTCTTGAAATTTAGATCTAAAAACTTAAGATTTCTTTATATACCAGTTCAGCCTTTCCAAGGCATCTCTAGATGCTGATTTTTTTTTTTAAAGTCTGTTATTCTGGAAATATGTGATACATGATATCCATCAGATTTTTGGGTTGCAAAAATCACTTTTGACCGCAGAGCAAAAATCAGTTTTGTGTTAGTTTCTTTATAAAACTGCTTGTGGCTTAAGGAATATTCACAAGTATACAGTAAAATGTCTGTTTTAGGATGTGATATTTTATCAAGATAAACAGACGAAACTCAAGTACAGTTCTGCAAAAGATACATACAAGAGTATTGCCACACCCAAGAATAAAAAATGCATTAAATTGGTTTAAATCATGAGAGTTTGTGTCAGATCTGTGTCTGCAGCAGGTATAGACATACCCAGGCTAGCTTTGATCTAGCCCGCCTGAATAACAATAGTAATGAAACTGGTGGCATGGGCTAGCCACTCAAGCGGATACCTCACATCCTGGACAACTGGGCTGCTGCAACTGCACAGCTCTTTTTATTCAAGCTAGCTAGCTGCTTTAATGCTGGGTTGAAAATGTGGAATTACTAGGTGCAAAAAATAGTGGCAAGGAAGTTACTGTAAAAATCTGAACCTGGAGAGCTTGTGGTTTGCTGGAAACCTAGGTACATTAAGTCATCCCTTACAAGCTTCCCTCCATCTTTCCCTAATCCTCATTTGCCTTTGTCATTTTTCTGCTTAAATTGTGACAATCTGTTCTTTTGGCAGGGGAGAGGATTTTTCTTTTTGGAAAGTTTGATTATTGGGTGGGGTGTCTGAGTGAAGAATTTAAAGTAAATAGTCTTCACTTTTAGAAGTCTTCTAATTTCTTTTTAATTTACTTCAAATGAGTACATTTAAAGAACAAATCAGATTTGGGATTGGTTTTTTCTTCATGTAATTTATTACATAGGACTGTCTTTAGAATGTTGGGTAGGTAATTTTGGAGTAACATGCTACAAAGAACAAGTTCACTGATCCTTAGACTTCTGTGCCAGTTCAGGAGTTCATACTTCTTAAAATTTAAGCTTCAAGTTTATAAACTCTGTAACCATAGCCTACAGAGCTTGTGAACTTTTAAGTCCAAGAGTTTGGCTCAGGAAATTTACCAATTACGCAAGCATGTCCTTTTTAGTTCACACATTCAGGAACTTTAATTGTGGTTCAGGGATTTTTGTAAGCGTAACACATTTCCAACAGGGTTTATAAATGCCTGGACCTCATATCTCCATTTCAAAAGATTTAGGTAGCCACTATGGTAATATCTCCTGTTCAGAAGACTTAACTAACCACTATGGTAAAGCATTTAAGATTCCTCAGGGTCCTTAGATGTTGCTTACAAGGTGAGCTGGCTGTATTTTCACTGTTGACCACTGCAGATTTTATATAACTTGTAAAAGATTGGATCTCTGATGCAGGAAGGTATGGACTGACTGCTGCCTTTTTAAGCTATTTAGGTAACACTTACAGTTCATGTAAAATCTGTCACACTAACAGCTAGGAATGCACAGCTTCACAAAGTTCCTCATTTGAGCTTAGTTATAGATAAAATTTGTAGGAGGAATTTATAAATATGACAGAAAAATTCAATATCCCTTCCAAAGTTAAGATAAATAGTGGACATTATGAAACGTAATGCTCCTGCTTCCCTAAAATATTTTTGCTTCACGCTTCTTATTATCTTTGAAAATATATTTTTTTTACATTCTGAAAGTGCTTTCTCTAGAAAACAAATAATTTCTAGGAAGAAATTAAAAAACACTTCAAAAGCTTTTAGTTTCTTCAAAGAAATTTTCTTGTTAAGGTTGGAAATGTGCACGTTTAAACAAAATATTACAATCTTGAAGTTGAAAATAAACCATAATCAAAATATCTGAAAGTTGCTTAATTTGTAGCTAAAGTTTATCAACCAACCTTCCTTAGCTCTTATGTCTTATCCTCTCTACCTGTCCAGAAAGCAGTCTTTCTTTAGTAATCCTGTGTCTTGTAGCCTCATCTGCATTTCCATTACAGGCTACAAAACCCATTTTTACTTTTCCTCACTATATATACCAATGTGGCTATCCGTGCTGTGCACTGACCATCAACCCAACCGTCCACTTACTTGTTACAGAACATAATGCCATATCTTGCCATCCAACATCCACTAATTCTGAGCCTGAAAACCTTATTTTACCCTGTTCAGCTTACATATATGGACAAGATACCCCAGTGTACTTATCTTATTGACCCTACAGATACAATCCAAATAGCTCTCTTAGCTTCTTTGTATGCACTGGCCACAGGTGACAGTATCAGTGACCAAAACTGAGACCGTCTTACTTATCTACAGAGGAAAGTCAGAGCAAGCATCAGATGTATTGCATTATTTGTGCTCAATGCTGTAATAGTTTAATATGGACCTGTATCACTGTTAGGTGTATGGCAGGCAGGGAGACTGCCTCAAAGCTGTTTTTTTTTTTCCCCTCAAAAAAACTCAAACGCCCGCACAAAAATCCCCACCTCTCAATGTCTTCAGTCTGGGCCCTTCAGACTTTTAAGCTCCAACTTGTTTATGATGAGAAGGTTTTATAAATCTAAATTACCTTAATATTTTTAGCAGGAAATGAAAATATGGCATTCTAAATAATAGAATTAGAAAACTACACCATATGTAGAATTTGCTCAATAAATTACTGTTAACTTCTTAAGCACAATGCTGTGGGCATTATGTTTCTTAGGGAGAGGAGTACTTTGGACCTGGCTATTTAAGACTCAGGGACCTTTTTGGTTATTACAGCAATTTCGTGCTCCTTAAATGTTTGAACCTTTATGATCAGTATCCTTCCGGTAATACTCCTTTGAGGTAGTGGAAGAGGGATATTTTTGTTGTTGTTTTATTAAATGTTTGCTAAAATTGCATTTGTGGGTTTTTTTAAAAGACTACTAACTAGCATAGATTTCAAAATAACTTTTTTAAATTAAGGGTTAAATTTAAGCAGAAAACAGTGTTTTTATGGCATCCTAAAGGGTTAGGCTTTTTTACTTTGAAAGACCCTTTCACTTTTATTGTCAGCAAGTTAGAATAACTCTGACTTCAGGTAGAATATTTTTACTTTTTTAACATGCTGTGTTTTACAACTGAGATTGTGACATGCATAAACAATTTTATTAACACTGTGCCATGTTTAATATGCTTTTATGACAACATTGGCTCTCTCTTTTTTTTTTTTTTTTTTTTTTGTAGAATGTGGAGCTGTTCCAAAAAAGAAGGATCCTTTAACGCACACAAGTAACTCCCTTCCTCGTTCAAAGACTGTTGCAAAAACTGGATCCACAGGCCTTTCTGGTCACCATAGAACCCCTAGCTACAGTGGGATATCAACTTTCTCTGTATCTAGACAGGGATCCAATCCTGCAACTTCGACACAGAAGGTATGCCAGGGATGAAAATTCTAGCAGTTGCTGGGCACTTAATGCAAAGCCCATGTCAAGCTCTAGTTTTATGAAATGTAGTCTAACCTCACATTAGCAATATTTCATTTTAAGATGAGAATACTAATTGCACATTTTCAGTTGCTTAAGATATTTTAAAAACTAAATTTTTGTCTGAAACTCTTTGGGCTTGGTCTCCATTTCAGAATGAATAAAAAAACCCACAAAACCACTCAAATCATACTTTGATTTTAAGCTAAGAATGTTTTTTAATTGAATTAAAAGGTTTATTTGTACTAAAATGACATTTTAAAACTTATTACCCACTAGAGCTAAAAGATACTTAGAAATAATTTTACTGAAGAACCTTAGATTCCTTTTTTCTGTTCTTCCTGTTCCTCATAAGCCATGCATGTACAAATAGCTTTGTTTCTTAGCCCTAGTGATCATGCTTAAAGAAGGCCAATTACATGGTGAGAATACACTTGAAGTATAATAGTTAAAGTCAACACCAATAAGACATGATGAAAAATGAAACAATTAGAGAACAGGAAGAAAAGGACAAGAGACAGAAATCTGATTGGAAATATAATGGAGACTTCTGTGATGGAGTGGTGTGAGGGGATGTAGCAAGGGGCCCCAGTGCCAAAGCATTACCAAAGTGGAGCTTGACTAGTAAAAGTGTTGGACTCTCCAAACTATTGGTTTTTTATGGTCTTTTTGAATACACACTGGGGAAACAGTCACCATTCTTAGGGAAAGTGAATCCAAATAGAATATTTACTAATCCTTATTTTCTTAAAATGAGTATTAACTTTAATTTTAGAAAAAATTACAGCTGCAAGTTCAAATACACTAGCTTAGTGGATACAGTAGGGTGGCCCATGACAAATATATCAAAATATCTGGCACTTAACATGCTAAGTTTTACAACTGAAATTGTGACATAAACCATTTTATTAACAGTATGTCTTTAAAACATGTATTTGAGAAGTGTGAACTGATTTTTGTGTCTTGTCTTAAGGCTACTTCAAAAAATAGCAGAGCTAACAAGCCTTCTACTCCTACAACTGCTGCTCGAAAAAAGAAAGACTTGAAGATATTTAGAAATGTTGATAGTAATCTTGCTAATCTAATTCTGAATGAAATTGTTGACAAGTAAGTCAAACATAAACGAATGTTTATATTCAGAAGTCAGGTAACTTCTGGGATTGTATTTTGAATGAAAAACTAATCACATTTCTTCTTGGAAGGAATGAAAATCAGAAAATTTTCTGAGTTAGATAAGTTTTTGAAATTTTATTTTCTTGTTGACAGGGAACTAACTAGCCTTAAGAATGAACGAATGCTTACAGACAGCAAAATGTTCAATAGTATAAATTTAGTTAGTTTCAGATTGATTCCTTAAAAATGGTTAAATGCATGAAATCAGTCAACTGCAGTGTTTAAAAAAAAAAAAAATCCCATTGCTAAGCTAATTGATATTCCATTTCTTTGTTAGTGGGCCAGCTGTCAAATTTGATGATATTGCTGGACAAGAGCTGGCTAAACAAGCACTGCAAGAAATTGTTATCCTTCCTTCCCTTAGACCTGAGGTAAGCAATCAAATAATATTTGTCCTATTGTCACTTAGTTGCAGCATCTAAGAAACAAGTTAGTGCAGTCATTTTACAGAAAACTATCTTCTGTATAATAAAAGCACTAACATATTTACATATTTCACAATCCAGCAGTCATGATGAAATGCTTCAATAAGGTGAAGAGTTAATGCAGCGGAACCTCTACAGCACTTCCACAGATCTTCAAAGGCTTTATGACTATTGTCTAGATGTGCTGTGAGGAGAGGTGAAAGTACCCCTGGAACCCTGTCTATACTAGCGCTTTCATAGTTTATATCACCAGTGGAAGTGCAGTGATATGAGATGTCCTGAAAAATACAAGAATGAAGAATTGGTAATAAGAACCAGCCTAGAAATAATCTCAGAATTTGCTCATAGATGAAGTAATCTTAGGCCTGTAGTTTGAAAAAAGGATGGGAAGTTACAAAGGGAGGGAGTAGACTATTTCAGAACTAATGCAGTGTGGCAATAACAAAGGGCCAACTGTGTACAAAAGTAGTAGGTGATGGAGGCCAGAATTGAACAAGTGAAGGAGAAAATGAGATCAAAGGTAAAGTTTAAGGCATGACATGAACTGATGAAGAGCCAGTGAAAATCTTAAACTGATGGTATGGTTATATTGTATGAATGGATAAACTGAAAGCTTTTTGAACAGACTGAAGTATGTATATGAGTGACTTGGGTGGCTGTAGGGAGATGTAGTAATCAAAGAGAGAAATGATCAATTCAGCATTGTATCAGCTGGAGTAGATGCAGTCTATATATTGGGGGAGAGAGAAGTTAGATTTATTTAGTGTTTGAGCGGTAATGCATTGGAAAGGTTGAAGTCAAGGTTGGCATTGTGAGAGATTTAAAGATGCACTGTTTGATATTTTAAGTTTATAACTAATCTGTACACACTTGACATGGAGTATGCTAGCAGTTTAGATTTTTAAATGACTGGTTCTAATCATCTCCAGTGTCTGTCGGTGGTATCTAAGCGCCTATAAATGTAAACTTAGATTCAAATCTGATCTGGTTTTTGCCACTTGTGCTAGGATTTTTGCATTTCACTCAGCTTGGATAACTGAAATAGACTAGTCCGTTTTCAAACGATACCATCTGTGCTATATTTGTAAACATATCTGGCATCTGTGGGCAAGGCAGACAATGCAACAAAAATCACTAATGGTTCTTGGAATTGTCCTACAAACTAGCCAGGGACTTGAAGCTGCTGAGTGCCTTCTTTTCTCAAGGAATGCCAGGCCTGGTTTTAATGAATAAAAGTACTATGACATCAGGGGGAGTAGCTGGATTTAACAAAAATAAATTTCAATACCAAAGTGCACAAATTGGGTGCTAGTGTGGGAAAGAAAACTGATGTTGAAGCTCCATGGTAATGCTGCAGTGTTGCTAAGCAAAGTGCATCCGTCTACCAAGATAACTCTGCTGGGGTAGTGGCAACCCATCCAACCTGGGAATGCTAATGTACCGTAACAAGTGCTGCTAAAGCACACCAAGCATTCTAGGCAAAAACCACAGGAATTTGATGTTTGAAATGAGTCAAAGTAGATGATTAGAAGGCAATGTTGTCATAGATAAAGGATCTTAAAGACGCATTGCTGGAATACTGTAGTCAGTAGAGGGTCTAGCTCACGCTTTCTGCCCTGTTACTGTGGTCTTCAAGGGTCAAAAAAAAAATTGAGGGGAGTTAAGGCCTGGGAAGGAGAGTCCTGCTCAGATGGTATGTTCAGAGAAACAGAATTACTTACTATTTAACTTACTCTTGAATTATCATGATACTACAATATTGGAGATGTAAAAACTAGAGGGTAATACTTAAAGTCAAACAAAATATTGCTAGCTTTTGTAGAAATGATGTTTAAAAATGAATTTTGGACCTGAACTGCCTGACACTATCACTACAAAGACACATCAAGGATGAAGGTGAATGGAGATGAGTGAGTCAGAGGCACAATCGAGTGTTTTACTTGCAAAGTAGGATGACTGATATCTTAGTAACATTTATGTGGAGCAAAGCATTCTGTTCAGGATGAATAGGGAAGTGGTAATGGAAGACGGAAAAGCACTGTACATCATTCGAATTGGTAGCAGTCCTATCTGAACTGTGGGATGAGTTGGATCTTGGGAGACAGTGCACCAACGTCAGCCAGGCAGTGACCAGACACATCTGTGCAGTATGGGGGCTTGAGGCACCCTAAGAAAATTTGGGCCACCACCATATCAAATTCTGTATTGAAATAAGAAGATAAATAATATGAAGGAGACATGGTTTGAGTTCAGGATTCATTGATCACCCTAAAGAGAACTTCATTGCAATAGATCAGACAGAAGCCAGATAAGAACAAATTAATGATGCTGTGAACAGTGAAATGGTTGAAGAGATGACAGTTTTGCTCCACTCTTTTGCTGAGAGGTAAACTCGGGGCAGTGGTTGACAATGGGTGCTGGGGGGGAGGGGGTTGGGAATGTTGGGGATATGTTTGCTTGCCAGAGGTGGCAGTGAACAGAGCTGGGTCATTTTTGCTAAGTGTAACTTTGGAAACTAGAATGAAGAGGCAAAGTGAGATGAAATATTGGGTCTGAGGTCCACTAATGAGATGAAAATTTGTTCTGCAAAGAAAATTGTGAAGATGGAGTGCTGATGATAAGTGTAGGGAGGAATTAGCTGCAAGAATTGTTTTCAGTGAGCGGAGAATGGAAAGTTGGCTGATATAATACTGTATGGTGGGCTGTAGTTTTATAGTGGATGGATTAAGTGGAGAGAAGAGGCAAATAAGGAAGAGGATAAGCTGTAATGGTAGCTGGATGGGCATGTGTGAACAACAAAAGGTTTGAATTCAATAGGTGAAAATTTTTTGTTGTAGGTGGCACTGTCTAGTATATTGGCACAGGATTCAGGGTTTGGTCACCAAAGCTGAAAGGAAATAGAGGCTGCAGTGGGAGAGGGAGATCAGTATATGAAGGTAATAGAAAATGATAACAGACAAAGTAAATTGTTGCTTATCTTTGAGGGAGGAATTCAACACTTGCTAACTCAGACTTGATGCATCAGAGTATAAAACAGGGCTAGCATTTAAAAAAAATTGGCCTATGCATTTGGTAGATTGGTGCCATATGTTTCTGTTGATGAAATTTACATAATTCAACCAAAATCACAGTTGGAAAGCAAAGCAATGAATAACTTAAATCAAGAATGTAAATGATGGAATAATCACACTTGAAGGACAAAAGAGCTAAATGTTCTTTTTTGATGAATTGAAGATTAGGATCATGCAGAAGAAAATTAACAGAAATTAAAAATGGTTAGAAATTTCCTGTGTAACAGACTTTAGAAAGGGAAGGTAGAGAGAGACTTTTATTTTCAGAGCACCATTTCAGAAGTGGAATAGACCTCCTAAGGCTGTAGTATGACCTCAAATGGGCAGATTAAGTAAAGGTAGAAAGCCTTTTTTCTAATTTTGGTTGTATTGATATTTGTCAAAATACTAGAAGATCTAGCAAGCTACACTTAAAACTAAATAGCTTTTGGAAAGCAAATTAATAGAGTGTAACAGGTTAAAGCATCCATTTTAAAGAATTTCTTGAGAATGTTGTGATAGCAAAAAAACCAGAAACTACAATCAGAAGTCTAGGATATAGGGGGAATCAGTCTGAATAGTACAGATTTGTGGATAGCTAGTGGGGGAGTTGAGGGTCCAGCAGTGCCCTGTAGTATTCCACTGTGAATGGAGTTGTGTACCCTGGCAGAGGTGAAAAGGTAGAATCTGTTCAGTGCTTTAATTTTTGTGGATTTTTTGAGGGGATAGAAAGGAGAATTCCCTGCCATGTTCAGTTTCAAATGACTTAGACATGGGATTCAAAACTTAAGTCTTTTGCTTACCTTTCTCAACATTTGTACAAAACTGCAGCTACAACATATTCTGTCTGTCTGCACTAGAGTTAACTTAGTCATAGCCCAGTATCCTCTCACTTAAGTTTGGTGGTTTAAACCCAGGCTAGTGGGGCCGGATAGGGTTGAGACTAGAGCTTGTGTGCTGCTTTTACTCAGGATAGTAACTCACCCACTTTGCTGTGAGGATGCAGAATAAATCATTTAAGTATTGGTTGTCCTCCAGTGACTTTCTGTAATTTTCCCTCTTGTTCCAAGAAGGACAGACAAGCTCTCCTACATTTCGCTATGAAATAATCGTAGAGCAGTTTAGCTTACTGCAGTGCAAACCATCATGGGCTATGCTACCAAAAGTCTTAGCATCATGTACAGGTAAGTATAGCCCCAATGAAGACACAGTAACTCCTGATATAGCATTGTAGTTTAGCTGCTCAAACCTGTGCCAGGCTAATCTGGGTACCTGAGTTAACTCTTCATTGAAGATGTATCTTTATTGTAAGATCTGTAGGAAGAGGAGGGCTCAACCCATTCCTACCCTAGCAGCAGCCATTTGGCTAAAAAGCAGAATTAGGACAGTGGAAGATTCCATATTTGCTCAGGAGTCAGCCAGGCACTTAGTTTGGCACTCTCGACTACTCCCACCCATATGTACTTGGCTTGCATTCTGTCCACTGTCTGTCAAAAGATAGGCTGCAATCTGAGGCCATTTTGTTACAAAGGCAGCAATTTCAAACAAAAGATTGAGTTTCTAGAGTGTCTTTGGAGAGTAAATTAGATCTTGTGAACAAGACGGTGAGAGTAAAGGTCTATGAAACAGGTTGGTTAATTGGTGGTTCTTAATGCTAGCAGGCCTTGGAATGGACTTCAGGATTTTCTCTGGAGTTTTATAAGAAACTTTATTTCTTTTTATAATTTATAAGAAATTGAGCAAATTCTTTGCAGTCTTTTAAAAGGTTAATGGTAAGAGCCAGCAAGACCTGAGACAAGAGCTCTCTGTTTTTGGCTTTGTGGCTGCAGCTTACCTAAACTTTTCAGATGTCTCTCTCAAGCAATCTATTCTGGCAGCAGTGAAAAACGGAGCTAAGGCCATAGTCACTTTACCTGTCAACAGCATTTTTCTCCTCCCTACCCCCACTTTGTGCTCATATTAGAGCATCCTCCTATTTTTCTGTGTCTACCAGGTCTATGTGACTCAGAGGCCTGACTGAGGCCATAGCTAGAGCCCTGCACAGATACAAATATGTGGATCCACATCTGAAGGAATAAACACTTACCTCACACACAATCCGCCCTCTAAAAGATTTACCCACATCTGTACATCAGCTGTTTTGGAGACATCAGCCCTTCATCTGCTGTTGAGCCCCTGCCATCCCAAACAGCTGATGAGCTGTTGAGCCTTGCCAGCTGTCCCTCCTTCCTAAAAGATGATGAGCCATCCCAGATGCCCCTCCCTGCAACAGCTGATCCGCTGTTGAGCCCTGCCAGCAGCCTAACAGCTGATCAGTTGTTCACTGCACCCCTGGTCCAGAAGTCACAGAGGTCGGGATGTCTGTGACCATCTGACTGCAATTCACAAGGAATGGTCCGCAGATATAAACCGGATGTCCATGGATTTACAGGACTTTAGCCATAGCCCCAGTAAAGAGTTTGTTAGGCTCACCTTCAAAGTGGGAATTGCAAAACTGGTATTTCCAATACAGAACAAAACAATTTTTATTAAAACATTGATGGTCATTATTTGTGTTAAAGAAATAGTCCCTGTGCTTTTACTAGTTCCATTTTTGTTGACTTTAGAAGGGAAATGATTCATTTTGGTGGCTTTCATGTTGGTAACGTTACAGATTCTTGCAAATATCTTTCAATTCTATGACTAACAGACACTGACGATGTTTCTGGCAGCATTTGTTCTTTGTCTGATTCTGTTAGGGTTTGTCTGCCTTTTCACACAATGGGTAGTATATCTATTTTGTTTTGTTCATGTATAATCTGTCTTGGATGACAAGGTTATTCAGATCATATTTGATTTTTTTTCCCTGCCTTATTCTTTAAAAAGTAAATGCAGTGTTTCTTAGCATCATTCTGAAAATGGGAATAAACTGGATTTGATTTGCAAGTACAGGAGCTGTAGGCTCACCTCCTGAAATAATTATAAATAGGTGTGACAGGTGGGATAGGAGCTGTAATGGCGACTGGTACAAAATGTAAACAGTGAGCTGTTCAGCGCAGTTTGTCCAGGAGAGGAAGCGCAATGTGCTTAGAATTTTTTTTGTTTTTTTCTGAATTAATGGTTGTTTTCAAAAAATAGTAAATAACACCCACTGACCTCCCCTCGCAATTTTTTCCTATTTTTGTTGCATTACATAGTTCAAGTCTTCTCTACCTTTCCTTCGTTTCTCCATGTCACTATAGCTTTGTCTACACTGAGAATCTTCTCTCCCCTCTTCTCCTCCCTTCCCCCCCCTCCCCCCCCCCGGCCACGTAGCATAGGTGCAGCTTTAGCTTTACCAGCGTTAGCAACAGATGTGGTAATATAGACGGGCAGCTAATATTTTTACCTATGAATTGTCTAGATTTATTTTGGGGAAGCGGGGTTAGATATGTTGGTAAAAATACCTGCAGTTTGTCTACACGAGCACTCCCATCAGTGGTGGAGCTGATGTTACATCTGTGGTGAGGGAGTTTCTTAAAATGCAGCATACATGGAGCCTGAGGCAGTTTTTGTGGCCAATGAAGCTCTGTTTCTATTAAGATCTTTGTGAATCTTTTGTCATGGCTTTATTTCCAGTTTTCTTTCTAGTCTCGCATTCTTGGATTGCCTGACCTCTTGCTTATCCCTCTGTTTCTCTAAGTCTTTCCTGTTTTGTCCTCACCGCCACTCCATTATTTACTTGGTGTGGCAAAGGGTTGAAGAGGGGTGTCATTTGCAGAGCATTCTAAAGTGTTGTGCTCTAACTGCCCTTGGTAGATCCTGCTGGTGCTCTCTGAAAGGTACCTAGTTTGCATTAATATAAATGTAAACACAAACTAGGTACCTAGCAGGATCTACATAGGACAGTTAGAGCACAACACGTTAGCTCGCTTTACAAATCATGCCCCTGTGGTATGCATTGTCACACCATCTAGTTCTCAAGCAGGGATACACATACCCGTGGAGATATGCAGAAGTCTTCCAGGGGGTACATCATGTCATCTAGATATTTGCCTAGTTTTACAACAGGCTACATAAAAATCACTAGCAAAGTCAGTACAAACTAAAATTTCATACAGAAATGCAAGTACAATATTTATATTCCAATTGATTTATTTGATAATTATATGGCAAAAATGAGAAAGTAAGCAATTTTTCAGTAATAGTGTGCTGTGACGTCTGTATTTTTATGTCTGATTTTGTAAGCAAAAAAAAGTTTTTAAGTGAGGTGAAACTTTGTGGGATATGGAAGATAAATCAGACTCCTGAAAAGGATATTGTAGTCTGCAAGTAAATTGAGTGCCACTGGTCTAGACAAGATTTTGGACTCACCCTTTGCTCCTCCCAGTTTTTCCAATACCTGTCCCTCTTTGTTTTCACCCATGACTTCATACACAAATTTCCTTGCTTTCTGTGCACTCACTTGCTTCACTCTAACCCATCTACACACAACCAAGACCTTGAAACTCTTCTTAAATGCTCATTTGAGAAACCAGCATTTCACCCTCTCTCTGTGTGTGTTAACATCCTAGTCAGTAGGCCCAGCTTCACACCCATGCCTCCCACTCTTGAACCATGTTTAAGAGGATGGTTGTATTTCATATGTTGTAGGCCAGTGTTTCTCAATCTTTTAAGTAGCAATTACCCCTAACTTCTGAAAAATTTAAGTACCCCAACACTCAATTTTCCGCTCTGAGAAATACAATCTTTTTCCCTCTTCACCACTAGATGACTGTATTTCTCATAGAGCAGGAGAGTTCTGGGTTCTGCAATGCTGTGTGGCTGTGGCAGATCACAAACCCCCCTGCTGTTTGTCCCCTCGTTCCTCTTCCCCTTCCTCCATATAGGAGCAAAGGTCAACGCCTGCCAATCACTATGGCCTGATGGCAGGGTCACATGGTCTTCTCCTCACACAGGCAGGAACTTGTGAAGTATGAGCAGACATTAGCAGCCTACCAGAGTGGATAGCAGCGCTCCCCATGTCCGTCCCTACTGGGGTTCAGGCCTGGGGCAAATCACACTGTGTGGGCCCCTCTTAAGATTTTTATGCTGGTAAAATCTGGGGCTGTCATAGTTGTCAGTTTCACTGCTCAGCTAGTGCGTGGCTTTCTTGGCACTGGGCTTTGAGCTGGGGAGGGGAGCTGCCACCTGAGCAAGTTACAGGCAGCTGCCCGGCTGCCAGTCCGGGAGGTGGACAATTGCCACCTGCTTCAAGCTGGGACAGAGGAGGCTTCCGCGCAGGCTGGGACCCGGGGATGGGGACAGGCAGCAGGCAGCTGCTGCTCATCTTCAAACCAGGGCACAGGAGGCTGTCTCTTGGCTCAGAGCCAGGGCACGGTGGCAGCCGCCCAGCTCGCAAGGTGGAGACTGCTGCTGGCCTTCCACCTGAGAGCTGGGACTGGGCAGGATTCAGGCAGCTGCAGCCCAGCTTCCCAAAAATCCAATGGCTGCCATCCAAGCCAGCAGCTGCCGTTTGCCATTCCAAGAAGCTGGCGGCTGCCGCCCAGCTTCCCAGGACTGGGGCTGCTGCTATCCACCTCCCAGCTAGGAACTGGGACCGGGTGGGAAGTCAGCAGCTGCTGCCCGCCTCCCCCAGAAGCCAGTGGCAGCTGCCTGCCTCCCAGCTGGGAGCTGGGACTGGGCCGGAAGTGGGCGGCTGCTACCTGGCTTCCCCAGAAGCCAGCGGCTGCCACCCACCTCCTTTCACTGGGTTTTTCACTGTACCCCTTGTCTGTGTCTCGAATATCCCCAGGGGTACACGTACCACAGGTTGAGAAACTGTTGTAGGCTGCAGCTCCCTCAGCACTGCAAAATCTCTAACTATGCCTGGCTTAAACTCAACCAGAGAATACTGTTTGTTTAATGGTATTTAAAACTACAGATTTCTGCAAGCCTGAATATAACACAGGAAATTCAAAGTATGTGCTTAATTTTTTTCTCCTTAACCAGAGGCAAAATAGTTTAGTTTAAATTAGGGAAATTTTTCTGAGTTTTAAGGGTTGATACAAATTTATAGGGATTCCAATAATCATTGAATCTCCAAATTGCTGCTTTGTTTCACTGGACAGCATTAAAGCTGTAACAGAATATAGTGCTTTCAGATTACTTTCTAGGTAACTTTACTGTTAGAGAATCTAAAAACTGGAAGGTGTTGTATACAGTAAAGGACCTGGTTGCCTAATTGTATTTTTTTTGCCAGTTCTTCCCTATCATCTGTTTAAATTTCATATTTGCTCTAAAACATGACTTTTGCTTCAGTTAGCTTTTAGCAATGCTGTGAATGTTTTTTCTGTTGTCACTATTTCTACATTCTTTTTATTTCCAAAGCACAATTGCACTTTGGCTTAACTTTTTCAATACTTTTTTCTAATTTTATGTTTTGTTCACTATGAAGTCTCTACCTTTTTAAGAATGCTTATCTTTATATCTTGAGGCTTATAGTGAGCCCTGAAATATTTTCCTGAGTATAGAATGTTTTGTTGTTGAAAATGGAGCTCTAGTATTTAAGTAACTAAAACGCTATATTCTAGAAAACTGCTGATTATTTTTTTAATCAGCAGTTAATTTAATTTATTTATAATAATTTTTTTAATAACTCATGCTAGTTGCAATATTTGTAACCTGAAAAGGCACTTTACCATAATGCAGTATCCCTCTCAGTTATTTACAGGACTTAGAGCTCCTCCACGTGGATTATTGCTGTTTGGTCCACCAGGAAATGGGAAGACTATGTTGGTGAGAAGCTAACTGTCTTATTTATTGGAACTCTAGATATAAACAACTATCAGGAAATGTTTTTCTTGTCTGTGAAATTGAGAAATCCTCCACAGGGATCTCCTAAACAGTGTTGTTGCGATCCAGTGCTATTTAGTAACAGTTCTGTGTTTTTAATTAGCAGATGGCTTTTGTTTATAAGTAACTAATTTCTTTCTAAGCAGTTCCTTTCACTGAAGAAGGTGAGTGTTTGTGTACTGAATGACCTACTTCATTCAGAGCTGGGGCAGAATGTTATGGAATGAATAAATGAAAGAGGGAATTGTACATGGAGCACCAATAGTTTCCAGGCCTCCACAAGTATCTCCCAATCACCAACAACAGATAAAGAAACATAATACATTAGTGTAATGCGCAAACTCCATCTCCATGTACTCTTACCATAACAATAAACCTTGCTTCTGGCCTTTGGGAATGAGCATATTTCAGCTCAAGAGAACTGTATCCTGATTTGAGATTATGAAGTGTTTATATATAAAAAGACTGAATTAAGATTTGGTGTAATGTGATTATGTGGAGGTGAATGTTTCATTGGCCGCTGAACTACATTTTAAAATAATGAATTCTCAACCACTAACTTAATGTTTGGCTTATGCTTTCCATGGAGTAAAACATGGAGAATATGGCTCTATGCAGTCCAGGTGTAATACTCCAGTTCCCTGTTCATAAGTCTTCCTCCTGATATGATGATGGTGCAACTGGTAGAAAGGGAAAAAGCCCCCCTTATTGGGAACTTCTGTTGAGAAGTGGCTTTTCTACTGTTTCCAGTTTTCCTCTGAAGATTGCTTCTCTTACTACATAGATGAGAGAAAAATAATGAAACTAAATTGGTGAAACTTCATCCAACTACTATCCCAAATGAGTTAAAAAATTAAATATATTAAAAAATAATGGTCTTTAACTCAAATTAGCCTTTACACTTTTAACAAGTGCAGTCATTGACAACTATATTCTTTAGTCTATTTTCTAAGTACGACAGGTGTGAATTGCTATAGTGGATTAAACTACTTGTCCAGCTAGCGCACATCCAAAAGTTGTCTGTATAGATAGATGCTTCAGAAAAACCCAAACTCCACAGATGGCAGCTTTGCCTGAGGAAAGTTTCTTCCTACTCTGTTTAGTGACTTATGTCCTGAATTAACCACAAATGTGCGTTAATTTCCGAAATGTCTAGGTGCACAAACTATCTCAACAAAATTCCTCTAAGTAGCACTCAGTGATATAGTATAGTAAGTATTCCTTAGTGCATATGTTTTAGTTTGGTTTTAGTTACTGAATCATCTGGTTAAAGTTTCATTTTATAACATCTTGGAGAAAGTGGGCAAAGGCAGTCCTAGTTCTTAAGGAATAGTACCAATTTGAGCAACTGACTTATGAATTATCTAAACTGTCAAGTTTCCCTCTAGTAGTAGTTATGTCTGCTTAACTGACTTAGCAGAGATTCACAAATCATCTGAGACCCAGATTTTTATATCATATACAAGATCCTCGTATAGCTAAGTTATGACATCATATTCTATTTTTCTTCATACAATATACTTATTGTGTCTTGTTAAGCTTATTCTAAATCCTGAAATATAGTACAGCTCTTCAACTTGCCTACCATTAAGAAAGGATTTACTGTTTTTCAGGCTAAAGCAGTTGCTGCGGAATCAAATGCAACCTTCTTTAATATAAGTGCTGCAAGCCTAACTTCAAAATATGTAAGTAATAGTTGCTAATTGTTCCGGTTTCTTAATGCTAATACATTAGGATCTTGACTATCTGAAGGACTTGCAAGGCTAATACCTTGATGTTTATGATGAGTGTGGGGGGCAGGCATCCTGTACCATGGGAGGGTGTTGCCTCAGTCCACAAACCTTGTTAAGACAAAACCCTCCATGGGTCATCAAGGAGTCACAAGCATACAAGATACACTTTTCAGTATGAAGCATTGTATTTGATACTAAGGAGTACAAAATAACAGTTTGAGAAATTGACTCTTCAATATTGATCAAACTCCTGCAGTCCCAGGGAAATATTTTTATTTATGTATAAAGGCCATGATTTTCAAGAAAGCCTAAGGAAGTTAAATACCCAATTTGTTTTTAATTTCATTGAGATTAGGCACCTAACTCCCATATGTGTCTTTTAATATTACCAGCCAGAATCATAAGTGAAGTTTTCATATTTTTCTGTGTGGGGCGAAAAAGGCAGGGTACTTCACCACTCAGTGTTGAATTAGTGGTTTGCTTACCTATGCCATGGTATGGGAATGACTCATGCCAAGCTTGTGTTTGTGAACAACAGTGACTTATTGAGAAAGTTGTATCAACTTTTTTGTAATACTTGTTTTAAAAAATGTTTGACATGTTTAGGTGGGTGAAGGAGAGAAACTGGTGCGTGCTCTTTTTGCAGTAGCTAGAGAACTTCAGCCTTCTATAATTTTTATAGGTAAGACCTTAATGTTTGGTATGTAAGTTTCTGCATATACATATTTTGTAAAATAGTCTTTTTAAACTTAAAGTGCTGTCTATTTGGGACTCCCTTGTCCCAGTAATAAGACATAACAAGATAAGGGGATGTCTTGGCATCAGTGATTACTTGCTTCTTAATTGGTATTTCATGTAGGGAGCATGTTTCACCTGATTATGTTCCATATTCTGCCCTAGTATCCAGTTATCTGGGAAAAGCTTAACTAACAAAATAATTGTCATCTGATGCCTTGCATGCAAAGACTCTATTTTAGTGCATTTTTATATATGACCTGAAGCAGAGCTATGAAAATGTTTGGCATTTTCTCATCCTATTTGGAAACTTAGAGTTTATTACCCATAGATGACTGAATGTGTACAAAATTCCTGTCCTGTCAGATGATGTCAAATCTCTGATTCTTTACTGATGCCACTGGGCCTTACACTTTTAACATCTGAAAAAAAATTTTTTTTTCTTTGCCACCATTTGTTTGCCTCGTGAAGAATAGAGTCAAGACTTCTCTTAATGGAACCCCATACTAGCAAAATAATAGTTGAATTAAAACCTTGATAATTGTCTATCTCATTGGCTGAAACTTTATAACTAAGGCTTTTTTTCTTTTTAGATGAAGTTGATAGCCTTTTATGCGAAAGACGAGAAGGTGAACATGATGCTAGTAGGCGTCTAAAAACAGAATTTTTAATAGAATTTGATGGGGTAAGTATCAATATTACAGTATGGTTGGTTATTTAGTTAAATAGTGATGGGTGCCAATGAAAGCTGCTAATGATATGCTAGAGGGGTTAAGGTCCATCAATTAACTATCCTCTCCTTTATTCCCTTAAGCAGCAATAAAAATACTTCTTAGCAAACACCTACCTTCTGTCCAGTAAAGTTCTGGAGTGCACAAGCCTTCGGCCTCTGAGCAAAGAGGGTGGTGATAGTGACCTGGGGAGATGCTGTGGGTGGACTATAGTATTGCATGGGTGGGGAAGAGAAAGTGGATAAGTGGTGGCAGTAACAGCAGAGAAGTTATGGGAGGTAGAATTCACTTCTTGGACAGGAGGAAGAACCCAGGATTGCTGTCATGGGTTGATGAGAATTTAAGCAGTTGGAGGAGACATTCAGGTTCAGTGTTGGGGTAACACCCAATTTAGATTGCATGCATCTCTAGGAAATGGCATGGTGAAAAAGGATGATACAATATTGTCTTTTTGTTATTAAAGGATTTGTCTTTCCCTTCTAATGTAGTCAGAGCTTTTGGAAATGTGGGAATTGGAGAAAAAGAGGATTTTGGCTAAATATTAATTTAGATGTTTAATATATTCAACTATGAAACTGTAAGGAAGCTTATTTTCTGGGTATTATACTTGTATAGTAAGAATATTAATTTGTTTATGGAAAACTGCAAACAAAGCAAGATAGATTCTGTTGAAAAGTGCAGCACACATAAAGAATCTTGGTTTCATATGTAAATTGAGACAAATTGTCATAGGGATGAAAAACAAAAATTAGAATGCCATTCGAAAAATGATGGAAAAACTTGTACTGGGATATGAATTTATTTGTAATCTTGTGTCTTACAACATAGCAGAAACAGCAGTTCAGATAAATGGTGAAAATGGTTAAAGGCATGGAAAAACTTCCATATAAACTGAGGAGGAAAAGATTGGGACACTTTAGTTTAGAGTTGCCATGACAGAGGCATGTAAGATAATTAATGCAATAGCCCACCTTCTCTGGTAAATAGACGTCTCCCATTTATCCTTCTGTAACACAAGAATAAGGGAATATTAAAGGCAACAACTTTAAAACTGATAAAAGAAGTACTCTTTCACACAATATTTTTGTGGAACTGCTTGCCTTCAGATATTATTGAGGCCAAGAGCTTAGCAGGATTCCAAAAGGGAAATGGAGAACTATATGGATAATTTAAACATCCCTAGTTAGGGAGGATTTTTTTTTTTTTTTTTTAAAGTTTGGAAAGGATCTGAACCTTCATGCTTCAGGTCATAAATCTGCCTCATAACTAAGGGACTTGGGAAGAAACTTCCTCTGTTGGTGAGCTATTGCATAATTATCTACTTAGGTTTTCTTGCACCTTCCTTTGAAATATTGGTGCTGGCCACTGTCAGTCAGGATACTTGACTCTATGGACCATTGGTCTGATCTGGTATGGAAGTTCCTGTGTTGTTTTAGACCTATGCTTCAATTTTCCTCTCCTCTATAGGTTTCAGTGCTCTAGTGGCACTGTTTGTTTAAAACATTGTAGTAAGTCTGTTTACTTTTTAATTTTGAGCACTCAGAATATTCAAGTTCTCTAGGACCATGTGATCTAATGGCCAATTTATGGCACTTACTTTGGGTATCAGATGCCACTGTGGAAAACGGAGATAGTGTTTGTATATACTGGTTTGTTTTGTTTTTTTCAAGCTGCAAACTAAGCAGGAAATAATGTGGATAATATCAAGCCAACACACACACAAACATGAGCTGTTAGTATTGACATCCAGACAATGCACTTCGGTCTTTTTACAGTTTACTGCATTGTTTCTCAGTTTTCTCTTTCTAAGGTATTTTCTTGCTTTATAACATTATAGGTACAGTCTTCTGGAGAGGACAGAATACTTGTAATGGGGGCAACTAATAGGCCACAGGAGCTGGATGATGCTGTTCTCAGGTACCTAAGTTATACCCCTTTTAATATATATTCAAGGACAAAGTTGCACGTAAGTTAGTTGCCTTTATAAACTACAGGTTTTACAGTTAAATATCTTGTCCTTTTCAAATTGTATTGGACTGAAATTTGTTGTTGGGTGGTAAATTTTAACAAAATACTCTGCTCATTTTAAAGAAGTGCCTCAGCATTCTCTTTTGGGTTAGTTTTGCCTTTAGCACCATCAGTTTGGAATAGTCTTCAATATCAGTTTCTGTTGGACAAGCAGTTACTCTCTCAGATCTTTCATGGTGCTGATCTGTTTCATTCTTTAGTCTAAGGATAAACTGAGGGGAAAGTCTGACTTATAAACACTTAACAGAAGCAGCACTGAATTTGTCTGGACAGTGGAGGCATGGTAGCCTCAATAGGGGCCCTGGAGGCCTTGTTTTATTAAAGAATGATTTATAACATGGCATCTCCAAATTACACTTCTTTTTATGCTAGGCTGAGGAATGCAGACTTGACTTGATTGACTCCTTATAAATTACTCTGAACATGAATTCCCCTCCTCAACATTTTGAAAGACTCCAAAGATTCTGCATTAGTGGACAGTATGAGAACATGTTAGAATGAATGGAACATCTTTATCACTGTTTGGTTGTAGTGATAGGTGTTCTGCTTGGACTAGAGGATCTTATCTGGAGAATCTGACCATGCAGAGTCATTGGAATCTTTGTAGGGAGACATTACCTGTGAACATGTTAGTGCTACATTTCTTGCTCTCATTAGAGTTTCAGGGCACATTTAATTAGGGCAAAGGTAGTATCAATGGCATGTCCATAATGTTTGTCCTTTAAAATCTGCAGGGTTGCTACCTGGAGTTTCATTCATACCTTAGATAACACCATAGTCTCGATTTGGCCCTCAACCCACTTTTCTGAATGGTTGTAATTCTTGTTAGTCTCCCAAAAGTGAGAATATGCATATGCTATATTGAAGGAGAGATTCTCATTGGTGGTAAAGGTGGTAGTGGCAAATTTCAATCTGCTTAGTGCAAACTGCACCTTTCTGCACTGGAATAAGCTTGTAGATAATGAAAGTATTAAATAGGGTTTTGGGGTTCAGGCTATGTAAAGTTTTCCATATTTAGAAAATGGACACTGGGTAAAAGCTATAAATCTCAAGTACATCTGTCTGCATACCACAATGTGGGGGGGGGCGGTGTCTCGAAAACTTCCTTTATTGTCCAGATATCAGCCTCATGGGAACAGCTGCCACATAAGTGAGATGATGCTGGTTAGCACCACCTCACTAGAAGCAAAGACTTAACTAGGCCTTGCTTTAATGCACCCAGCCTTCTGAGGAGATAAAAGAAACAATCATGGCACTGAAATTATATTCTAACTATCAGGTTAAATCATAGTTTAACATCCTATAGCACTCTGATGCCAGACATTCTTTGAGACAATCTCATCTAGCTACATCTGGACTGCCTCAGTCAAGGGCAAGGATTTCAGATTTGCTATTCCCTATCTAAGTTTTCTTTAGTTAATTACCATAGATATAAAAAAAATTAGTGTTGGTGGCATTGGCGTAAAATGTGTACTTTTATCAAATGTCTGTTTTTGCTAACTAGCTCTTCTGAAGTACTAAAATGTTACTTTTTTTCAGACGATTCACCAAGCGGGTGTATGTATCCTTACCAAATGAAGAGGTAAGCATGTGGCTTATGTGTGCATTTCTTTCTGTGAGTTCTTATCTTTTATAGAAAAACAAGACGATGTATTGTAGAACCTTGTCAATTTGCCCTAATGACTGGTAGACCTATTGCAGATTACTGAATTTTGTAAACTAGCAGTGTCCACTAATTAATTTTGGCCAATATGGTGAGTTTATGCCACTCGGGAATATTTAAGTTATTACATTTTGATGTAGCTACTAGAATCAAAACTGCTAGTAGCTGCTCCACCCTTCTGGGCAGCTTGCTGTTGTAGAGCAGTGTGCTGATTAAACAGACAAGGACATGTTCTGATATGCCTAGAATATTGCATATTTGCATCAGCAGGTGTGTTGGGTTTGACTTAAAATTCATTAACGCAAAAGATGAAAGAATTTTGTTGGCTCATTCCAGCATTTCGTCAACACTAAAACAAACACATATTAGCACTATTCGCTATCTTAGCAGTAGCAAAAGTGTGGATTCTAATTCAGTTGCCATGATTATACAGTGCCTGGCTGGAACCAGTGGAGCCCTCAATTTCACAATTACTAAATCCACATAGCCTCTTAAAAGAAGGTATTGACATGTACACCATAGTCAAAAGTACTACAGACCTCATACATATAAGTTTCTGAATTCACAAAAACGTACTGTATGTTTTCAGTGTTTTATACTTCTAACACCTCCTAGATCATAAACATGATTGACAAGTTTTTGTACATAAACTTAAACTGATAAATGCTTCTTTTCAGACAAGATTGATTTTACTAAAAAATCTTTTAAGCAAGCAAGGAAGTCCATTGACCCAAAAAGAGCTGGCACAGCTAGCTAGGTAAGTACTTTAACAGTTCTGCTAACAATATTGCTGGTCTGCAACATTCATATCAATTGCTCTATTGGTTACATTTAGAACTAATGCTAGTTATCAGGGACACAGAAATTGTAAACTTGCTTATACTTAAAATCATAGAAATGTAATTCTGGAAGGGACATCAAGAGGTCATCTAATCCAGTCCTCTGTACTGAGGCAGGACCAAGTATACCTAGACCTACCCTGACCTGTTCTTAAAAAATTCCAATGATGAGGATTCCACAATTTTCCTTGGGAGCCTATTCCAGTGCTTAACTATCCTTTATAGTTAAAAAGCTTTTTTTCCCCTAATATCTAACCTAAATCTCCCTTGCCACATATTAAGCCTATTACTTCTTGTTGTACCTTCAGTGAACATGGAGAACAGTTGATCTCCATCCTTTTTATAATAGCCTTGATATGTTTGCTGACTGTTATCCAGTCCCTCCTTCAGTCTTTTCTCAAGACTGTACTTGCTGGTTTTTTTAACCTTGCCTCATAGGTGGGTTTTCTAAACTTTTGAACGTTTTTGTTCCACTCCTCTGGTCTATCTCTCTGGTTTATCCACCTCTTTCTTAATGTGTGGCATCATTTGACACAGTATACCAGATGAGGCCTCACCAGTGCTGAGAGTGAGACAATTATCTCCTGTGTCTTACGTACTCAAGGCTTCTGTTAATACACCTCAGAACAATATGAGCCTTTTCCACTTCATCACGTTGTTTTGTATTGAGTTTGATCCAATGTAACCTTCAGATCCTTTTCAGCAGTACTATCACTTAGCCAGCTATTCCCCATTTTGTATTTGTGCATTTAATTTTCCTTCCAAAATGAAATACTTTCCACTTGTTTCTATCGAATTTCGTCTTGTTCATTTCAGACGAATTCTCCAATTTATCAATCATTTTGAATTCTAATCCTGTCCTCCAAACTGAGTGCAGCGCCTCCCATCTAGCTGTCATCTGCAAATTTTATAAGCATATTCTCTACTCATCCAAGTAATTAATGAAAATATTAAATAGTACAGGACCCAAGACATACCCCCAGTGGGAACCTACTAGGTACATCCCCTCCTAGTTTGATAGTGAACCACTGATAACTGCTCTTTAAGTACAATCTTTCAATCAGTTTTGCACTCACCTTAAAGTAATTTTTATCTAGGCCACATTTTCCTATTGTTCTTATGAATTTGTTTATAAGAATGTAATGTGGGACTGTGTCAAATGCCTTACAAAAGTCGAGTCTACAGCGTTTGCCCTGTCAGCTAGGCCAATAACCAAAGATGAAAATTAGGGTGGCTTGGCATGGTTTGTTCTTGACAAATCCATGATAGTTATTGCTTATAACTAGGCTTGACAATTTTTTTTTTAATAATATCAAGGGATACAGATGTTTGTTCTGTTTTTATCAATTTACATTTTCACAGTTGCAGGTAATTTGGGGGGAGGATCAAATAACAGTGTGGGTCAGACAGTAATTATTTAATGACAGTAAATGTTGAGATTCATAAAGTTAAACCTTTATAACTGCTAAAACACAAATTGAAAAATATATAAATATCCCTAAATCAAACTCTGTTCTCAAACATCACTTTTCTTTCTTTGCCAACTGTAAATTGATTATTGATGGAAATATTTTGTGTGTATGTATAAAATAGACATTTACCAACATTTTACCAATAAAAATCTAATTCCAACAAGCCTATTTATAAACCTTATTATCTACTTGCTTACAAATATAATAATTTGTTCCAGTATCTTTCTGGGCATCAAAGTTGGGCTGATCATTCAATAGTTCCCCAGATCCTCTTTGTTCCCCTTTTAAAGAGAAGTACTACATTTGCCCTTCTTCACCTATCCTCCAGGAGTTTACAGAGATAATCACTGTTAGTTCCAAGACTAGTGCAGATAGTTCCTTAAGTAGGGTGAATTGCATCAGATCCTGCCAACTTGAATACATCTAGTTTATCTAAATAGTCTGTAATCTGTTCTTTCCCTAATTTGGTCTGTGCTTCTTCCCCCTTGTTGTTAATATTAATTGTATTAAACATCTGGTCACAATTTACCTTTTTAGTGAATGAAAGCATAATAGGTGTTTTAACACCTCAGCTTTCTTGAGCCTTGTCCTTTACTAGCTCTTCTTCCCTGCTAAATAGAGGACCTACACTTTCCTTCATCTTTCTTTTGCTCTTAATGTATTTATAGAACATCTTACTACCTCTTCTGTCCCTTTCTAGGTGTAGCTCATTGAGAATGAATTGCACACATTCTGGAAGTTATGAAAAAGGCATTTCTCCCCCCGTTAAGCTGTGTAAGAGAGTATTGTTGACACTGTTTTCTCACCACCTAAGTCTGCTGTTGAAACATGCTGATCAGCACTCTGCCTGGGGCAGAAAGACAGGGAAAGGAAGGGAAGCACTTTCCAACCAGCCTCTACGCAAGCCTCATTTTTCCCAGCTGACAAAAGAAAGCACCTGCGCTACATTTTGTGTGCATTTCAGGTTGAAAACAAGTCTGTTTTTTTTCTCTCACTTGTGCATTCTTGGATTTGGCAATACTGAGATTTTAAGCACGAAATAGCAAGGATTCCATAATTGTAGGACCTTTCCAATATTTTTGCTGTTTGACGATTTTAAACTTGCATTGAAAAATACCTAAAAGTTACTTGCTCTTTCCATTGTGAAAATTGGCATGTATTATAGCTTTCATTCTTACAGATCACACACTACTACTACTACATGCTCATCCTCTGGAGGTTAGGTACCCCATTAAAAATGCTATTTAGGAGATGGAGACAGGAGAGAAATTAAGAAGTTTTCCTTAACGTAAGGGAAAAGACCTTCTCTCCTGCCACACTTCTGAGGCACTGAAGAATCTACTTGGTAGATCATGAAGAAGGAGAACCAAGTGAGGTATAGGACATCAAGAATGTAAATAATTCTGTTTTAATTTCTTATTTTTTGTGTGTGTGTGAGAGAGATGCATGCGCACATGCTCTGCAAGGCTCATGTGCATCAGCCTTTTTGTATCTGCATTATCACATACATTTTGAGGCACAGTGAAGTTGCGTCTATTGTTACCTTAATTCACACTTGTAGAAAACTCTTCAGTCACGTTAGATGCAGTAGCATCTAACTGAAGTAAAAAATGGGGTTGCAAGTTAAGTGCTGATTCTAGATTCTATGTGCAAACATCATTAAGCACAACTTTTGAAAAAGTCTTTATGCTATCCCTTTCCCTACTATAGACTTCGTTCACTTGGCCGATTTGCCACATTTCTTTGGCTGGCAAGAAATTGGGATTTACCCTACTCTTTAATCCTTCATAATTTTTCTAAATACTCCCCCTCCCACAAACAACATAAATTGTAATAAGGTGCAGGGCCTCAGGAAATTGGATGAACTGGCTCCTTTAATAAGCCATTTTGGGTGCTTCTTGATGTTTTCTAATGGCTGCTTTAGAAAGGTGAGGGGCACAACCAAAAAAAAAGCTCATTTGCTATTCTTTACTGCTCCTTTTCAACTGAGGCAGCCACTGCCGTTACTAAAATGTCATGACACCTACAAGAAATCTTTTTTTTGAAAGTAGAGCAACTGACAAACTGAAATCAGGCAAGACCAAAATGATGCTGGTCAAAAAAGGGAAAAAAGCTTTGAAGAATTAGCTTAAACATTGTCTCATTCATGCTCTGAAAGACATATGACCCCCATTGATCACAGTGGTACAAAGCCTCAAGTTTGTTTGCCTCTCTCAGCTTAGACGACGACTAGATGGATTGGTACCTTTTTTCATTTCCTGTTTATTAGGAAACTTTGTTTTTTCCTCTCAGAAAAGGACTCACAGTAATCCATGCATTTGTCATCTCCAGGCTGGATTACGGTCATTCACTATGAAGCTGACTAAAGATAATTTATAGGCTCCAGCTGGTCCAGAATTGGACTGCCCACCTTCTTTGCAACTTAAGCTGCTGTGAGCATGTCAAGCCTAAACTGAAGTCCCTCCATTGGTTCCTAAATAGCTTGTGATCCCAGTTTAAGGCTTTGGCCCTCATTTTCAAAAGAGTTACTGGATCAATGCCCAGCTATATTAGAGACCAAATTTCAATCTGTAAACCACTGTGATAGCTGCACTTCTCTGGCAGAATTCAGATCACAAAGCCTGTGAATGCTTGGGATAAAGCATTATTAGTATAAGGGATCCAGCCACGGAAGAAACTTCCAGAGGAGATCAGGTGACTCTGGAGGAAATACTGCAAAATCGACCTCTCTCAAAAAGCCTTATCAACCTAAAAATAACTCACTCAATGCTGACACCTTTCTACACAGTAAATTCACTATCGACTAAAAAACAAAACAAAAACCCTACCCAGTGTTTTTCTCCCCTAAAGGAAGAAATGTCAGACACTTCATGAAGTCCATTAGGGATTTTACTGTTGCAGTTGGTTTTACATAGAAGGCATTCAGATACTACCATAATGGGCAGCAATATAAATCCAGAAGATAGGTAGAGAGATTACTTTGTTTGAACATATGATTTTCCATAATATATGTACATTTTCACTTACTATCTGATATCAATATGAACAAAAGGTTGTAAGTTTAATTTAAAAGTTTAATTCTTGCACAGTGTGTGAAGCACCCCAACAACATGCCACAAAGGGGGAAGGCTCCATTTTTCAAAACATGGAAAGTCTTTTCAGTTCTCACCATGTTTTATGAGTTTAGTCTGGGTAAGATTCCTGCAGCAGTCCTCAAAGTAGACTGGATCACCAAAGAAACTGGTCATGGGATAGAAGCATAGCATGAAGTGTTAGCCATTAGAATCCAGTCATTGTGACATGAAGAAGGCACAACAGCTGTATCTGGACAGTCATAGACAAGTATTTTAGAGTTAGAAAGTACTGGCAAACTAGTGGGGTTGTTTAAAGAAAAATTACTGCGTGCGCACGCGTCTTAAAATGGCTTTCATCAATAGATCCCAGTTGATAGACTTTGATTGCCTAGAATGCTACTTACATTTTATATTGATATTAAACATTAATGGGTAAAGTGTTTTCAGTTGAGAAATGCATTCAAAGTAACACATTTGTGTAATTTACTAATTATGCCGAGAAGTTTGCCATTTAATCTGAGGGAAATATGATTTTGCTCTTTGCTAGTATGTATAAAGATGCAGATAATTGAAAACTTTTCTGTTTCTTCTCCTTTCCCCCTTACAAAGAATGACAGACGGATACTCAGGAAGTGACTTAACTGCGTTAGCAAAGGATGCAGCACTGGGCCCTATTCGTGGTAAGTGATGTGGCTTTTTCTATAGTACTTCATAACAACAACAAACGTCTCTTCAGGAAATTAGAGATACTGTTGCTGTGTCCTCCCAACCATTTGTTCATCTCTCTCAAATGTTCAAAATTAATTTATCAGAATACATCCACAAGATCCTGAGTCTTGTGCTGCTGTGCATGGTAAGGTGGAGACTGTCTAGCATCGTTTTTCAGTAATTTTCTAAATGTCAGAAAAAGAAACGATTTGATATTTACAGGTGACAGAAACATTTCAATGTTATGCCTTCACTCGAGGCATTATGTGCTTCCCAAGTTAGTGTTCGTTCCATCTTAACTAGACCAGATCCCTAACAGCTGTCTGTATTAAAGAGCATTCTTCACCCGCTTCATAAATTGGATGTGAAAAAAGCTGTTGAGATCATATTGGTTGTTTGTCATCTTCAAGAAGAAGTGCTGTGAGGGAAGTCATCTTGATTCAGGGATTGTTTGAGTGTATGAAAGCTAGCTTTCCGCTGTTAGTACCATATAGGGTTTGAATGATGGAATTACATGAGCCCAATCAAGTAGGGTTGTGGCTGCCCTCTGTGTCCTGCCTTTGACATTCCTCTCTTTGAAATTTGTAATTAAAACAACACTTTATTTAGTACTGCTTGCTCACTCTCAATGCTGGAGCCAAATTGGATGCTTGTGTCAGAAAGGCAATCCTTCAGTCACTGTTCAGCTAGTTACTCAGTCCTTCTAGGTATTGCTACTGTTAGCTGATCTTCTACAGTGGGAATCAGTAGAGACAGTTCTATGAAGAAGAGATGACTACTTAACAATAACTGAAATTTCCAAATGTATTGCCTCTGTGTGCCTCTGCCACCCTCCACAATCTCCCACCATCCTTTCCATTTTGGAGTCTTGAATTAAATGTGTCAGGTAAAGAACTGAGGGCAACTGAAGGATATAGTCTTTCTATAACCTGACTTTATGAATATATGAGTTGAGGCATCAGAGGTACCCCCTCCCCCACACAGTAACATGTTTTGAAGTGGTTCATGGATTTGAGGCACAGTGCACAAATTTTAGAGTGTGGATCTGTAAGTGCAAAATATTCTTAATTCCAGTTGTTGGCAATTAACTTTCCTTTCTCAGCACTCTCCCTTCAATAACTACTTTTAATGGGCAGTCATGAGTCAGTGTGGTTGAAACACGGGTCTACTACACTGTATGAAAACTGGGAAACAGTATTGTATTAAAAGTGACTCTCTCATAAGAGCCATCATAAGTTATAGCCCTCCAATAGCCTGGAAACATTATGTGCTTATACTTACAACTGATCGGTGCACTAAAATGTCTGTGCATTTTGTCTTCAATGTAAAATCTTCATATTTAGCATATACTTCCTGGGCAATTCTTCTCTGAGAAGAGCCCATTAAAAACTGCATTATGGGGTTTGATGTCTTCTCCCTCTCCTCCTTTTTGGCTTCTAACTAAAATGTGAAGTGAAAAAGGTGTTCCTTCTAACTGCCAGTCCTGCACACTAAATCTCTTCTCATACCCTTCTGCAGGCAAACAAATACCCTCAGTTACACCCTCCTGTATGGTTTATTGTCAATTAGGTCGTTATTTGAAGACACCTGTAAAATTATTGCTTTTAAACTTGTGCAAATTCATGTGACTGACTGAACTTAATAAATAATTCTGTTGATGCACAAAGAGTAATGGAATAATTTCATGCTCGCAGCTCTGTTGGCTGTGCCAAGGCTAAGAGGAGTGAAAAGCAATAACAAATGTAGTCACTTAAAGCAAGCAGATCTCACTCTGCATATACAAGGAGCAGGTATGTTGACTTGCAAGGTGCCACTGTTAAAGACTTTTCAGAGTAGAAGTGAACATAAAATGTTTTAGTCATCAGAAGTCTTGATATTTCTTTCTTGTGAAACTTTTTGTTTGTTTTTAACAGAACTAAAACCAGAACAGGTGAAGAATATGGCTGCCAGTGAGGTAAGCTGCTCTAAGATGCCTTTTCCGTTCTGAGTGGAACATATATAGATATTTCTAAATTATTTAAAAATTAGGCAATAATATTTTTACAACAATTTCCTTGCTTGAGTGAAGTGAGAAGATTGGTAACATGAAATGCCAGGCATTTATTCCCCCCTCCCTGAAAGGCTACAATGACTGGTGACTTTATGTATGTAGTGTTGTAGCCATATCAGTCCCAGGATATTAGAGAGACAAGGTGGGCAAGGTAACATCTTTGATTGAACCAACTTCTTTTGAGCTTATACAGAGCTCTTCAGGTCTGGCAAACAAGCTGTCAGTTATTCCTAAAGACAAAATAAAATTATATTTGCCAAAAAAATGCTGAATAGTAGTGATTTTTGAGAAGCTATTTTGAAATACCAATATGAATGTGTTTTTGGCATGTAGAGTAAAAGGTTCATAAGATCCATGTTGAGAATAAGTGTATCTAAAGACAATAATTTGGGAAGTGTCAAATTCTGTCCTAACTTACAGCCCACAACTTCAGTAGGACTGGATGGGATGTACACAAGTGTGGGTGGAATTCAGTCCATATTAATGGTAAAGGTGGGAGGACCAAGATTTTTTTTTCTAAAGATACTGGGTGCTGTAGATTACCACGCCATGTAGCTTGAGCTTCTGGAGAATGCAGGTGAGATTTGATTTGGGTCAAATTTCAGAGCCTCTACAATGCCCAACAGCACATGGTGTTGTGTTGAAACTTACTTTGGGTTTAAATCTTAAATTATCCAAAGTACTGAAGATGAAAAGTGTCATGTCATTGTATTTTATAAACAGGTTAGTTTTCAAAAAACCAAAAAAGATGCAAACTGTGTAGACTGCACTGTAAGATCTTTAGGGCAGGGACTGCCTTTGTTCTGTGTTTGTACAGTGCCTAGCACAGTGGGATACTGGCCCACTACTAAGCATCTTAGGTGCTACAATAATACAAATAATAAAAACTGTTGATTTAGTGGAGGTTCATAGCACATGAAGATACAGAATTGCTGGTGCAACTGATCAGTGTTTTTAACATGAAGTGTGCATATATGGACCACTGGATACTTCCTTTGAAAGGACATGTTTTTGCATACCTTTTGAACATGGGTTTTGTGAAAGGCATGGCAAGGAGACTGGAGCAGCATCATCATTGACTATCTTCTCTATTTCAGTTCTTGTTACTGCCACTTCATGTTGGAACCCAGGGATTTACTATAATATCATTGGTCCTTTCCTGAATTTGAGAGATTGAGTGTACCAGGTAGAGAGAATTAGATGTTGTCATCTTTGTAGATGTGTCCTGAGCAGCTCCTGATATGTGAACCTAAGGTTCCTGCTACCCAACTCCCTTGTGTGTCAGTTTCCACATTTGCCCTATTCTTCCTACCTCTTTGCTTTTTATACTATCTAGTAAGATTCCTCTTTACTTGGCCAAGACTAATTTTAACCTTGCAACACTGCTATGACCAATTTGGCAAGCTAAAAACAATTCCTATGTAGCTCTATCTAATGAAAGATTTGCATCCCACAGATTGGCCAGAATAAAAGAGCAGTTTAGCCAAACATTCTCTTGAGCCAAGAAAGCAAAGAGGTATCATATAGTGGCAGCTGGGGACATGGGCTTTGTGCTGTGCCCTGACTTTGCACAACTGAACTGCAAACCAGAGACAAGCTGCTTTTTCCTGTCCTTTGCTGTTCTTTCTGCCTGTGTTACTCTTGCTCGGTCTTTAAAGGAAACAGGATAGGACTTACACATAAGAGCTGCCACCTAAAATTGACTGTTCTCAACAAGAACCCTTACTACTGTTAAGATTTGTAAGTGAGGGTTTTTCCTATTAAGAAGCTTCTATATGAAGAGGAAAGAAATGTTAAGAAGGTTACAAGTTCTGTCAAGGTTTTAGTTTAACTCAGATAGGGTAGTTGCAATATAATCTTTCATTAGTCAATGAGGAAATGGCTAGGTACCTTAACTGTTCCTTGTCAGATTTTTTAATGTTGGGATTTTTTTGGGTTGTATACTTGTGAAGTGTAATTTTTTTTGAGTCCATTGAAACACTTTCAACTCTAATTCTTCCTAAATAAGTTTTTGTTTTGTTTGTTTGAATGAGACATTCTGATATCCATTCCTTCTGCCTTGTGAATTTGTTACAGTGTACACTCTTGGGAAGTGACTCAGTTGCGAAGGCTAAGACATGGGGTGAATTTCACTATTTTATGTTAGGTAACAAAGTGCTATAACTAAACCTTTCTTGTCCTGACTTTCTTCTGCTCTGGTGCTAGTTAAATTAAACTTTCAAATTTAGTCTCTGTTTACGCACAATCCTGTATTTTTTTAAAAAATGCAGATAGCCCTACTTTAACTGATGGTAAATACAAAAAAAAAATTAGGAAAGGGATATTTATTGCTTACATTGGAGAATATGGATTAAGTGACTTCCTGAGTAGTGCCCCCTCAAAGGACTCTAGATTTATAATCTTTATTTGTAGATGATGAATTTCTCCCATCATATCATTAATTCAAAATGAGTCATATCTGAACCCTTATGTTTCAGGGATTTTAACTTTCAGAGCAAAACTACTATGAAGTGAGTTAACTTTATTAAACTACAACAGTACCAAATACAGATCCTTCCATTATATCAGAACTAAAGAAGGCCTGAATAGAAACCCCCGGATCCAAACACCATATAAATTCTAGGCAAAGTTCAGATTCATATCAAGATCAGAACTTTACAACTTGGGCTTTTTTCTGGTCAAAGCTGAAAAGTGACTTACAACATGTATATAGACCCCTTTTCTCCTCTTACAGCCCAGGGTGCCCGTTGTTGCTTCTGTGGGGAGTGTCACAGGTACTTAGGTAATTGCACCTCTGAACTACCTTTGTCTCATTGAATGCAACACTTCTCAGCCATGTCTCAAAGATAGAATCACACAATTCTCCCACTCTCAGACCGGGCCTACTTCTCCCTACGGTTTATTGTGATTACTTTAGTAAGTCAGACTTACCGTCAGTGCTTGAGGTTCTGTTCTTCCAGGAGCAATCGTAGTGATGTCCAGTAACAAAACAGGCTTCTTAAAGCAAAGTCATATTTATTTTAGATGAAAAGAATTTTATATAGGAATTGGATCTTAAAACAAACCAGTGTGTACAAGCGCTTACCTTTCCGAAAGGTCTTGCATCTAGGGAAGGGCCCAATTCCAGATGCCTCCTCAGAGCCCCCTTTGGCAGCACCTGACAACTAACCCTGTCCCCCCTTCTCCGCCCTGAGAGGGCATTTTAACTAATTAGTGTTCTCTTAATCTCTAGTCTTCCAGCCTGGCAAAACAGCTATGTCGTTTCAGCCTGGAAGTAGACCATTGTCCTATAATTGCCTCCAGTGTTTTCAGGAAAGTCGTTATTTAGATCCATTGTGTTTCTTTTCTGCTTGTGTTTCCACAGCCCCCTATGAAGCTAGAACAGTACATTAATACAGAAATTCTGATAACCCAAAATACAATAGCTCATCTTGCTGACCAGGTCACATAGTGTTCACAAAATTAGTGCATCTCCGTATTATTACATAGTATTTCCATGTCCATTATAGGGAGGGAGTACTACCAAACCAGCAGCTTAAGTAATATGCTGTAGGCTAGTAAATATACCGCTGTTTCGAAAAATATTTATACTGAATCTCAAAAAGTTCATGTGAAAAAAGGCTTTTTAAATTAAAGCCCACATTTCTACAACTTCCACCTGAAAAATGTGGAGCAAAGGCAGAGCAACAAAGGGGGAGACTTTGAACACACACCCACAAGAGGCAGGGGGAATACATGAGCTTGCAGGTTCTTCAGCCCTGCTGGTGCCTAGGCTGTGCCTTTCTGCCCCAGTATGTGCATGCCGCATACATATGGCAGGGGAGGAGCAGAAAGAAACTTAATTTCCTGGCTGTTGTTTCTTTAGAGGTGCAGCCTTGTTGTCCAAGCTTTTATAAAGAGATGAAGCCAAGGTAAGAGAGGTGGGTTCACCCTGAAAGTTAGTGGAGTCCCACAGTCTTTCTATATTTGTAAGTTGATCTATGTCCCGTCTCTAAATACTAACCTCTGATGGGGTAGGCAGAATAAATAGTCAGAGGGGGCATGTATGTATCTCTGTGATGCATTTGTATGTGCTCTATCTTTTAAACGTACTCAGCCAGCCATTCTTGGATCAGGGAGTTGTTATATACCTAGTTGAAAGCTTTGTTGTCATAGGATTTGACTGTATTTATATACAAAAATCTGTTGTGCCCTCCACCCCTGTGATTTTTCTCTGTCTGTTGTCACTGACACACATCTGGCTGCACCAGCAAACACTAGGCCCAAAAAAATGTGGCGCTTTTAGAGTGTAATGTGTGCATTCATGTAGTATATCTACACTGCTCCAGAGGCCTGTAAGAGTGTGAATAGCAATGAGACCAAAGTGCTGCACTGTAACTTTCCCAGCTAGACGCTTCAAGTGCGAACTTAAAGGTTCCTAGCTCGCGTTAAAATAGTCCTTTTTGAAGAGGACTATGTTAATGTGAACTAGGACCCTTTTAGTTTGTGTAATCCAAACTGCAGGGCAGTTTAGACAAAGTCTTAATGATTTGTTTACTAGATTCTCAGACTTGGATAACTTTCTCAGTCTCCCAAGGTTTGAAGGAACTGCTTTGTTTGCTTGGCAGTATGGAAATTTGCCTTTGTTACTTTACTCTTCCCCAAATAAATTTCTGCCTCCTACTTCTTGGCACATAATTCTTGCATAGCCTGACTGTTCTTTTGATTCCTTAGAGCACTGTTCTGAAGTTACTCTCCAAAATTATATTCAGATGTACAGAGATACCTTCTGTATATGCCATCTGTGGCTGGGGGCACTACACAACAAAACCCCACTGAATGATGACATTTTAATCCTGTTGTCTGTGAAAAGACAACACCATGAAAAAGGTCATTCTACTTTGATTGGACCCAAGTCCCTCACATGCATTGGCTAGCACCACCTAGTGAATAGAAAGCAATAACATTTTATTTTTTATTAGTCTCGTGTGATCTAGCATGGTCAGATATTTATATAATATTACCCATGTTTCTCATTTTAATCTAACTTTATTTTGGCTACACAAATCCAAATTTTAACATCCATTTATATTGTATTGCTCTGAAAATAAAGTCCAAAGTCTTCATTTATTTATTGAGTAAGCACATGGCACGTAAAGCCATTCATGTTCCTAAAATGCCTTTAATTTTTTGTCTAGATGAGGAATATCAGATTGTCGGATTTCACTGAGTCATTGAAGAAGATAAAGCGCAGTTTGAGTCCTCAAACCCTGGATGCATATATTCGCTGGAACAAGGACTTTGGTGATACCACAGTTTGAAGAACTGCAGTATAAAAGTGAGGAGAAAGTGCTGCCTGCAAGGAGCAATTGGTACAAACTGCGGGAATGCAGCCAGAGTTTACAGGACTTGACAGATCTTTAAATATCTGCACTAAAACTTGAGATTGAATTAAAAAGTAAAATTATACAATGTGAAAAGTGTTGATTAAGGCCTCCCTGCCTTTTTAGTCAGGATTTACTCACAGGGCATGTAAATTAAAGCACAATAAGACCTGGAATAAGACTTCTAGCAATCTAATTGTGGTATGAACATTAATTTGTGTATTTTGTTGCAGATAGAAGGTTCCAATTGTATTGACTGTTGAAAGATTTATTTCCTTAGTTGTTTTTTTTTAATTATTGTCATGACATTTACTTTTCCTGCTCTCTACTTGGTAACTACTAACTTATAACTGGAGCTTTGTAAATTTTTGTTTGGTGTTTTTTTTGACATTTTTATCCATACTGTGCCAAATAAGCCATTTCCCTATGCAACAGGAAGAACAGCATTGGAAATTAGCATTATTTTTTTTTAAAAAGTATTCAAATAGAAAGCAGCTGGTCTGTTGCTACCTTGTCTTTTATCTGGTTATAATGTGGCTGTACAGTTCACAGAACAGTTTTTTTTAAAAGGCCTTTGATAACAGAACAGCAAAAATCCTATCAAACGATTTGATATTAATCAAAAATTACTACACCATAAAATTGCTACACTAAGCCATTTTTGTCTGCAGTATTTTTCTTTAATGCATTTGTAAAGCTTCCACTGTAGAATTTTAGTTTATTCTTATGGTGTGTTAACTTCTACTTGAAGCCCAACTGATGTTTGAGAGAGTAAATGATGCGGTCAAATTGTCAAGTTTTAGAACTTAAGTGTTTCAACTCTGGAATAGTTTGTCTGTTTACAATAACTAAAAGTTAGTTAAGTTTTCATTCTAGTCCTTGCTTTTTTAATTTACAGAGGAGAGCATTAAAATAAGTGGCTAGATGTTTAATATATAGCACACACTAACATTTTTATATGTTTCATGTGCTTTGGTTTGTATACGAAGATCTTAAATAAACTCAACTGATCTGCTTTTTAAAAAGAAAAATAACTACATCATTTGTAAAAAAACCTAGATTTTTATTATATAAATGACATACTGTAGTAAATAGAAACACTTAAATCATGACCTTTAAATACTGTAATAAAGGGAAATGCATATTTGGCCTGTGCTACATATGATCAACATTTTGTTTAGAACTTCATGGTCAACACTTTGTTTACAAATTCTACTGTGGAGTTAAATTATAATCATGAAGAGAAAAAGTTTGTAGGAAGGGTATCCTGTTCCAGCTTCATAAAACATTTTTCTTCAGTCATTAAATAAACAAATAAAACATCCCCATACTTTTGAAGATTTTGCTACAAAAATAATAAATGGATTTTTATCATCAGTAATTGCTTTTAAGGAAATCAGTTTAAACAACTTGCTTGTAGTTTTTCTTCTGAAATTGGAAACTGAATTTTCTATTAAGGTTGTCATTAAAATACTAACTTTTCTTACTGGTATGGGAATGGAGCAGTCAGAACACTCAGAAAACAGCTGATCTTACCAGTTTAGGTATAAAAAGAAATAGCTGATGTAGAACTAAAGTGCTTACAATCCTACAACAGAACCCTTTTATCCATTGCACAATATTGGGAAGTATATAACAACAGAGGTTCTGTCACTCTGTTAAGAGAAATAAATGTTTATTCTTTACGTTTGAAGAACTGCAGAGAGAACTTAATATTACAAAAATCAATTAAGGCAATAGAATGTGATAAGAAATAGAGGAGGCACTGTTATACTGAAATGCCTTTTAGAGTATGACCAGTTTGATTAGACAATGTCAAGAGTGCAAAGTTTCTCGTGTGTGTGTGTCTCATACATAAGATTTGAGAGTTCTGTTCCCCTGATCCACCACTCAGGATAGCTTGGAAAAATTGTGAGTAGCACTAAAGGATTTTAATGCCTCGGTTTTCTAAAGAGACTCTTTTTAAATCCACTTTCTCTGGGTTCTGTTCCGCCTTAGATTTGTGGCGCATGTGCTTTGCATCACAGGGTAATTCATTCCACTTTTTGTCCTAGGTTTCATTGCTAAAGTTGGATAGTACTTCTTGGTTAGTACCTCTTGGTTAACTAATCTGAGCTCTAAGACCCCTCATTTCTCTTTCAATAAAATCGTGTAATCTTATTTTGAGCACCTTTTTGGTGCTTGACTTTTTTAGGTAAACAGTTTTATGGTAGTTAGTCTTCTCTGTTAACCAATCTAAATTTTTCCTTTAGTTCATTCCTTCATGTTTCATCAGTGGTGTCAGATTTAAATAAATGCTCATTAGCAGTGTAATATTCTACCTGAAGTGTAAGGATTGTACTCCACCTGTTAATGGAAAACACTTAGATGCAGCATTATTAGCTAAGATCATAGAGAAACCTTAAACATGCATATGCATCAAAGGGGAAGCGGGGTTAGTTCCTTAACCTCTGCTGTACAGCCAGTATAGGTCACTGATAATCTATGCATAGTGATAAAATACTGATGGCTAATATCTGTCCTACCCTGAATACTTCGGGGGGTTTTATAATGTCGGAACCAAAATTTTATATGTATTCCAGATGTCACTAATAATGTTGATGGGTACTGTAACATCTTGTTCTACAAGATGTCTATCCACCCCCCAGTTGTTGGATTTTTTTTGGCATAGAACCATAAACTTATTTAGTTATAATAATAAAGTTACCTGGAAGTCTCTTCATGTCTGTGTGCTAAGCAATTCCTTGTGTTTGATAGTTCTGTCCCACTCAGTGCAACATCTTGCATTTTCTTCTTAATTTGACACATCTGGGGCCCAAAATTATCTGGATTCTTCTGTAATGTATAACTTTTGTGTATGTGCCGTTTCTGGGTGTGTCATCTGCAAACTGAGAAGGTTCCAGTCCACTGACTCCCATTTATCTCGCTTAATTGCACTGAAAGAAAATCACTTTTGATAAACACAATATATGCTTAATTCATTAGATCTTGTATTGCTATTGATCCTGTAACTTCCTTATTTACTTTCTTTAAAATGACCAGAATCCAGCTTGTCTGGCCTTCTGCCTGTGTGCTCCTTAATATCTTTATGAACTTTGAATTCCAGATACAGCACTACACATCACTTTCTCTAGCTTGTTATAAACAGCCATCTTCTCTCTCTGACATCGAATCTTCTTCACTGTGTGGCAGGAGTTCTTCCATTTTGCTGCTTATTGGAAGAACTACTTATTCTTCTTACTGAGCTAGTAAGTTCCCATTTCATGGTGGTAAAGCTACAGGGGAAAAAAATGATCTATCAAAGCTCAATGAAGTGTCCTTTTGTAAAATTTGACTTTCCAGTGCTTTAATTAAATTTTACTCATGCTGATTCTGCATTACAGTACAGTGATCTCCTACTAACCACTTCATCTTGTTAGGATAGCTGGTTTTTCAGCTGTAAAAATAGTACCTTAGATAGTTATCCCTCTTTTACAACCTTTTCTCTCAAGAAATTATTAGGCACTGGATTTTCTCAAAGCATAGAACTTGAAGAATCCATACAAAAGTGCAACTCAACACTGTAGCACAGTATTGTGAACTTCTCTCACTATAGGTATGACTTGTGAGCAGACAGGAATCCTGGGAATGGGCCTGAATAAGAAAATGGGCCTGCCTTCAAGTCAGGATGTGTATGCAGCCATTCTTTCTTGCTTGCCCAGTGGCTCCAGGTTCTGCACACAGAATTTGAGTTTAAAAAATTGGCTTTTTGCCACTCAAGGCTAAGATACTACAGAAAACCAATCATTCTCATTAACCAAGTTTATTTATTATGCCAACTACTGTAGTGCTGTCAGTCAGGCATGCAATTCTATGTAGAAAATGACAAAGGAATGGGAGTAAGAGAATCAATTACACATCAGTGTTTTAAAAATGAGAGGAATGAGCTCTAATCTTCCTCTGAGGATATTAATAAGAAAGCAAGTGTGATTAAAGCAGATCATTTTTGTGCACACAATGTAGTTTGATTAGGGAATGAAGAACTGATGTCATCTTCTCCATGGAATAGAAATAGCACATTCCGTCCAGCATACATGCACAACTTTAGCATCTGTTGGCTCAGCTGCCAGATCCATCTTGAGGAATACAAGTTTTATCAAGCACTTCAAGTTTATACAGTTCAGGCAATCAAACTATTTTGTAACCTGCTTCAACTGAAATGTCACTTATCCAACAGCTATAGAGATTGACATTTTAGCAACTGATGAGGACTTCCATATCCAAGTGTGGAGCAAACTTGTGTGTCCGTTTTGCACTCACCCACATGTCAAAGATAATTCACCCACCCAGAGCCTCAGCTATGTAGCTGTGCTGACAGAGTTCCCTCATGTAGAGGCAGGGTACACCAACGAGCTGCTGCTTTTTGTTTCCTGCTAGCATAGCTACACCTCCTCCCTAGATGACATTACCCATGCTGATGAAAGAAGGCTTGCATTTGCACAATTGCATCTACCCTGCGGGTTTTGCTGGCATAGCTATGTCATCTACGGCATGTGAATTTTTTCCACACTCTTAGCCAACACAGCTATGCTGGCAAAACTTTGTGATGGAAACCAGGCCTCTAATTACATCTTGTCTATCTAGTTACTCCACATTGTTTTAGACTGACAATTTGCAGATCTCTTATGTCTCCTGGCTTTGGGAATGGAAAGCATGGCCTTCTATTTAGCATGGTCTTGTTCCCATTGTCCAAATGGCTGTCATATAAATTCTCGGCATTAGTATGTGTTGGAGACCTTTCCAAATTATATATTGGGAGAGTGGAGTAAAAAGGAGTGAGTTGGTAGTGGGTATAACCTGCTATTGAGGCCATTGTGCCATAGTTCTGATACGGCTTTGCTTCAAGGCAGTTGTTGGTTTCACTATAAAGGGTCTCTGGAGCTGTTACTTAGTATTGAGAGATGTTGCTTTACTTGCTTTGGTGAATTTCCATGCTTGTTTTATTTACAGTGGTTTTAGTCACTTCACGTTAGGAAAGCGTATGAGCTTTTGACACTTTCATATATATACAACTCCATAATGAAAAGGCAAGTTCTTTTAACTATCCCTAGCTTCCTGGCAAAGATAGGAGGATCATCTTATAGCGTCGAGGAAATGTGTTGGTCTTCCTACTTCTTTTGTAATCTCCTGTTTTTAGGGCTGGTCTACACTAGGAATTTACATTGGCATAACTAAGTCTCTCAGAGGTGTGAAAAATCCACACCCTTGACAGAGGTATCTATGCCAACCTAATCCCCAGTATAGACAACGCTAGGTCAATGAAAGAATCTTATGTTGACTTAGCTACCACCTCTCAGGGAGGTGGATTACCTACATGGACAGGAGAACCCCTCTCATCAGCATAAGTAGTATCTACACTGAAGTGCTACAGCAGCACATCTGCAGCGTAACTTCTTAAGTGTAGACATACCCTAAGAATGGAAACTCACTTTACTTTGGCAATAATTATCTCCTGAGCCCAGCAAAGTAGAAGCTTTAAAGGACAAAATCCATTAAATAGATTGTATCACAGATTTGTTTTGGGGCATGACTTTCCGATCTCCAGATTCTGAACAGTCTCAGACCTAGGAGATAAAATTTTGATGTAATTTTCTGTACAGTTCCTTTATAAGAAGCAATTTTATAATCCTGTTCTTAGAGAAGTGGCTCTGAGGAACAGAGAGGAAAACATTTTTACCTTTATATTGTATTATATAACACCTGTCTGTTCTCTAATACCATGCTTGTGCTGTAGCCCCTCGATTCTTCAATTCTCCTGCCTGTGAGAGAAAAATAGTGGGAGGAGTCTTTTTTTTTTTTTTTTTTTTTTAATCTGGTCCCTCATGTAACGGAGGACCTGAGATACAGTAGAAAGTTTCAGATTCTGGTCCTTCACATGAGTAAAAAGTTGAACCATGTCAAGGGGCCGCTTTTCATAAACCAGATTTACAGAAACCAAAGCTGCGGACAAAACAATATATCATTTTTTGCAGCAAATTTACCAGATATCTCAAACTGGAGTGAAGTTACTTGTATTCTTACTCTGAGAGACTCATACTCAAGGATGTCCATTAATGTTTTTCTGAAATGTTATAAACATTGCAACAGAGTATTAAGCTGTGTCCTATCGATAAAGGATAAACGTATGTGTAAAAGCATGGTGAGTATTCACATAGCTTTAGTTTCACAGTGTTGATAGCCCTCCAATAAAATGTTGCGATTTGTCTTGTTTATACTGTTTCCCTGTCTGTCAGTTTTGTTAATAAAATGTCCAAAACTAAAGCCTTTGATAAATCTGAAGTTCATTACATAGCTATTGCTTTTAACATTATCTGATGTAATACCAGATCATGAGGGGTGGGGGAATGTGTAAATACCTCATATTTAGTTTCTGTGGGACATGACTCATTTAAAAAATATTTTAAAAGCTAATGTAAACCTAAGTGCTATTTCCAAAATAAATAATGTGCTGAAATGGAATCTGTTTGATTACCTCACTGTCTTGGTAGATTACAAATAAAACAGTGGAAACTGATTCGGGTGACTATTTAATCCAACTGAGCTCAGCCAACAGCTCTGAAAATACAGGGAAAACATGGCTCAGCCCAAATTAAAGTCTGTTCTGCTCAACTGACTCCTGCTTAGACAGGCTTCTCTCTCCATATTTTTTGAGTGACAAGACTTTGTACAAAAAATAGGGAGAGGAGTGAAGGCTGTCTGGAAAATTGGGGTTGGGGAAACCGGTTATTTTGTGGAGCTAGGAGGCCATGTGACCTAGGACTTAGAGCAGAAACCTGGAAATTTAAATACATAGCACTTCCTTCTAGTGACTGACCTCATAATCTTGGGGGAGGATGTCTTCTCCATACATAACAAAGAGAATAATTCCTGCTTTAAATGCACCTCATCTATTGAATTTGACCAACAGCACCATCTGATACCACTTTTTTATATCTATCATAACAGCTAATTCAGTCTGCCAGTAGCTTTGAGTGATCAATCTTATCGCCTGTCTCTCTTCTCCCTGCCCCCAAGTGTTTAGGCTGGTTTGTCCTTACATCAAGTGTATGTTTAGACTTTAAGCTCTTCAGGGCAGGGACTATATCTCTGCTATTTTTTTAAAGTGTGAGACAATAGCACATTTCTGGGTACTACTAGAATTTTATTCCAAATGATCCTTTAATTGGGATCTTAAACTGTTGAGCAATATCCTCTATTAAGGAAATAATATGAAGGGGTTATATGTTAAGCATCAGTTATATATTTATTAATTAAACCAAAGCAAAGCCATTCCTAATCAGATCCTTACACTGTCTGACTTTGGCTCAAAAGATATAGTTTACTTTAAAACATCATTTTAAAAGGGGGTGTGATTCTTTTTCAGACTCAGGTTAGTTTGTGCTGTTTCTCTCACGAGCAGTCTTGACTCAGTACCTAATTGGCAGTAGCTGAAGAGCCATGTACACATGGGGGAGACTTGGAGTGTGAAGGGTGGTCCATGCTAGTCAAGACTGCATGGATTTGGCTTTTTGAGGAAGGGACTAAAAAAAGACCACTTGGCATCACCAGCTGTTTCTAAACCAGTGCTCAACCTCTACCATACTCTGTAACAGAAGTGGCATCTGCACCATATACTGGCAGAGCAGGAGAGCCTGTGTTCGCTATCCAGGTTGTTACTCACACATGCAAATATTTCTATTTTGTTCATTCACATTGAAATTGTCCATTAAAACAGAGTGAGGCCCTGAGCTGTTGATGTGTATGTTGAGTACAGTTAATCCACCTTAAAACCTAGTAAATGTGGCAAGACCTATTTCACATAAGTTGACTTGGTATGATACTTTGTGATAATCTCCAAAATAAAGCATACTATGTGGGATTGGGATATTTGGGCCAATTGCCCTTGTTGAAAACGATGAATATACTTTTGAGTGAGGTTGGCCCGTTGTGCTCTGGTTTAACAATCTACCCCCTCCTTTCTCAATTTCATTTCCATGGGGAATGAGGCTGCTCACCCCGGTTAGGGCGCCCCCAGGCAGCTGCCCCACTGCACAAAGCAGCATCCCGGGCAGGGAGGGCTCGTGTGGGGGTGGTGAGCTGGCCTGTGTTCCAGCGACAGCACGGGCCAGGGCCTTGGGCGGCAGTGGGCGTTGGCCTCCCAGCCGGGTCCCAGCTCCCAAGGGGCTCTTCCGCGCGGCTCGGGCGCGTCGGGAGGGCGGGGAAAAGCAGTGACGTAGCCTCCAGGGATGCTCGCCCCTCCCCCCCGCGAGAGGACACGCGGGCCTGCTCCACGCTTACATTAAAATTCGGCGGCAGTCGACGGGAGTCACGCAAGCTACGCAGAGCAGCTTGCGTAACTCCCGCCGGCTTCGCAAGTTCCCTTGTGCTCAGCGTCTTCCCACAGCGCTGCGCGACTGGAGGGGGTGGTTTTAACAAGTCCACTTCCGGATTGATTGAGCGGGTCTTCCCTGGCCGCTCAATCGATCCGGATAGATCGATCTTGAAGACGTACCCACCCGTTGAGCACTGTAGACTCTTAGGAGACCACAGTCTCGTGGCGGGGTGGCAGTGACTAGAGCAGCGCTGACCCTCGCGTAGGCAGTGCCCCCTGGCGTAATGCGTCACTTCCGGTCTCAGCTAGCGCCACCGAGCAAAAGGTGAAATTGCTCCTCCCCCTTTGTTCACCATGGCAACGGGTGAGTCCGCCGACTCCGCCTGTTCCGGGCGGGGAAGCCGCCTGTTCCGGTGGCGAGCGGCTTGGGGACATGGTGAGTTGCCCCAGTGAGGGGGGAGGGGCTCGGAGGAGCCGCTCGTGGGTGGGCCCGGGGCCGGCGCTCCCCTGGCTCAGGCCTCAACGCGTCCCGACCCCGGGGTGGCCCGGCCTGGGACGTTTGGCTGCTGGGGAGCGGGGCTCGCGGCAGGGAGCGCACCCTGAGAGCCGCGCTTCGCCAGCGCCCGGGGCCTGGCGGCTGCCCTGGAACTCAGAGCCCGCAGTGCGCCCCGCCCCGCCCCGCCCCGCCGGCAGCGGGACGGTGGTAGGTGCCCTGGGCACAGGCAGCCCCTGGGCTGCGCGGGGGGCTGTGGAAAGGCAGGTGCCAGCCCTACTGCTGTAGCCTGGGGCGGGGCGGGGGGGTCTGTTTGTTACAGCCGGGGAAGGGATTATTCTGTCGCTGTGGTCAGGGCCCCCCCCCCCCGGGGAGAGGTGGTAGTATCCCAAGGGCGGGACACAGGGCATGACCCGTTTCACAGCCCTGAGCGATGTAGCTAGGTCGGTGGTTCCCAACCTGTGGGCCAAAAGTGGCTCCTGGGATCTTTTTCAAAGTGGCCCACCACTCTCCTCCTGCTGGCTGCAGAAGGGACCTGCTGCCTAAGGACCCAGGCGGAGCATACTGCTGCAGGGCTACAAGACCAGTGCAGGCCCTTGCTGGAGCCAAGGGGACAGGATAGCAGCCCTCCCCTCCCCCTCTCTGTAGCAGGGAGCAGGGCAAAGCGCCCTGCCTGGGTCCATAGGTGTTGAGGTCCCTGCTAGAGCCAGAGGGAGGGGAGCACTGATCTCCCAGGCCCCTGGCTGCGGGAGGGAGCCACTGCCTAGGGACCTTGGGGGAGCACATGGGGCTACAGGATGTGTATAGTTTCCCTGCAGCAGCCAGGAGGATGGAAGATGAGGGAGGAGACAGCCTCCTTGCTCAACTCCTGTCTGGTTGCAGTGGGGATGGGCATGCTGCTGTTGGAAACTGGTGGCCCTTCAGGGTTATAAAAATATCTGTGGCCTTGACCCGAAAAGGTTGGGAACCATTAAGCTAGGTTGACATAAATTTTAGGTGTAGACCAGGCGTGTTTCATTGCATGAACCAGGGGCTCTGCATGTGGAGTTGCTGTCAGGTATAAGAAGACTAAGCAATTGCTTAGGCCCACGAGCAGCTCAAAACAGCCCCCTGTTATTAATATGTACTGTGTGTGCAGGGCCCTCCAAATATTCCTGCTTAGGGTCCCCAATGGGCTAGCACCAACATTGTCTTGCACTGGAAACCACCAGTGGGTGGCCTGATGAGGGTTGGCAAAGCCAGACCTGATATGTTACTGGAAGGGGGATGGCAAAGGAAGCAGTTTATGGAAGGAGTGTGGCTGGTGGAGAAGAGCGGCTGGGGGAAGGCACATAGAAGGCTAGGGAGCTGGAGGCTGCCTAGGCCCCTTCTGTGGTCCAATGTTAAAGGTTTTTCAGAGATTTCAGGGCTGCATATTCCGTAGCCAGACAATTTGCCACTGAGTCCATCTCTTGCTACAGGATTATGCTTCACACACCATGTATTTATTAAGTATATTATATCAAACAACTTTATTTTTAAGAGTGTTATTTAGGTTTAATGTCAAGCACTTGAGTTAGGAAACACCAGATTCACAGTTGCATGTACAATCTGAGTTCTGCTGTCTTGTATATCCATGCCAGGCACCGAATGAGGCTGAAGTCCTATGGAAAAGAAAATGTGACTAAAATGAGACTATCATAATGCACATGCATGAAGGGGGTAAGCTAGGATTTATGGGCAGCAGTGAATTTGGCATTGCCTAACTTTTCAGTGCTTGACTTTGAAATCTGAGTAGCATTGTTTTAATGTAGATATTTTGTATGTGACCTTGTAGTCTTTTTAAAAGAAGAAAATGATAGTCTGTTATGTATAGCTGTAACTCCTTCATCATGCATCATTAATTGAGTTTGAATCCTCAGCTTTCAGTACTGAAGCACAGACTTCTGTCACTTGTGTTATAGAACTACCTATGCCAGCTGACCAAAAAAAAAAAAAAGCTATTAAAACTGAGGGAACATGGTTGTTGGTGTCATATGCTGGATCTGGATGAGTAGTTGAGGGGAGCCCAAAATGGTATGGATATATTTGTAGGGGATGTACGCCTTAAGTAAGTACACCATTTACTCATCATTGGGGGATGAACCACTAGGGCCATGTGCTGCAGCCTGGGAGGGAGGGGGGCAGGTAACCTAGCTCCTCTTCTTCTCCACTCCCCATCTAGCTACTTTTCCAGCAGCTCCTAGCTGTTCCTGGTGCATGGTAGTGACATTACTGCTGCTTTGGCAGTGAGGTGGGCCTAGCTCTTTAAATTGTTCAAGTTCAGTTATTTTGACAGAGTGCCAGAATTAGCCTGAGAAAAGCAAGTGACAGAAGGGAAATAGTCCTCCAGGTATGTGTCTGTGTGTATCCCACTCTTGCTGACTTATACATCATGGGTGGAAGATGAGAACCTTTGAATCACAGTGTCTGTTGGGCTGTGTCTGCACTGTGCATGCCACCTGCACCTAAGGGTATAAAGGGCAAAGTGTCTGCAATTGACCTTCAGTACCCTCTTACTGCCTGTGGCACAGAAGCAGAACAAGCAGTCTGCCTGCTACCCAGTAGTAAAGTTTGCTTCTCATGGTCAGGGTTAATTCCTTTCTAATTCCTCTCTTGTTTATTTTATTGATGCAAAAATAAATACATATAAGCATTTACCTCAGTGCTTTGTACCCCCTACCTGGACTTAAAATGACTGATGGAAAGCCCTTTAGCTTCACCTGTGCCTGCCCTGTGACAGATTCATTCTGCATATGCCTGGCCATATCTGTTGCCTTTTTTGTCTCAGTGAGAGCCATGTGCCAGACTGCTGCTCAGTATAACGTTCCTTTTTGATCAAGACAAGAAAATCACAGATATTTGCCTGAAGCTTTATGTCCCACAGGAATAGAAATCAACCTCAGTCATCACTTGGACATGCCTTCTATTCACTTTTCAGCAGAGAATTTTCTCCTCTGTTAATGCATATCAGGAGAATGCCCTAGGTTTGTAGAGAGGCTCTCACTTCAGAGCCTTGACTCATCTGCCTCACACACAGCAATCACCAAGTCAACCTTACCAGAACCATCTTCATCTCTACAGTGCTCCATCTTGACTATATTGGGCATACTGAGGACCTCCATTTAAAGCATTCAGGAGTCTCTTTCACCACTCAAGAAAATGCAGAAGGTCATGCTGTCCTGCATTGATGTCCCTGCCTCTCTGTCTGAAGGAGTGGAACAAGAACAGTTTGAAGAGAAGGAACAGACTGGTCTTGAACTTCCTAAGCAATGCTCTTCATCTCCTTCCAGTAACTGTGATCATCATTTTCCAGTGAGGCTGTCTCTTTGGTTCCTGTACCAGTTTCAGATGATTATAGAGCCTTCCAGGAGCAGTTGTCTCATATAGCTGATACCCTGGGGATAGAGATGACCTCCGTGATTGAAGAAACAGCTCAGAAGCTTTTTGATATAGTGCATTTTTCTGCTCTTGCCAGAAATGCATTACCAAATGAGAGCATCTTAGAATCAGCCAAAGCTCTAGGCCACATACTTCCAACTGCCTACAGTTGCCAATGGAACAAAAAAAGAAGTATCTTGTATCTCAAAAAGGGTTTGAATAATTGCATATCCCCCGTAACACTTGGTTTATTAGTGATTTCTGCAATCCAAGGTCACTCCTAAAGACAAGGACCCAAAGAAATTAGCTATCTTTGGAAGAAAGGTTTACTTGTTGAAAAGCCGTTATTGCTGAAGTTCAGCTAGTGGTGAAGTGGTCTCTATAGGCAGCCATGGATGCCTCACACATGGCAGGTAGGTTCATGGCCATTACACAGAGCATTGTGATTCCAGGTCATTGACAGAGGGAGATGTAGAATACAATTGAGGACTTGCCCTTCACAGGTACAGTCTTAGTCAGTACACTGGGCAATGATGTGTTAAACTCCCCGGAATACTCCAGGGCCACACACTGCTCACTGGACATCTGCACTTTTGGGTCAAATTGCAAGCCCTGTAGATAGATACCAAGGGCAAACTAGACTGAAGGCCTCAAGCTACACTTAACAGGGGTCTTCCGAGTACCCACCTAGCAAGAAACCAAGATTCTTTCAAAGGAAACCATCATCCTTTGTTAATCGTTCTGCTTCCTGGCAGTTGGTTTGGCACAAGGATCAAGCCAGCACACTAACATCAGATGGACCATCCCCAAACCTTGTTTTCAGATGCTAGTTTTCTTTCTTCCATCTGGTTTGGACTAAAGTAACAACTGACAGATGGGTGCTGGGTGTTTTAGCTCATCCAGTTTCACTTCTTGCTTCCTACCCAATCCCTTCTCCATCTGTCTTGAAGGACCTTTGTCATGAAAATCAGCTAAAAATGGCTTCACTGCTTCACTAGGAGTTATAGAAGAGATATGTCTGGAGTATAAGGGAAGAGGCTTCTGCTCTTGATAGTTCTTTATTCCAAAGAAGAATGGGGTTCTTTGTCCTGTCCTAGACCTGACAAAACTATATAAATACATACATTGTCTCAAATTCAGGATAATGACATGAGCCTTATGAGAAGGAATGATGGAGGCAAAAGGCTGATTTGTGGAATATGCATTTCCATATTCCAGTCCATCTGGCCCACAGAAAGTATCCGTGATACACAGTAGGACTCAATCATTACAAATACATGGTGCTATCGTTTGGTCTCTCCACAATACCAAGAGTTTTCACTGTGATGGCAGCTTGCTTGAGACAATGCTTTCATGTCTACTCATATCTAGATGATGAGCTGATCAAAGGCAGGTCTCATCAGGAAGTTGCCACAGCATTGAAATGTCTTTCAGCTGTTCAAGCAACAGGGTCTCAGGTTGAGATGATTTTTCATAATTCTTCATACCTCATACAAGACATAATAAGAACCTTAATTAACTCTAACTCTAATTTGGAGAACACACATCATCCTGAGGGGAGATTTTGCTTTCATCACCAGTATCAAAATGAATCCATGAACTATATTAATAACTTGCCTCACACGTCTAGGTCACATGTCAGCTTGCCCGTAGATCACACTGCTAGCCAGACTACACCTATGTCCATTACGTGGTTGACTAAGATCCGTGTATCACCCCCAAGAGGCATCAAATGAGGATATGTGAGTTGTGGTCCCAGCTCATATTCCTCATTGTACTGGTGTTCAGACCCCAACGGTGTGCAGGACACCTCCTCCTACAAAGATGCTGAACACAGATGCATAAAGGACACAGAGGTGTACACCTGGACCACCTCCAGATAGTCCCAGAAGAACAACTCTATTCATAAATGTTCTAGAATTGGGTGATCGGATTAGCTTTCATAGCATTCCAACGTGTCCTGTAGCATTCCACTGTGATAGTCTGTCTCCTATGTTCACCCCTTTTACAAAATTTAAATTTTGTACAAAGCATACTGTGTGAGCTACCTTTGAAAACTCGTGATTTGCTGATCATTATTGTCTTGGTAAAATATATATGGCAATATTGTATGTAAAGAGATGATTTCACTGTATAAAATTATGAAGACATGTTCCAACATGTGTTGGAAGGTAGTCATAAACAAGTGCCCCAGAGACAAAAGGCTAGCCAATGCCTTAGCCAGGTGTCAACTACATTAAATGGATCACCACCTGATTAAGTGGCACTTTTTGGCAGAAGAGAGGGTGTGGGCAAAAAAGCTACATTTTGACAAAGAAACAACTTAAGGTTCCTGGCCACACAGACTTTGTCACCTGAACATCAGCTGGAGATGATTCTCGCCCAAGAGAAAAGGCTTTAAGAGGAGAGGGCACGTGCCACAAATCATCTCTTCTTTGCTCTCTGCCCATGGGATCATCAACACCTGAAGAACAAAGGAAGCACCATTAGACTGGGGGAGAGATCCTGACTGAAAGAGGTTCAGGCAGTAAGGCTAGTGGAACGTGGTGAGAGACCTTTGCTCGGTAATCACTTAGCTTATTAAGTTAGATGTTAGTTGCATTTTACCTCTTATTTTCTTTTAACCGATTTTGACTTGTGTGCCTCATTACTTATAGTCACACCAAATCTATCTGTACTTAATAAATTTGTTTTGTTTAATCTAAACCAGTGTGTTTGGTTTGAAGTGTTTGGGAAACTCCATTTGGGATGACCTGGTTTGTGCATATCATTTTTTATTAATGAAATGACAGACTTTTTATGAGCTTGTATTGTTCAGGAGGATGCTGGGCACTTCAAGATGCACAGTTTTTTGGGGAAAGTCTGGGACTGGGAGTTTGGTGGTTTTGCCTTGCAGTGTAATTCACAAGTGAGGGGCTTTAGCACTCATACAGTATAGTTAGGAGTGATTTACATGCTGGAGGCTGTGAGAAAGCAAACCAGGAGTGGTTGCTCTCACAGGCTGGGTCTACACTGATGGTGGCAAATTTGCCGCCATCAGATCGATTGCTTTGGATCAACTGAGCAGTCTGTGTAGACCCACTCAGTCGATCCAGCAGTCAACGTAGAAAAATGTGCCACTGTCAGTGTAGACCCAGCCTAAATCTCATACCCCATGGAGGCATGTGCCTGGGATCATTAGAGGACAGGAGGATATCTTTCTCATGTCATGGGATCAGGGTCTCTTGTATGCATTTCCACAGATTCCTCTGATATTGAGGGTGATATGGAAAATCAGATGGGCTACAGCCCCACTTATCCTGATTATTCCTTATTAGCGGAGACAGTTCTGATTAACGTAATCTCAGAGTGTTTACTCCGCTTCAGATGGTACTTCCAGATAGTCCAGACAAAGTAGTATAGAACCAAGTAAAATATTGTCCAGATGTAATAACATAGAACCAAATACTTCATCTAGATCTTAGATTGCTCATCTAACAGCGTGGATGTTGACTGGTTGGGTGCTGTGACTGTTTGCTGCTAGTTCAAGAAATTTGACTACATGGCAGAAAGTGCTCTACAAGGAAAACGTGTTCTTCTAAATGGAAAACATTTCCAATTTGGGCAGTCCATCCTATCTATGACCAATGAAGGCCCCTATATCTAAAATAATTGATTACATTTAAGCTTGGCAGAATTCTATTTTTTTGTTTATAATTTCAGTGGATTATATCAATGTTTTTGTTTTTATAAATTTTCAGTTGTCCAAAATTATGGGTTGTAAGCATTTAAATTTTTTTTATCTATTTAAATGTTCACGGTTGCTGGAAATTTGCAGTGGAAAGCTCAGACAACGAGGGAGGGTTTAGCTTGCAGGTTTAGAAAGAATATTTTCTTCATTTTGGATTAGCTCATTCAAAATTGAGAGATTGATTGGGAATTGAAAAAGTAGGAAACTTCTAATTCTAAAAACCTGAAGGGCATGGGGCCAGATTTTCAATGCAAGCTAGGAACCTAACTTGCTTAGGAACTTCTGAAAATCCTGTTAGGCACCTATCTGCATTGTTAGGCAACTAAAGACATTTGAAAGTGTGGCCTATGATGACAAGAAACAAACCATTAGTTTACTAATGACAGTTAATAATTCCTTTATTTAATAAATCAATGTTAAATGCAAAACATTGATATTCTTTTTTCTTATAGTTTAAACTAAAAACAATTTTAAATGTTTTGTATATTTTAAAATGAATTTGAATACTTATTTCTCTTTGACACAAATCCAGAAAAAAACATTTTCTAGTAAATTGTTAGTCACCATTTTCTAACACATTTATTCAGATGCTTAATTATATATTAAGCTTTATAATTCCTTAAATATATAGTGTAACTTGCTTAGGAAAAAGATCCAAATTTAGTATAAAATGTTTTATTTGGTTGCAAACCAACATGTTTTAATGGTTGTACCAACCAAATGAGAATTGCTATTTCTTTAGAAAAATAACTAAACCACAAATGCAAACAAAAATAAAATCAGTGATTTACATGAAGATTTCCTACTTGCTGATTTAAATCATGTTTAAAACCACTTATATAAATTAGTTTGATTTTAAATCAAACCACCATGCTGAGCAGAATAGAAATGATTACCGTATTTTTTGCTCCATAAGACGCACTTTTTTTCCCCCAAAAGTGGGGGGAAAATGCCCGTGCGTCTTATGGAGCGAATGTTCATTTTTTTTAGCTGCTGCGGGGCGCGGGTGGGGGGGCGGCGCTGGTAAACATATGTTTAAACGTGTATGCCGGTAAACATATGTGTAAACACGTGCAGAGTAAGCACCAGCGGAAGCGTAATCATACCTGCCACGGCGGCGTGCAGAACCGCTGTGTTTCAAGTTCTGTCTGCAGCTGCTGATCCGGTCCCTGCTGGATTGGCGCTGCAAGTTGCCGACACCTCCCCAGCCGCTGACCCAAACCCCTCACCTAACCCCCTCCCTAGCTTCTGACATTAATCCCCTCACCTAACCCCCAGCTGCTGACCCGAACCCCTCACATATCCCCCCTCCCCAGCCGCTGACTCAAACCCCTCACCTAATCTCCCTCCCTAGCTTCTGACATTAACCCCCTCACCTAACCCCCAGCCGCTGACCCGAACCCCTCACATATCCCCCCTCCCCAGCTGCTGACCTGTCACCCCTCACCTAACCCCCCCCTCCCCAGTCTGTATATGGTATGTTTATCCACAGGTTTCAGGAGACACCACAAACCATTGTATTATTGAAGGAGTTGAGCACAGACTTTGAAATGGTCAGGCTAGCTCATTAGAAAGGGATGGTTATATTACAGGACTTCAGTGTATTTCAGACAAGAGGCCATCAGTACATAAGAGTTATGCACTTATGGTGGGATTTTCAAAGATGCCTATGTGACTTAGGCTCAAAAGTCCCACCGACTTTCATCAGGACTTTTGCACCTAAGTCACTTAGGTGGTTTTGAAAATTACATCCTGAACGGTGATCAGCATAGAAGGATTTATCTGCTCTGGATTTTGAATATTTTAATGTTTGATGTTAAATATTTTAGCACACCATTTGGTTCAGAATATTTTTTTCTTATTTTCCTCCTTAAAACCCTAGGTGCGTCTTATGGAGCAAAAAATACGGGTATAAGGAAAAACTGGGGAAGGGTTAACAAGAGCTTGCTTCTTTTGAAGATTGTGTCTAACAGTATTCATGTTGTACTTATGAAAGAAAAAGACTAGCAGGATCTTATTCAGGGGATAAGGCAATACGCCATGTTTATTGTGAATACAGAAATTTTAAAAAGCAATTGCCTACACACTCTCACACCCATATGTTCTGCAGGTGGAGTATAATTACCAGCCTGTGCATTGCTCAGGTCAACCTGCTGTCCAAATAGATCGAGCACAAGGGGGAGCTGGGCCTCTGTCAGTCGTGAATCTGACACGCCTAGATATTTGCAGAATGAACTCAGTCCTCATTTTTTCACCCAGTTTTTATAGTGGTTAGTTCCCATTTGGGTCTATGGATTTTGCTGTGTTAAGCTCCTTTTGCATCTGATGGGGTTGTTAATCACCCGCTATGTTGCAAGCATGACTGCTTCCCAGTTATTTCTCACACTTGGGTGGGTGGTTTTACACTTTGTGTGGTTCCTGTCCTTTGGGTGAATTCTCCTGTGTTTTGGGGTTACTTTTTATTTGCATTCCTTGGCCATTTGGGCTGTAAAAGAATGTTAACGTATTTTCACCCCTTTATTTCCAAGGAGATTTAGGACTGCCACCTCTTTACTTCTTAATTATATACATATGCCACATTCATTCTTTAACTAACTTACTAACTTCTACTTTAAAGAAAAACACGAAGTTACACAAACTTAAAACTAAAAGAAAGAAAAGAATGCTATGGTGGAGTTTCATGTCAATATGTGTTCCACTTACATTAATTAATACAGTGTACTAACAACAAACACGTCTTGATCTTAGTCAGGCAATTCACGTTCAACAAAAGGCCCCTCAGGATGTTTCCAAACAAATGTAAATAGAGCATAAACAAAATCCAGTAAGCAGAACTTATAACAAACTTAGTTCAGCAGATAATAGGTAAAGGCCCTTAAAGCCTGTGTCATTTGGTTTTTGCAGTCTACTTTTGGGCCTACTCTTGTGATTATCTATGATTTTGCTTCTTTGTGATGAGGAATATGAAGACAGTAAACAGTTTCCAGAAAGCAACGTATATTCAGTTGATCATAAAGTTCTTTACAAAGAAGCTACAATAGTTCCTAGGAATAAAAATAAGAAGGGAACATAAGAAAGATTTGAACAAAAAGAAAACTAATTTTCCTCTTATTTTTTTTAAAAGGGGACGATACACCTGTTCCGCAAATCACAAAAAACAATAGTTAGCAAGTTAACACAGGAATTTAGGTTGGTAGCAGCTGATCGAAGGGTAAGTTAATTTTTAAAACATTATAAAGGTAATAAATATAACGAACAGATTATAATGTAATTTAATTGTGATTGTGCTGAAATGAGTATAATGTTACATTTCTAGATAAATATCTTTTACCCTTTTCTACCTATGCTTTCAAACGTGTAATTATGTAGACATTTTAATTTATATTTTCAGTTAAGCATTCATCTGGGCTCATGGCCTTATACTAAAGTATGTGTTGCAGTAATCATAGAACTTGAAAAATGACTGAAAATGTATCTGAAGAATGGTAGGAGAACAATTTAAGAATTAGTGAAGTACATGTTATGGATGACCTAAACAGAAATGTTCTATTTTACTCCACTATTAGCTGCACCTGCGTTGTTTTCACTGAGTTTATTGGGAATTTTAATTACTAATTTATATGGTGTCCCTTGCTATTGATTCTAAGTGCCTCACATTTTAACTTTTAAATCAGATTATGCAGTAATCATAAAGACTTATGGAATAGGTAAAACACACTTAGCTGTTAAAGGCTGTATCCAAACCCCATTTCTTTAAGGGAGAACTTAATTAGGACCTCTGTTCTGAAAAAAACAAACCAATGGCAACAAGGACTGTTTTGCACATTGTATCTTGATAAGATTGAAATCTAGCAAGAGGAAATTTAAAGTAGTTTTGCAAAAAAAAGTCAAAAAAGCTTTTCATCCTACTCACGAAGTCTGTGTACCTGCAGTTTACTTTGAATGATTATAATGAAAAGTCATATGATATTTGATTTGCCATCAAACAGAATTACTTGCTCTTGGTTAGTGTGTGAGTAGGATTTAGCTAGGGTGCTTTGAATGGTTTAATTAAAATAATGGTTAGATCTTGCATTCCTTACTCAGACAAAACTTCTAGTGTAGGGTTAGGGGTGTGGTGTTTTGCTTTTGTGAAGAGTGCTGGAATTGGCCCTTGCTGCTTTCAGGTTTGTTAGCTTTTTTTTAAAAAGAAGTGCAAAGTTTAGGGTCTGTTTTCCCCACCCCGGTCTCTGTCCCATTAATGTTCAGTGAAAATGATTGCTCTCTCCCTTCCGCCCCAAATTTCTGCTTAAAGCAGTCTGTCCATATCAGTAGTATTCAGTTTGCGTAAAAATGCTCTTACAGACTGCCAACCCTGCAAACTCAGCCTGGGATCTGAGAGTCAAGCTGGGTTGTTTCTTACACATCATCACTAGACGTAAATGTTCTGCAGGCCAAATTAGATTCATATTTGTACATGTGGAGCCCTATAATCTTCAGATTCAGCCCCAAGTGTAACCCTTAGCTACAGTGGAGATGCACAAGTGAAAAGGAACTTCTTAGACAGTGTACATGAAGGAATAGTTTCCAGCTCTCTTAACAGTATTGTTTCTCCAGAGCTAATGGGATTAAAACTATAATATCTTTTTGTCACTAAGTCAGCAGGTGTATATTTTACACAGATCTGCAAGTGAAAAGGTGGCATTTTACATAGTTAATTTTCAGAGTAGAAGTGTATTTTAAGGCTGATGTTCTGTGATGCATGTACCATGATGCTGTTGAAAGTGAGTTGCCCATAAAGTTAGCAAGGGGAGGTAAGGGTGTTTAACAGTTTATTTCAAAATAAACATTTTTGGAGAAAAAATGCAACATGTGTAACCAATATTGCTGAATTTTTTTTAATTAAGCCAGGCATAGTTTATCATATTTTGTCTTAAGTAACAGGGTTACTCATGTAATTATTCTTATTAACAGTCCTGGAAGATCTTGCTGTTCGGTGCAATTAATTTAATATGCACCGGTTTCCTGCTTATGTGGTGCAGCTCTACTAACAGTATAGGTATGTTCTGTTCTTGCATCTAAATACTTGTTGTCCATTGTTGAGTTTTTGTTTATTATACTGGCACTGAAATAAATTAACAGGGCTCTGAGTATAATGGAATTAGATGGCTATGCAAATGGCCTCATCATTTTCCCATTTTTCAAGCTACTACATAATCATTTTAGGAGAACTGTCCTTCTGCAAGGCTTAGGAACTGCACATGGCCAGTAACTTCTTCAAGCTGTTCACTGTTTCCCACAAGGTTCACTAATGCTTGTGATGCTGCTTTCCCTGCTGGTCCTTCTCTCAGAGCTTCCGTCATGCAGAGTTTAGAATCTAAGGACTAGTCTTGCAAACCCTTACTCATGTCAGTAGTCCCATTGACTTCAATGGAGAACCTCCCCTCCAGTTGTGATGTAGTGGCAGTGAGCTTCTCCTAAATCCAGGAGTATTCTGCCGTGTGTTCCCCAGCCAGCCCTACAGTCTGTGTCCTGGTTTTGCATACAACATGCAAAACGTTCCTGTGTTTCTGAAAATGCTTATACAGTGCCTGTATTTTCACTGTGTGGTGCAGTTCTAATCTTATTTCAGTTTGAAAAAATTATTATCAAAACTCTGCTCTCATTCCTATTTTAGCTGATCCAGTTCACCCATTCCTTATTGTAATACATACACATAAGCAGGTGGTGTTACTGTTGGGATGGAAACCTTAACTGAGAATTTCTTGACTTTTCCATGTTTTAATTCCCGGTCTTAACTGTTTGTTAATGGACACTTATCATTGACTAAATACTTCAATGTTTTACATGGTTTCACAGAACTAGTCTTGTGTTAATCAACTTGTTATTAAATGAGAGATTGGAGTAGTTAGTACCTGTGTGTTACAGACAGACAAATACAAGAACAGTTTTAAAAATACATTTTCATACTCTGAGTCATGGGGCTGTGTTTTGAACAAAGAATTTGGGTAGACAGCTGTGTCAGACATTGAGGGACACAATATTTGAAAACAAACTTACATATAATGTTCTTTGTTGCTTATAATGTAAAGTCTGTTAAGTGTAAAATTTTGTTTTCACAGCTTTAACTGCCTATACTTATCTGACAATCTTTAATCTCCTCAGGTATGTTTTTTGTATCTTGTACTACAGTTTATCAATACTTGTGGGAATATTCTTTTTACTAGATTTGAAATAGGGTAAAAAATAGTATGAATGTACCAGCTACAGAGTTATTCATGACTTTTCATAAATACATTCAAGAACTGACCAGTTGGTTTAACAATATTTTAGATTAAATTTATATAAGATTGTGTCAAAAGGTACCTAAAATTAAGCAGTGATTAATACAACAACTCTGAGAAAAATTAAAGAATTTCAACTATATTTAGATTTCTATACACAGGTGCCTGACACTGTTATAGCAAAGTACATTGAAAATAAAACCCTCACTGTGTGCCAAACTAGTATCCCTTTAACTGGTTGACAATGAAAATTTTACCACCACCAGTGCCACAAGGATCAGTTTAAAATCTATTTGTAGCTTTTGGGGGAAAGGAGTGAATTTTTTTTTTAGTTTTTCCTCTGTTTTAAGGGCCAGATCCTACCAACACATTGACTTCAATGAGACTACTAGTGTTTGTAAAAATTAAGCATGTGTGTAAGCATTGCAGACTCTAAACCATATTTACTGATTTCTGACCTCTGTTCCTGAAGAATGAATGGTAAATCTGTAGTTTATTTTCTCACTAGGCATAATACATATCAGTTCAATCCATTAAGAGAGAAACTGGATCACTTTTAAAAACTATGTTGATATGGTAATGACCTAAGAGAACTAAAGTTTGAACTCTGCTGGAAAATGTCTATGACAGACTAAAAAAGTCCTATGTTATCCTGAGAAAACCTTATGGAAATATGATAAACTTTGAGTTCGAGTTAATACCTTGGGGATACATTGTATTAAAAGTGCAATTGTGTATGTTATTGTGACATTGTATTACCTTCTCCAGTATGGAGAGAGAATGCTAAGGTACTTCCTCCTTTATCAACCCTTTGAAGCCAGCTCCTCCTAACCCCCCAGAGAGATATGGACATGGTAGTTCAAACTGGATTCTTCACAGACCAATGATCAAAGAGAGGGTTTGTGGATAAATGCTCCGCTTTTAAGCTGTGTCTTGGCTTTCTTCCTAATTGAGCAAATGGAGAGGATCCCTTTTCCATGGTGGGCCCCAGTCCTTAAAGTAGGGTTGGAAGCAGTGCTGCTTCTGAAGCTATGATGAACTGAAGCTATATCTGAAGCTATGATGAACTGGTAACCACAAGGACTCCCCTTGGGTGGAGTTTGAAGGACTTACTTTGCCAGAATTCTTGTTAGGATTGGTGGGTTAATTCTGGTAAGTTTATTAGCATACATGTACATTCTTTTATTGTTTAATATTTTCTCTGTAATGCTTTCTACCTTGTAGTGGTTCCTTCTCGTCAGCTTTGGAGGGAGGCCACTCTGCCTCACTTTGCCACCTAGCTATCAATAGTAAATTGGTAGGGGATTAGCAAGGTATATAGTCTGTTAATGATCTAGGGCTTTAGTCTCTTGGAGCAAGGTTGGGTAACGAGTGGTTTGTCACCCAAGCTCCCTCGGTTTGGGCACATGGCAATCACAGAGCAAGCAAAGAAGTTAAGCCTCTAGCTCAGCCTCCAGGCAGACAGCAAATACAGTCAGGCTCTAGCCCTCTGGGTGGGGCAGAGCAGTTAGTAGTCTTTAGCCCAACTTCCTGGCTTGTGCAGACAGCAAACAAACACAGGCCGTCCAGCCTCCGTTGGGTAAGCTGTTCCCTCCCACTCTCCCCAGGGGTCGGCAGCAGGGGGGTAGGAGGACCTGGGCCCACCCTATTCCATGGGTCTGACCCTGGGGCACAGCAGTGGTGAATGATCCCACCACTGGGTCAGTAGGCATCCCACTGCAATATGCTGATTCAGTTCCTGGTTATGCAACTGGACTATTGTGTGGTTTTCTGGATACCCCATCTGGTCACAGGGCTGCGTTGTTCACTGGTCCTCTGACTCCTCGGGGTGTTTGGTGCACAGCAGTCCCAGCAGCTCCCCTGGGTATTTGGCAGATGGCAGTCCCAGTGTCTCCTCTCTGATGTCGGTCTCCCCCATGAGCTGGGTGTCGCAGAGCCTGGTCTGGGGTTCAGCAGCAAGGCAGGAGCATCTGCCTCCTTCCCTGGTATCCACCCAACTAAAATGGAGACCCCGTCTCTTATATTTGCTGTCCCGTCCCGCCCATCAGGGAATGGGGAGTGGTTCCTGCCCGTTAGCCTTTGAGGAAGGCCACTGTCTCACTACATATTTTAAAAATAAAATAGGCTTGCATAGAAAGACCTGTGTGGCAATTATACCTGTTAAATATCTCTGAAGAGAAAGCAAGCAAATACCCTTGGGCAACCTTTTTGTGCTGGGAATAACACACTGAAGACAGAGAACTGTGCAGCCTGGAAATACCCTGGCCACAGGGGAGATATACTCTGGTCTCCACCCAAAGGAGGTGATGGCCAGGAGAGTTGGAAGCATGCGGGTAGATGCCCTTGCTTGGGAGGAAATACAGGTGCAGTTGCGCTGAACTATGACAGTTTCACTTGAGAAATTTGGAATTAGTAGTACATAAGTCATCTGGAATCTTTGAAGTGAGAGAAACTGAACTTTGATAGAATAATTCAGTTGTACTTTTATAATCTTTTAAATAGAAAAAAATAAGGGAGCTTTGTGTACATTTTTCTTATGAGACTGCAGTAAAACGTTTTGTTTGTTTAGCTTTTTGTGAAGTAGCATAATTACAATGTATTCCTTTCCATTGAGATAGATACAGTTTTGTATCACTTAGGGCATAGTATAGAAATTTTTACTATACTTTCCCCCACTTTCTGACAGATGGAAAACCACAGACCTTTTGCTAGTATGAAGTAAACATTTGAAAATATGTGCATGAAATTTGTTGGTGCTGCTATCTAAAATTTTTAGCTTGTTGGAAAAAATAAGGAGCTGACCCAATGAGTGTTCTGTAATAAGCAAGTTAGTTTCATATATGGAACACACAGCGTCTGTGAGGAAACTTGAAATTTAACCATTTTAGGTGCTAGCAAGGAAAATAATATGGCTTAATCATTAAGAGGCACATGCATGTTACCTGACTGCCAGCAAAACATTTATAAATCACAACATGCACACAAGAAGGGCAATTCGAAGAAAAAAATGGCTTGGACAAGATCTTATATTAAAATAAGTTGTGGTCTCTGACCAAGTTATTGTTGTCATGCTGACTAGATTGAGTGGTCCTTGAGGTGTATTCAGGAGCCCTGATTGGTGCAGAAGGGAGTAAGCTTGTGTAAGGGGTGTCATGCTGGCTGGATTGGTTTGGGGGGGTGGAGAGGGAATGAGGGGGACTGTATTATTTGACATCAGTATGCCCTGATCTTGGCATTATCAGGTGGCTACCCTGGGCATGGATGGGTCACAGTGGCGCAGTCTTAGCAGGATCCACAGAACCAGAACATTTGGGTTATGGACCAGAACCTCACGCTATTCCAAATTTTAAAATTTGATATTGAGAGTGTTAAAGGTTAAAGTTAGTCAGAATGAGTGATTCACAATCAGATAAAGCAATCAAGCTGCAAGCCTGGAGAGAGAGACAGCATGAGAGAGAAATGGCAATTCTACGATTGCAGGAAAGACAAAGAAAAGACAAGGAGGAACTCAGAAGGCCGAAACTAGAATCAGAGGCAAGAATTTTTGAAAATCCAAAGGATGGATGAACTGGGGGAGAGGGCTTATCTAAGATGAAGCTAAGGGCTGAAGAAGAGAAGGCTCATCAAAGACAGATGGAGCTAAGGGCTGAAGAAGAGAAGGCTCATCAAAAGTGGAAGGAAAAAGCCAGAATCCAACTCCAGATCCTGGAAAAGCAGAAACTGTATCTTTCTGGAAGCCCAGCTTCTCTTAACAGCGATTGGGAGAGAATTTTTCCAGTTTATAGCAATTTTGATATGTTTGATACTGATATGGTAAATATATGTAACCAGGTTAATGTCACCCAGTCCCAAAGAGAGTATAGATGTAAATCTTCTGTGCTGCCTGTAATCAACAGGGAAGTTTGTGAAGAGGGGTGCATGTCTCCAAGTTCTCTGTGTCTAGCCAGGTGTGCTGTGACAAGGAAGAGAGTGTCTCTAGCCTTGGGATTGTGGAAAATAGCATCTTTTCTGTTCAGAAAAGCAGTTTATCTGCTGGGGGAGTATTGGTCTCCAGTGTTCTGTCTGTGGAGCAGACAGAAAGTATCTCTCAGTTTATGCTGGTGGAGGATTTCTCAGCTGTGCCAGAGGTGGTTCTGGATTAAACTAAAACCCAGGAAGGAAGTGTTCCTAAGCTTGTGTCTGTTGGGGGTAATGACTTGTCCGTGGCGGAAGCTACCCCAATCTCCAAAAGTTTGTCTGGGAACAGCCATGTGGGCTGGGGCAAAGGGAATGTTAAGGATAGCAGTTTACCTCCTAAGGGAGAGTTTGTCTCTGAACTTCTGTCTAAAAAGCAGACAGAGTGTGCCTCTCAGCTTATTCTGATTGAGGATTTGTCAGTTGTCTCAGAGTTGGTTCTGGATTTAACTGAAACCCAGAAAGAGTCTGTTAGGGCTCAGGAAAATGTTTCTTTAGAGCAACCTTTAGCTGAAGGGGGAAAGGACATTTCTAGGGAAAGTGGATTGTTGCCTGTGACTCATCCGTGCCCAGGGTAGCCCACTGATAATGCCAAGGTCAGGGCAGGCTATAGAAGGAGAGCAAATTCTCCCAGCACTGGTCAGTGACACTGAAGTCAGACTTGCCAACCAGCCACAAACAGTGCTTCTGATTCCCCCACATTGGTTATCAAGAAGCTGCTATGCAAATACACACAGCCCCCTTTACAACATTACAGTCTCTGGCTCCCAAACTGCCACTAGGTCCAGTAAAGAGACCAGTTATTTAAACTCTATGCTCTTTACTCAGAAGATTCCCTCTCATCCCAAAGTAACAGCCACAGTACCAGTTCACTATAAGTTTGGATCTTACCCAAAATACCACGCTGCCAGCCAGTCCTTTAGTAACTAGAACATAGATGTCAAACTCAGGCCCGCGGGCCAAATGTGGCCCGCAGTGTAATTATATTTGGCCCGTGAGAAAATACCAAATGTCTACTAGAGCTGGCCCGCCAGTAGACAGCGCATGCACCGATTTCACATGTTTATAGTATTAAGCTTTGCTTGTTCCAGATTCAATGTTTAAGCAAAACTTAAGTTTGTTTCCATATGAAAAGGTTCATTGTTATATTTGATGAGAAGGAAAAACTTCCTCAATTGTAGACATTTTTTCAATAAATATCAAGGTTGGCCCGCGACTTTGTCCAAGTTTTTAATTTTGGCCCACTGTGTATTTGAGTTTGACATCCCTGAACTAGAACTAAAGGTTTATTATAAAAAGAAAAATAAACAATACGAGAAATGCTAAAGGCTTAAAACAATGAGATACGTACAAATGATTTGAAAGTCCATATACATCAGGTTTCTAGAAAAATTGTGAAGTTGCAGGCTTGTATGGTCCCTCTGGTATACATCCAGTACCTGGATGGGTCTAAGTCCTTCAGTTCATTTGCAAAGTGTATTAATCCAGAGGTGTGTGTCTGCAGCTGGACATGAACAAAGACAAAATGGTTTCTGTGATTTGATTTTATATACCCTCTGCCTCTGGTCATGCTGCTTGTGGAATTTTACAGGAACCAAAATGGAGTCCAGAGTCACATGGGCCAAGGTATGCCCTTAGTTCCTTTCTGGGCCTTTTGATTCTATAAAGGTCTTGATGGGCCATTAAGTGGGCTATTGTCCTGCAGCCTCTCTGTCTGGGGTGTGTCTTCTACAGCATAGTTTGAAACACAGGTATATCAAAGATGTCCATAACTTTCCTCACACATGAACACAAATATTATCTTCTTACTCAGCTCATTGTAACCTTTCTAACAGTACTTGACATGGCATGTCTCATATGAAACACTATGATTTTGACATACTGATGTCAAATAACACATATGCTCCCTCCCCCCACTTAACCCAGTCAGCATGACATTGCCTAAAAATGTTCCTGGAGAAATAAAACCTTCTGATAGTTTTTGCAAGCAGTTTTCTGCAAGAGAAGGGTGTGAAAGCGAAGTGATTAAGTTAGTTCAGGATGAGCCATTGCCTGTAGCAAGCAACAGTTTAGATGCTGAGAGACTTGGTTCAGTTTCTAACTGTCAAAGTTTTTTCAAATGTGGATGGATTCACTGACTTTGTTTTAGAAATGTCCAGTTTGGATGTCTTGGAAAAGGTTCCAGATGGAGCAGAAATTATTAGGAAGCTTCAACAGCCCTGTGTGGCTGTGCTTGATCAGTATATTCAGGAGACAATGATGTTGGAACAGGACTGTCTCCAGGCTGCTACTCTGTAGGTGAGCAGATAGTGTTTCAGGCTCAGAGGAAAGATTGAGCAGTTGAAGCAACACAGCAGGACAGAGGTGCTGTTGATCTCTGGGGAAAACGGGGTGGCAGGCAAACTCTCACCTCTAAATGCTTTGAATATATCTTGTAGTCTCTTAGTGGACTCAAGTACATCTGATGCTATGTGGAGTCTGATATTGGCAATGAAAATACAACAGAACCCTGTTTATGAGATGCTAGTGAAAATGGTTGATATCTCTTTAAAACCAAGTCCAGACTTGAAATGGATAACAGTTAAAAATTTGGAAACTAAGGAACTATGTAGTGTGTATGGTGGTAGTGCAAGTTACCTGCCTGACAGGGGAGAGGGAGAAAGATCCACCCATAGCTGTTAGCAAGGAGGATAACTCTTGGGTGTGGCCAGCTGAAAGTGAATTGGATGTGCCTGGGACGGCTCTGAATTGGAGTGAAATTCAGGAGTTTGTTAGGGCTCAACAAGGGGATGTTTCTTTACAGGGGGCCAGAGTGGAGGCCCCAAAGCCTAGCTCCAGCAGGAGAAAAAGCAGGCAGATTTTTCATGCATAAGGGCTTGCTATACAGAGAAACCCCTACAAGGAAAAAGCAGTTTCATGATAGAAACTGCAAACAACTTGTAGTAGGTGAGGAATATGGAAGTGAGTTATTAAAATTGGCTTAGGATGGTACCTTTGCAGGACATCTGGGCATAGAAAAAACTTGTGACAGGCTAAAGCAAAACTTTGATTGGCCTTACCTGTTTGACACAGTGAGGAATTATTGCAGAAGCTGTGATTTGTGTCAGAAGTGCAGGAGTTTGAAGGATCCTAAAAAGGTAGCCCTACAGCCTTTGCCCATTATTGGGGAGGTGTTTGCCAGAATGACTGGGATCTCTTGTTGGCTTATTTGCTATATGCGTACAGGAGTGTACCCCAAGAGTCTACAGGGTTTGCTCCTTTTGAGCTCTTTATGGGAGGCCGGTCGGGGGACCCCTGGATCTGATTTGTGATTCCTGGGAGGGTAATGTAGAGTGGAGCATGTGTCACAGTTTAGAGAGAGCTTGTAAGATCACATAAGAGGAGCATAGATTATGCACCAAGAACTCACTATTGAGCTAAATGAACCCTTACAAATGTTTGTAAAAATTGGATAACATTGTTATCTCCATAGTGAATCTTACACAGAAAAAGCCTGTTTTAACTAACCATGATTTTGCTGTTAGTATTGGGGCCAGCGTTAAGTTTTGTAATTAATTTGTTACTAATGTCAGAAACTGTAGAAATGTATCATGTGCCTGATGCTTTGTAAAACCTTCAGACCTGTTAAAAGCTGTGAAGATACAAAACTGAAAAGGGAAAGTTCTTATGATGCATTCAGCAGTATCTAGAGACACTGCTTTCTCCATCAATTTTGCATGGGGGGTGTCATGCTGACTAGATTGAGGGGGCCTTGAGGTGTATTCAGGAGCTCTGATTACTCCCTTCTACACCAATCTTGCATTGGGGGTGTCACGCTGGCTGGACTGGTGGGGTGGTATTTATTGTATTATTTGACATCAGTATGTCAGAATCATAGTAATCCATGTGAGCTGTGCCATGTCAGGTACTGTTAGAAAGGCTGCAATGTGCTGATTAAGATGATAACGTTGGTGTTCATGTGTTATATGTGTGAGGAAAGTTATGGATATGTTTGATAAATCAGTATTTCAAGTTGGGCTGTTTCTAGGCCACTCCTCAGACAGGATGGCTGGAGAACAATAGCTTGCTTAATGGCCCATTAAGACATTCCCAGGTGCAGGGGGCCCAGATATACCTGATGAGTCACCAGGCCTGGCCTATGTGACTCTGGACTCCATTTTGGTTCCTGTAAAATTCCACAAGGAGCATGGCAAGGGCAAGAGGATATATAAGGCGGAGGCCTTGGAATCCATTTTGTCTTCAGTCTGTCTTGAGTTGTTCAGCTTTGTCACCTATCTACTTCTGGAGCAACCCAACTGCGACTGAACTGAAGCTGTAAAACAAAGGACTGAGACCCATCCGGGTACTGGATATATACCAGAGGGACTATACAAGCCTGCAACTCCACAATTCTTCTAGAAACCTGATGTATATGGACTTTCAAATCATTTGTATGTATCTCATTGCTTTAATCCTTTATCATGTGTCTTATTGTTTGTTTTTATAATAAACCTTTAGTTTTAGTTACTAAAGGATTGTCTGGCAGCGTGGTATTTTGGGTAAGATCGAAACTTATATTGATCTGGTTCTGTGGCTGTTACTTTGGGAGCAGAGGGAACCTTCTTAGTAGAGAACATAGAGTTTACATAACTGATCTCTTTACTGGACCTAATGGCAGTTTGGGAGCCAGAGACTAAAGTGCATTAAAGGGGGCTGTGCGTATTTGTGTAGTGGCTTCTTGATAACCAGTGTGGGTGAATCAGAAGCACTGTTTGTGGCTGGTTGGGAGGTCTGACTTCAGTGTCACCCACCAGTGCTGGGAGAATCTGCTCTCCTTTTACAGCCTGCCCTGACCTTGGCATTATCAGGTGGCTACCCTGGGCGTGGACAGATCACAATTGTGATAATACTTGAATATCTAAATCTGTCAGTTACTGCTCATAAAATTACTGTACTTAGTTGAAATTTCTTGTTCTTTGGATCAGCTCAGAAGAAATTTATTTCACCGTAAGGACAGCTTTTTAAGGAAAGGCTGTTCAGCTACTTTGGAGCTAGCCAAACGCTAATTTTAAGAAAAATCTCCTTTTAGTTACTAAACACAGCTTTATTTTGAGACGTCAAACTCAGTGTGTACTATACACACCCAGAAAAATTGCTAATCTGAAAGAAAACTCTAACTTTGGAAATATTATTGATTGTAAATAGTGTACCAAGTGTGCACAGAATATTATTTCCCTAATTTTGGGAATACACCAAGGTGGAATGCCCTGAATATTGGTATGTTAGAGAAAATTAGAAGGGTGTGGACTTGAAGGGTTTTCTAACTGTCTCACAGCACACTCTTTAAACAGTTTTGATCTTTTTCTCAGCAAGAGCAATGTCCAATATTTTTGCTGCAAAAATAACTCCCTCAGTCTTTCACTTACAAGATGGTCAAAAACAAATTAAAATTTTATTTCAGAAGTGAATTCAAATGCTCTGAGTATGGGCAGTGATACAAATAATGAAAACTGGCTGAAATACTGAGACAAAGGATAATGCTAAACGTCAATGTATCAAGTTGTAAGGATGTGTCTGCTTGTTTGTTATGGGGTAAATTCTGTGTCCAGTCTTTAACTTTTTCAGTAATGATCTGGAAGAAAGGGGTAAAAAGTGTCCTGTGTAAATTCACAGATGGTACTAATTTGAGATGTGTTGCAAGTACCATTACAAACAAAAATGATCAAAAGGCATCTGCAGAGGAGAAATGTGGGCAGGAAAGAAGATTCATCTTTGAAAAATTCAAGCTAATGTATCAGGGAGAGGCTAATATGAATCACACATACTCAATAGGAAGTAGAAATTTGAAAAGAAAATATCGAGAGAGACCTGAAGATGATAGTGAATAGCCTATTAGGTATGAACTTTGAGTGAATGGTTACAATGAAAAAAGCCAATTTGATATGCGGCTGTATACACAAAGGCATCACAGTGTGGAACAAGGCGGTAGTAATTCTTCTTGCATTGTTCTGAGACCTATTTCTAGCATGTTACATTCAGTTTCAGGTACTTCAATAATAGGAAGATATAAATAAAAGGGAAGGAATTCAGAGAAGAGCAACAAAATTTAGTAACTGGAGGTTATTAGTTTAGTATTTCTTAATCAAACCATTTGTTTAACTAACTATAGTGGGGACTTGATCACTGTCTACAAATACCTAAAAGGTGTAAACATTAGAGAGGCAGAAAAATTATTTGCATTGGTTCAAGGAGATAAAACTAATAGTAATGGAAAATTTGGCCTAGTATGGACGAAGAACCTTCCCAATGGTGAGATTTGTCTTTAAAATAGTCTTCAGAGGGAAGTGGTGGAAACTATTACATGTATCCTATTAACATGGTGCTTTAGACAATGATCTGTAAATTAGCAAAGGGGTGGAGGTGGTAATATGTAATAGATTGTTACAAAGTAAATTTTCACTTGGATATATAGTACAAGTACCTCACTGCAGAAGGAAATACTATGGTAAAACCAATACTTTGGTACAAGATTTGCTTCCTTTTTAATGGAGTCCACTGATTGTTCCTACATTGCATCAGAGAGGAATGGGCCATAAGCGAAACCCAAATTCAAAAACTCAGAACGCTGCAGAAGTTTTTGCCCAGATCTGAAATTTACAATTTGTATCCACCTCCAATCTGTGATATACTATGTGAACAAATAGAAATCCTTCTAATTGTAAGAGGAGGCTTTTATTCATTAATAAATTTAATCCATATAACAAGTGTGCAAACATTTAAAAACATACAAACAGCAAAGCAGTGTGTTTTTATATAATGGGGCTCATGTATGTAGACTGTTTACTGAAGTGTCTTAATTATTAGTTTCTGAGCCCTCAAATAGTTTAGTTCTCTTAGTCTTAGTAAAAGGATTGGCTTCTTCAGGACTCTGGAACAGGTTAGACAATGCTTCCTCACGATTTCTAGAGTGACAACAGTGTGCTAAGTTCCTTCATTGAGAATTAAACTTTTCTGAGGCTTGGTCTACACTACAGAATTAGGTCAACATAATGCAGGTTATGTTGACCTAACTACGTTGAACTTTAGTACACACTTACCGGGAAGTTTGGCAGCAGTCAACTGGAGTTACGCAAGCTACACAATAGCTTGCATAACTCCCGTCAACTTCCTAACTTCCTTTTAGCGCGCTGTCCACGCTGCGCTGACGGGAAATGTGTTCCTGTTGATGCAGTGCTACACATGAGGTGGTTTGATTGAATCAACTTACAGATCGATTGAGCGGGTCTTCACTGCCACTCAATATATCTGGATAGATTGATCTGACGGTGGCAATTTCGACGCCATCAGTGTGTACGTACCCCCAGTGTCTACACTACAGCCTTACCCCCACCAGTATAAGTTCCCTACTATACTGACATGACATAACTCTACTTCCATGAGAGGTGTAGGGCTTATGTCAGTGTAGTTAGAGCAATGCAGGACACTGCATTCCTTACATCAGCTGTTGTCTGTCTTATTATGGGAACTGTGAAACTGACAAAAAAAAAAGCCGTTTCCCCAGCTGGGTTGCTGCCGGGTTTCTGTGCCAAGCCAGCTACCAGCTTGGGCTGCTATCTAGGCTTCCCACTGGGAACCCTGAGACCCACTGGGGTCCTGGCTCCCCACATCTTGCTGGGAGCACAGTGGTCAACCAGACTCCAGGTACGATTCTACCCGCAGGAGGTGAGAACCTACAGGCAGCTGCCCTGCTGGGAGCAGAGAGTTGAAAAGCCCAGGGGGCAGCTGGGCTGCTGTTGGGGAGCAGTGCAGAGCTGAGAATCCTGGCTCTGACCCCCACATTGCTCCTCTTCAGTTGGTGGAAGTGCCCCTGGTGAGGATGCACACCACCGATAGAAGGAGGAAGGGTGGACATCAGCCAACGCAGTAATTACTGCAGTGGTTGGAAGTCGACTTAACATAGGCTGACTTAAGATTGTAGTGTAAGAATGTCTTAAATTAGTGTACTGTTGATCTAACTTCCAGTTCTTAAATCATGCACTTTTGGCTATTGAACACCTTTCCAGACTTTTTAGCAGTGAGCCATTGGATGCCATAAGAGTAACTGGATGCGCTTGGCCCCAGTAAATCAAACTGAAATGTACTAGTTTCCCATCAGTAGCAGTAACATACAGCTGATCGTAGATTCAAGCAGATCTTAAATACCAATGCTTGAGTTATGGGAAAGAGCGGCCATTGAGGTGCCACCATCTTTGGCCTTAGAGCCTAGAGGCTTTACATGATTTCCATTTAACCAATCAACTATTACGTTTTTTTAACTTCCCAATATTTAAAAGCATGCAACTTTATTAAAAAGTTCTGAGTTATAATGGAGCTGTAATCAATTCATTAGCTGTCCTCATAAAATATTCCACAGAGGCCTGGTCCACAGTTCTAATGCAGACAAAACTTCTACTGAATTCTAGGAAATCCTTGCTAACCTAAAAACTGCAGGATTGAGTCCAAAGTGTAACTGAAGTCTTCTAGAAATGTTCAAATTAAGGGTGAATCCTGGAAGCTACAGTACATTTAATCTATAAACTGTTTAATTTGTAAATTAGTTGATTAGCCTAATCTCCTCCTCCTCCTCCTTTTTTTTAATTTTAGTTTGATAACATGTCTAATAAGCTACTGGGTAATGATGAAGAAGCCCAGCCCAGCCTATTCATTTGGGTAAGCACTAATAATTAAGTTCCTACTTACCTTGCAATATTGCGGAAATTGTGGATTCCGCAGTATTAGGTTTCACGGCAGTTTTGACAGCAAGAGCCCCGCCGTGAGCAGGGCTGACACTGGGAATCCCGGGAGGCCGATAGCAGGCGCCCCCACTTAGCCTCTGGCCCTTCCTATCAGTTAACTCTCTATGTTAAATGACCTAATAGAACATGGAAATAATTATTCCTGGCTAAACTTCTGATTCATTTCCATCTGCCCCACTTGAAAGAGTTAAGAGGTGGAAGGTCTCCTGCTTGCTCCTCCACAGACCAAAATGAAATGAAAACCCTGTTAATATATTGTCCAGTGTTTCTAACTTATTCCTCAAATTTCAGGTTTGAGAGATCTGAAGTACTAGCCGTATTTGCTTCCACTGTTCTGGCACAGCTTGGAGCTCTTTTCATACTAAAAGAAAGGTAGGAATATGTACTGTTTCCGTTATGATTGACATCTGGTATTTTAACATAAGAAGGTATTCCACTCCAGCTTGAGTAAAGCTCATACATTTTTACAGTATTGTGAAAGAAGGGTAATCATTAGAAAAAGCTCCAGATTTCTTATAAACAAAATAATTTCATAGCAAGAAGTAATGTTGTATTAGCTTACGTTGCTGATTAGTACTGATTATTGTATATGTGGACTATAGGAAAATGTAAATGTAATTAAATGATTTTAAAGGAAAAACTTAAATGGTCCTACTAATTGCATATGCCAGGTACTCTATTAAGGATTTGATAAGCAAGTTAGTATATCTCACTGTACAGTTTGATCACTGAGATTAATCAAGCAGTACTGCAAATAACATAATTTTGTGAAATTATTTAACTTTAGTATTTTCAAGTGTTCATTTGTTAAATAGCACCATATTTATGATCTGAAGCGATTTTGTAATAGAATTGGTAGTTAATTTAAGGGTTTGTCTTTTTTTTATTTTATGCTCCTATTTTATCAATCTTTCATGGTTTCTGTGTTTTGGTACTTGACCTACAAACTGTTCCAGGCACAAAGTTTATTTTAGTCTATTTTTTGCAGTTCATTTTCAAGTATAAGCTATGCACATCAGAGAGAAATAATAGTTTATTAGTTTAAAGTGCTTAGCTTTAAAACTGTCTTTAAAAGCTATTAAAATTATATGACTTTTGTGTAAGTGTGCAAATTACCTAGTGGATGCACACCAACTGTGTGTTTCTTTTAAATGCCTACAGCTGTATTAATAGCCTTACAACGCCATTGATCTTGTGAATCATTGGCACCATGCAATGGATTGATCCTTGAAAATGAGGCATTGTCAGAGCTGTATCAAATCTCTAGATATAACACTAAATTTGCCTGCCTTTGAGTTTACATGCTGAGAGTCTCTTGAGAACTGCTGCACTCCTGTTGGCTTTAGTGGGAGTGGTGGATGCTGAGCACCCTGCAAAATCATCCCCCCTTTCTGTGGGGACGGCATTTGCAGTTCAGGGTTAGTTTCTCTCCACTAAAACTTGTTTTCAAGTATTGTCGTCTGTTTCACACGTTCATGTGATATGGAAGAGGGATCTTTTAATGGTCTTTTTGGCAAGATTAATTTTTTTAGACTTTTAGACGACCCTTAATAACTGGATGCCCAGCATAGCTTTGAGTTTCTCCTGTGGTGACAATTGCACATCATCCTCTGTCTCGTGCATTACTGTTTTCTAATATTTGCCCCAGATTTTCTCTGCTACAGTTGAAGATTAAATCTTTTTTACTGCTCATTGACTAAGGAGAAATCTTTTTTGGGTGCTGGCTGGTGAGTCTTGCCCACATGCTCAGGGTTTAGCTGATCGCCATATTTGGGGTCGGGAAGGAATTTTCCTCCAGGGCGGATTGGCAGGGGCCACGGAGGTGTTTCGCCTTCCTCTGCAGCATGGGGCATGGGTCGCTTGCTGGTGGATTCCCTGCAGCTTGAGGTCTTCAAATCTCACTTTTGAGGATTTCAATAACTCAGTCATGGGTTCGGGGTTGTTATAAATGTGTATGGGTAGGGTTTTGTGGCCTGCCTTGTGCGGGAGGTCAGACTAGATGATCATATTGGTCCCTTCTGACCTATGAGTCTATGAGTGAGAAGAACTGATCTATGTCCTCATTATAACGTCCTTTACATTTAGAGGGTTACTAAGTCTATCCTCCTTTGTCCTTTCTCTAGGGTAAATTATACTCAGTTTGGCGTCATGTGAATTGGAACAACTACTTCGTGTTGTCATAAAAATGACATATTTATCCATGCTGTTCAATATAGCATTTGTCATTTTTTGCAACAGTGTTGAAGCATTTAATTTGGTAACCTGTATCCCACTTGTTACATTTATTTGTGGTGCTGTTTACATGTCCACAACTGAAAATCTTTCCTTTATATAGTTAGTTTTAAAAATATAATTCAATAAACATAATTAAAATTGACAATTTATTTCTTGTAGTACAGAACGGTTTCTGGAACAACCTGAGATTCACACGTAAGATTTGATTTTTATGTATGAAACTGTAATTTTTTTCAGTTTACGTCTGTTTCTAATTTTTTATCTAATACAAAGTAAGACTGAGTTAGCTTATTCAGTATTAAACTGTTTCAGTACATTGATATTTCTGTGTGCCAAACTGCATGCAAACCCTGTGGTAATAACATTTCAATTTATGGTGTGCAATTACAGATTAGTCTACAAGAGTCTATAAACAGTCATAGTTGAAGAGCAGTTACATATTTGTTCCCTGTAACTTAATGATTGTATTAATTATTTTTATTAAAATTTCTCTTTTGAGAATTGAATTAAGCCTAATCTTAACACAAATATTTACCAATATTGTGTATTCTAAAATGATTAAATGCTGTTGGTTATTAAATATTCAACTGGAATGTATATAATGGAGAATGTTCAGAAGTGTTTCTTTAATGGTAGTTTAACTTTGTAATATCACAGGTGGATGCTGTGAAAAATGAAGATTCATCTATTTTTTCTCTCTTTAGGGGGCGATTGTTGGTTGGTACTTTCGTGGCTCTCTTTTTCAACTTGTTTACAATGCTTTCCATTAGGAACAAGCCTTTTGCTTATGTATCTGAAGGTACGTGTTGAATGAATGGTGACAAGACTCAAGGAAAGGCAATGAATGTTAACTATTTTCCTCCAAATATATTTTTGTTAGATAAGAAACACAATTGACATGTATGTCATTTGTAATAGTTCCATAAATCGAATTAAAAGGCTTTGAATTAGAGGTTGTCTCCTCATTTGTCACATACTAAGTCCATAGGACACACAGAGAGTAGTACACCATTATCAATATGGTAAATAGAGTGCAATTTCAGATGTAGCTGCTGCTTTGCTGTATTTAAAACAAACATAAGAAGTACTTCTTCACACAGAATCAATCTGTGGAACTCTTTGCCAGGGGATGTTGTGAAGGCCAAAAATATAATTGGGTTAAAAAAAGAATTAGATAAATTCATGAAGGATAAGTCCAGTAAAGATTGTTAGCCAGAATGGTCAGGCATGCAACCCCATGCTCTCAGCATCCCTGAACATCTGACTGCCAGAAGCTCTGACTGGACAGCAGGGGATAGATCTAGTGATCCATAATTGTCCTGTTCTATTCTTTCCCTCTGAAGCATCTGGCACCAGCCACTGCTGGAAGACAGGATACTAGGCAAGATGGAACATTGATCTGTTCCAGTATGGCCATTTTTATGTTGAGACAGAGTTGTACAAAAATTTAAACATTTTTGGTAAGAAAAAACACTTTCTCTATAAAACTTACCTCTTGCAGTTTTTACTCTTCTTCTTCGGGTGTTGGCTCATGTCCATTCCATATTAGGCGTCTGCAGCATATGCACCAGTGTTGGAGATTTTTCCCCTCAGTTGTATCCATGGGACCAGCTCTAGCGCCCTCTGCACAGGCGCATGTATATGCTGTTATAAGGAGTGCCACCAGTCTCCCCCCGTCTCTAGTTCCTTCTTACTGCCTGTGACAGTGCTGGAATGTCCATGCCTCGGCAAGCATTACTACCAGTGGCTTCCTCTGTAGCATTAGTGTATGTACTTACGTTAGATAAGTTAGGTAGCTAGCGTTTGCAGTTTTAGAAAGTTGTATTTAGTCCCGCAGAGACATCGCCCCAGGGACAGGGCATGCTCTGATCTCTGGGCTTCAAATCGTACACTTTGTATAAGAAGCCCTTGCCTGTGAATGATCCTCCCAGAGTTGCTTAAAATGCCTGGGTGAGATGCACATCCAGGATAAGTGCAGGATCTTTAGAGACTTCAGACTGTGCACTAAGGAAGACAGGGCTATCAGGGTAAGAGCGCTCTTCATAAAGTCTATTTTCAGACCAGCCTCCAAGCTGGGCTGTTCAGACTTAGTGCCCAGCACGTCAGTGTTGACTTGAAGCGAGACTCTAGCATTGAGTTCACCCTAACATCAGTCGCCCTTCCCAGTGCTGAAGAAATAGCATAAAAAGTTGCATACCAGAAGAGGGCGCTCACCAGCCCCTAAGGACAGAAAAGGAGCAGGGAATGAGCTGAGACCCACGCCAGGCTGCTTGTCTTCCCTGAAGCTTGAGAGGCTGCAGCCTCATCCCTTAGAGCTCCTAGTCCTATCTGGGATCCAAATCCTGGGAGTGGTAGGGGTACCCAGCACCAAGCAGTGATGTCTACACCCAAGGCTTATCAAGTGGCCAAGGACTTACTTTCACTCCCTGTGCCGCACACTTCTTGGAAATAGAGACCTCTGTTCGGGGATCCCTTGCCACTGTAGCTGGCTAAGGGCCTGTCCAAGGGCAAGCCCATGATGGGGTCTCCCCCAGAGATCCCCAGTGCCACAACACAGCTCCCTGGCCCCATGTTGGTCACCGACACCCCAACAATGGTCGCCAAGATCCCATTACTGGTCCCCAGAGAACTGCCAGTGACAGCCGGACCCTCAGTACAGTCCCTGGAGCCATGATGCCGATCACCAGAGTCTCTGCACCAATCCCTGGAGCTACGTCATCAGTCTCCAGAGCACTGCTACTGATGGCCGGATTACCATCACCAGTCTCTGGACACTTGGCACTGATCTGCAGAATCCTGATACTGGTCCCCAGAACAGAGACGCTGTACTTCCCGATACAGTTGAGAGGTGGAGACGAGGTCGCCACTGCTATGGTCACTGGGAGAGGACCCTTTGGACTTGGAAGGGGAGGAGATTGCCTTGCCTGGGGCTCAAGTGAACCCAGCCATGGCTGCAGGTTTCCCTGCGAGCTTGCCACCAGGCTCATGGCTGCTGGCACAATGGCCCGGATCATGGGGATTTCCTCCTGCCCCAGGGTCACAGATGCAACAATCAATCTCTGGAGCATCTGAGAGATGGTTGGTGACAGTATCATCCTCACCTACAGACTTGGATAAGGAGCTGGACCAAGCTGCAGAGGCAACAGCAGTAGTTCTAGAAGAGACTACTTCTACTGGGGAGGAACAGTCACCTACTCCTTTACCTGCTCCTCCTCATCATCACTGATAAAGTGGTAGTGGAGCCTTCCACCACAGTCTCACAAGATGATTTCAGAGTGCACCAAGAGCTGCTCAAGAGAGTAGCCACAAACTTAGCCTTGAAAAGTTTCACGACCCCTTCATGCCGCCAAGATATCAAAGAGCGCATCAGTGGGCTCCCTCAGTTCCTCCGTCGCAAGCATCATCAGTGGCTTTCTTAGTTCAAGTTCCAATACAGGATGTTCTGCAGAGCTGCGATGTGGTCTTCTGTTCAGACCTTCACATCCCACTAGGCCATCACTCAAATGGCCCTGGATGATGCTGGCTTTGGCAGAGTGGCATTATTACTGGCATGTCCATGAGCTCCTGGCCCACCTCCAGAGGCGCTGCTTGTGCATCACCTAACATGGAATAGGCATGAGCAAGCACTCGAAGAAGAAAAGACGCTTACTAACTTCTCATAATTGTTCTTCGAGATGTTGTTCGTGTCTATTCCATGACTTACCCTCCTTCCCCTCTGTCGGAGTTCTGGCAATAAGGAACTGAAGGGGGGGGCGCTGGCACCCCTTATATCGACACATACATGCGCCACCATAGAGGGCACTAAAGCCGACATCACTGAGGGGAAAAAATCTGCGGCACCGGTGCATGTGGCACGTGCATCTCTAACATGGAATGGAGATGAGCAGCACGTCTCAAAGAACAACAAATAGGAAATTGTCTTTTTATACAGTAGAATCATAATTCTCACTAATGATTTAGGATACCATTGAGCATTATAGAAATTTGCAAATTAAGTGAACGCATAACTTTTTTAAAAGGCTGTTGCATCTCAAAATGTGTGTTTGTTTTGGTGAGTGTAGTTTCGTTTTAATTACTTTTACGGTATTTTATCTGTAATGCACTGTTTTGTAGAAAGGCAGAGTGAATTGAGCTCGGAGCCAGGAACTCCTAAATTCTAACCATGACTTCCTGGCTAAAACTCAACCATTCTGTGCCACAATCCCCACATCTGTAAAATGGGGTAATAATACTTACTTCATAAGGATTTTGTGAGGATTAGTTAATTTTAGTGCTCTCCTTTGTAAATGTAAAGGGCTGTATCAGTGCTTAGTACTATTTATGATTTGTGTTGTAGTATATTAATCTGAGACTCAGTACAGTTGTCTTCTTAGAGGAGGGATGAAATACATTTTTCAGGGAAAATTAATTGAGTTTTGTGGACTAGCTTCAGAGTGAGAATTAGCAAATTTCTACATTACCTTCAGATAGAGAGAACTGATTATTTGCTTTTGACAAGATCCCTCACAAGGAACTAGAAAGGAAAATAATTAACCATGTGGTGAAGAACCAGAAACCTTGGATGAATTTAAACAAAAATTTAAAAATGTATGTGATAGGAAACAGACATAGTAAATGGTTCTTCATCATAACAAAGACAGATGGAGTATTCCAAGGGTCTGTATGAGGATGTAGAGGAAGCTGTAGACAAAGATGGTGAAATGTGCTGATAACCATTTAGACTACTGAAAACTAAGGAGGATTGTGGAAAAACTTAAGAGACTTAGTCAAATGGTGTTGGGTATAAAGTGGGAAATGATTATCTGGGATCAAGGCAAAGTACTAAAAAACTATCTAAATTTCTCCAGTGCAAATTGGCTCTGAGCTATTAGGTTTCTGTCTAGAAACAAAGCTAGATATTGCTGTAGCAGTTCAACAAAAATATATGCCCAAGGCACACCAGTGTTTAAAGCACACAGAATACTTAAATACTTTTTTTTTAAATGAGAGAAAATAATTGGAATAGGCTTTTTAAAAAGTATGGATAGTTGTATGGACATGGTAGAGAAAACAAATCAATGGCACAAGAATAATCATGCCTTATGTGTTCGGGCAGAGGTGGCAGATTTATTTGGAAGAGAGGGCCAGTCATTCAGTGGACTGATGTATATGGTCTCAGGTCTGTATGCTCCCCACCATGCACAGTGGAACGCCCACTGATGGTAGGAGGAAGTTTCTACAGAAGAGGTCAAGAGGAGGTTTTGGCCTTTATGGAGTAACTAAATGTTTAGTTATTTGTTCAGTGCCTTGCCACGTTAATCACTCAGTGAGAAAATCTGCTCCACTCCCCTTTAAGGTCACTGTAATTTCTGTTTTGTTTCTCTCTTTCCCCATTTTCCCATTTCTGTTTCTCTTCCATTTCCTGTGTTTGAGAATCTCCACTGTTTTCCCTACATTTCCTTTCCAACAAGTCCCTATTCTCAATCCAGTGCGCTTCATTCCTACTCCATTCTAGCTGCTAAAGTCATCAGTGATTAGAGAGTTAAGTGACACTGAAGGGTCACTATTGTTGGGCTTTAAAGTTGATGCTCTCATGAGATTAATAAAATAAGGGAGTTTGCACCTTGAAGCCATTATTCCAGGCTCTCTGCAGACTTAGGCAGACATCACTGCATCAGTTAACTTTCCAAATGTGAATGGAGTTTTTCTTCAGCTTAGGAGGGTGACAAACCTATTTTTAAAAAAAGAAACTTTAGATTCTGGAAAATGTGACTGTTAGCAAATACAAATACATCACATGTGCCGTTTCCAGACTGCATGTTTGACACCCATGTATTTTTAGGATGTAACCCTGTCATCTCAGTGTGGTCAGGAAGGAATTTTGGCCACTGAATTTGAGCATTGGTGAATTAGATAGATGCCCTCTCTGAGCCCTTCAGCATCTGTTCAGTGTTGGCTATTGTTGGAGGCAGTATATAGGCATTGATCTGATCCGCTATATTCATTCCATCTCGCCGGTATACATAAAACACACATTACTGTCTGAGCCTCAGATTAGAAGGGCTTTGATTTATTTTTTTTAATTAATTATTTTTGCAATATACGTTTAGAAGAACTGGATTAAATGGCTAAAAGCTGGTGGCTTTTCCCCAGACCTAATTCAGATGCTGTGTTCTAGAGTGGATAATGCTGTAGCTGCCTGCATTCCCAAACATTTCCTTGCAACATAGTCACGGGGGCCAGATTCTTCTCCCCTTCCTCATGTTGAAGAGCAACCACTTCCATGAATAATCCCACTGCTGTCAGTAGGACTACTCGCGTGATTTACTGCTGTCTGTGTGTGTGATGTGGGGGAGGGTCACAAGTTTACAAGTAGCATGCTCCCTTAGGCTAAAGTTTGTATGCTTTTAGGAGTTGGCAATGACAATCTTTTCTCTAAAAGTAAACCGTGAATTCTGCAGTTGCACTTGAAATTAATACAATTCAGACATTATATAACAAAAGGTTTTGAACCAACCACAGGTCATAAAATGTTCTCCTTTCTCAAGCAACATCTGAAACCCTTTGATCATTGTTGTCTAATATAAGATGTGTTGTTCACTCAGATTTTACTACTTCCTTATATTTCTTAAAAACGCATTTTGTTTTGCTTTAAGATTAATTGTTTTGCTGTTTATAATTGATACCTTTGTTTTTGTGAAGCTGCTAGTACGAGTTGGCTTCAGGAACATGTTGCAGATCTTAGCAGAAGGTAAGGCTTCAGGCATGATCTCTTTCATAATAGTCAATATTAGTCAGTCTTGTGTCATACCAAGTTATTTTGAATTCCATCACATAGTATAGGGTACTCCTGACCAGGCATTGAGACACAAGCTTAGTATTAAAATGTTTCTGGTCTCTGCCTTGCTCAGCACGTCTGAGTAACGTTGTACGTACAATGAGTAAAATGAGTTACAATACTGCTATCTTGTGCAAGACCAATCTGAACTGCATTTTCTAGCAGCCTTCGGAGCTGCCTGACAGCTCAAAATACTGAATTTAAACATAAGAATTTTATTGGGACATCTCATTAGTCCAGCAGGAAGACTCGGCCTAGAGCCAGGTGCACATGTTCTCTCTCAGGATTTTTTTTATTTTCTTTTCTTTGGGTCTAAGCATCACAGATTTTTTTCATTGGCTTTAGAGCCACAAAGTCTCTTCCAGGAACTGAAGCATTGTTTGTAATGTTTTTTGGCTGTTTACCCTTTCAGTATAGTTGGAAACTAAATGCCAAACAATACAGATAATTTGCAAATAGCCTTTGCCAGATACTGAAAATATTTGTTTTGAGCCTTACACATCCCTGTGTGTATTGTATGCTGTTAGCAATATAAATACAGTAAAAAGTTCTATAAAAAAATCAGTTAATGGAATATGTAAAACCATATTGCATAACATTTTGGACATGCTGCAAAGCCCACATGTTCCCTAAAGCATTTCAGGAGTGGGGTGGGCAATATGATATAAGGTGCAGTAGAGAGCCAAAAAAGCAAGTTACTGTAATAATAGAGCTTAATCCTTCAAGGAGCTAAACAGTCTGTTCCTGTTCCTGCGGCACACTTAAGCATATGCTTAGGTGCTTTGTTGGCTCAGAACCTGAGTGCATAAGTATCTGATTGGACCAAGCCCTTAATGGTGCAAGTTAGATGAGACAAGGTGAAAGGGACTCTGTGTAGCAATGAGCAATACTTTGAAGGTCACATCTCAGTGTGTGAATGTGGCAAAGTGTCAATAGTTTCTAAACTGCATAAATAAAAGGTTACAAATATAAAGAAAAATAATGGTTCCACACAAGGGCCTTGGAAGAGCAACACTAACCCCACAATTCTCCGCACAGCAATCCTAATGTCTAAAAGAGAGTTAGGGAAGACAAGGTTGATTTTTATAACATGGCAATGCAGCATTATAGGGAACAGCACAGAAAGCTGTCTTAAAAAAAGACTGGAAAATGTAATTTTCAGATACTGAAAAGGGCTTCCAGAACAAAGTTCTAGGATACACAGCCAGATCTGCTAACAAAAAGGGCAAAATGCTTGATCACAGTTTAAATCTGTGGAAACGTTTTCCAAAAGACCGATGACTCTAGTGTATTTTATTGTAATTTTTTCTTTTGTTTTTCTTTGAGATTAGAAACATTTATTTAAAACTGGGAAAGAGTTCAAATATAAATAATATGCAAAAGGTTGGAATGTTCCATGTACAAAGCACTTGATTTCAAATTATGAGTAAGGGGAGAAGACACAAATGGCCCTAGCCTGAAAATAATTAATTTTTGTAGTCCACAAAAAGGATCATTTAACTTCCAGCATGAATAAAAAGGCTTTTAACTCCTGTCTGCATGATCCTCAAGGAGATCTATTATTTATGTTGAATTAGTAGGTGTTGCTTTTTTATTCTAGTTTTCCAACACTTTTAATAATAGCTAGCTTGACAATTACTTTTTTCTGTTTTGTTGCAGCCTGTGTAGAATTATTCCTGGATTGAGCAGCATCTTCCTTCCACGAATGAATCCTTTTGTCTTGATAGATCTTGCTGGTGCTTTAGCTCTTTGCATTACATATATGTTAATTGAAATAAAGTACGTACAATTATTATTTAAATAAGTATTTTAGAATCTAATTCATGGAAAATCTCCTTTTAGATTTGCAAGCAGAGGTCATGTGATAAGAAGCTAAAATTTCATATGACTTGGACAATAACCATTGAGACATTTGTTTTTTAAAAAGTTGCGTGTTTCAGATGCACTTGCTTAGTGAATTTTTGCGTTTTCTCTATATATTTACAATAGCCGCCATTTAAAATAAAAAGGCATATGGCTTGCAGATACCCTGAAAATTTTAAAATTACCTTTTTTATTTCAGCAATTATTTTGCTGTAGATACAGCCTCTGCGATAGCTATTGCTTTGATGACATTTGGTACCATGTATCCTATGAGTGTCTATAGTGGAAAAGTACTACTTCAGGTGAGACAATATCAGAAAATGCTTTAATTTTACCTTTTAAAAAATGTACATGTTGAATGGTACCATTAAACATTTAAATGAAAAATGTTCACAAGAAAGAAATGGTACATGATTAAACTCTAAAGAAATTTCTAATGTGAGACAGTTGTGTGTTACGGAATCACAGCAATGCAGCATATAGTTTTGATTGAGTTGTTGCTTTTTTGTTACATATACCCATCAGCATTGCGAGTTTTGTAAACTATCCAGTCAGGTAAATTACATTTATATGACTATACTACTTTAAACCTTAAAGGCAGCAGACAGTAGATCATACTAAAGCTTTAGGATTAGGACCAAATTAGCGTCTATTTGTTTTTATTATAACATGCTTTTGATTATTTTCAGACAACCCCACCGCATGTGATTGGTCAGCTGGATAAACTTATTAGAGAGGTAGGTTAGTGTATAACACGTTACACAAGGTGCACAGCAAAGAACTTCAACACAAAGGCTGAATTGCACAGTCAGAACCTATAGGTGTTTCAAGTGTTCATCCCACAGACAATAAATCTGACTGCAAATGAAAATTCTACACTTTCACTTTGTGTGTGTGTAAGAAATGCAAAGCTTATCATCTAAATTAGTCAGTACAGATGATCTGTCTCCTAGAAATGTTGAAATTCTTAAATTGTTTACAGATCTCTAGAATACATTCAAGCTTTGATAAATTATCACTAAAAGGGTTTGCAGACTTATGTTTTAAAAGGGATAAAAGAGGAGAGTTGCTTTTATACGATAACAAATAGAGGAATTGTAATCATTCATGATAGAGCATGGGTGTCCGAAAAATAGATCTTGCTATGTAATGAAATTACACATTTGCAGATAGTGGGAATACGTTCAATATAAATATATCTAGGAGTTTAGTGGCACCTTCAATAAAGTCCCTTATGAAAATATAGTTGAAGGGGAGAGTCCACAGTGCAAAATACAATGTTGACAATATCATCTACAGCTCAGCTATCTAAATTAATGTACATGTCTAAAAGATTGAAAACATTTTCTTCTTTAATGATAATTTACCATATATTTGTATTTTAAATTAGGTTTCCACTTTGGATGGTGTCTTGGAGGTTCGAAATGAGCATTTCTGGACATTGGGCTTTGGTACTTTGGTATGTTTTGTGTGATATCTTTTTTTTTTTTTTTTTTTTAAGAAACGTCTTTAATCTCTTAGCTAAATATTTACTAAGTAAATTAGATTAAAGCTTCTCCTTCCATGAAATCTTTGCTTTGAGCTATGCATTGATAACCAGTTTTCAGGCTTCTCAGAGGATGTAAGACTTGAATCTTCCTGATGTAGTAATGATTGACTTATACAAAAACCTTAGAGTAAAGCTATCATTTTGGTCGTTAAAAATTCTACCAAATGTCATCAATGGTTAGTGCCAAATTAATTGATAAGGGATTCTCCTATGGCTTAATCTTACCAGAAGTTAATGTGAATTGCCTCTGAGGAAGAAAAAGCTCAGTTATGAATAGCGAAAAGGAAAAATATGGTCTCTTCAGCTGGATGACGTACTCTGGCAATCCTAAACCAGAACTAGAACTGGTCTACTAAAGAGGAGCACCTAATAAGATCCTAAATAGAAAATACGGAATTTATTAAAGCTTTCTAACAACTTTTTTTTCTTCTGTTTTTATAAAACGGACACACACGGAATTATTACTGAAACTAAAGGAGCAGATCAGGTACTCAGTGACAGCCAGGGAATTAAGAATCTTTTAAAACTTTTCTCCCCTTTTTATTCTTCTAGCTTGTCATACCCTTAAAATGTATGAGCTTCTTTGGCCAAAGTTAACTTACCCAAATTTGCTGATAAGGGAAAGGAAGCTCTGGAGTCATCTTTTCTGCTATCTAAAATACCAGATGTTACTGAACTACTGAAGTAATGCAGTATCCCTGGACTCAACAGATTCTCCAGAAATTTTTACAAAGCCTTTGCACATCAGCTTGTCTGTTTGTACTTAGCACCTTCCAGTCTGCGGTGGAAACTGGAGTACTGCCCAAGATCTGCCTACACTCTTGCTAGTGCTATCAGAAGAAAAACCAGCCATTAACCACACCTGCTATAGGTCAAATTCTTTGTTAGATATGAATGCAAAAGGCAAGTGAGGGACAGAGCTTTGTTTCCCATGCTGTCCTGCAGTACTAGTTCAAGTTAGAGGAGGGGGAAATATTAGTAAGGATCAGGCAGGCGTGCATCACACTGATTACACCCAGTAGTGTACTCACTTCAGATTACAGCTTTGAGTCTGTGTACTGTTAGTGACACTGGCAGTGCTGCTGTTCTTACCTTACCTTCAAGATCACCTGTTACAGGTGTTCTCTTGCATGTAGCCAGCAGCACAATGACCTACTTTCCTCAATGTGGAGTTTTCAATGGTTTCTTCTGCTCCTCTCTGTCTGCTCCTGTCATGTTACAGCTGCTCCCCTCATCTCAGTGCTCACTATAAACAATATTTAACATCCAAGTGCATAGTGTTTTAAGAATATAAATTTCCCAGATATGAATCTGTCTTTCACCATTCCCAGTGTTTTGGCCTCCTGGACATCTGTCGTCATGAATTACTTTGTGTGGCTCTGATCAGTAGCCTCCGCTGATGGTCCACAATAGTCTCCACTTTAGTGCAGGATAATATACTGTTTAGCTCTCCTTGTAGCTAAAATGTTTAATCCAAATCAGGATCTTTACCGAAAGGGCTTATAACAGACTGGGTTTTTTTGGTTCACTTTTTAGGCTGGATCAGTACACGTACGAATTCGAAGAGATGCTAATGAACAAATGGTTCTTGCTCATGTGACCAATCGGCTAAATACTCTAGTCTCTACTTTGACTGTTCAGATTTTCAAAGATGATTGGATCAGACCTACCTTAACATCTGGGCCTATTGCAAACAATATGTTGAAGCTTTCAGATCATCATATTATTCCAATGCCACCTTTAAAGGCTGCTGATAAATTGAATCCTGTTACATCCACTCCAGCTAAACCTAGCAGCCCACCTCCAGAATTTTCTTTTAATACACCGGGCAAAAATATGAACCCAGTCATCCTTCTAAACACTCAGACAAGGCCCTATGGATTGGGTCTTAATCATGGATCTGTACCTTACAGCAGTGTATTCAATCAAGGATTTGGAATGCCAGGGATGGGAGCAACTCAAGGATTCAGGACTGGTTTCACAAATGTCCCAAGCAGATATGGGACTAGCACTCGAGGTCAGCCCCAGCCATAATAAACTCTATTTTGCATTATTTATTTTACTTTATTGTACTTAAGGGTATTGACTTAATTTTTTTTTATTTTATTGCCCAATTTTTGTAAACCATTAGACCATTCTAAATGACTGGGATCAATTGAATTGTTTATATCCATTGAACGGTTATATTGTATTTCCACTTTTTTATGTTAGTCTATATGATGCAACAGTTGCTTGCCAGGCTTATGAAACGTCATATAGTTTTTACAGCTACTGAATTTATTCATACTCAGATTTCTATTCACCTTTTCCCTCCAATAATATGCTGAAGTATAACATGAACATAACTTCATGAGAGCAAAAAATTGTAAAGGTGTAGCATCCTTCATCCTTTTCAACTGAGAATTCTTTCTGAATTGTTTACTAAATGATGAACCGTTACTGTTACACAAATACATATCTGTTCTGCCCCAGTTCTCATTTTTTTCTTAAAATTATTACCACTATTTGATCAACCTTTAGCAAAGTTACAATTAGTTTTTTCCTTGGCTGGAAAAGTCATTTCTATCAGTACACATTTTACTGTCCAGTGTGAGGACAAATTGAGACTTTTAAATTTCTAATTGACATTAAGGAATAATTTATTTTATAATTTTATTTCTTGATGATTTTATTGAGATATAAAGTGTTCATCAACTGGTTTCTTGTTGTAGATATTCCATACTCATCTTTGTATTATTTTGTTTAATTGTGAAATTATTTGACAATATACTGGGAAATAAAATAATTAGAAATTTCCAATTCTAGAAACACCTCTTTCTTAACTATGACTAATCCTGAGAGAGTATAAAACAGATAGATGGCTTTGGCATGCAGAGTTGATGGCGCTCTCGTTAAGCGATTAATTCATCCTTCAGACTGATAAAAGTACCCTTTCATTTGATTGACTTTGTATTTTTCCTGTACAGCTTCATAAACTAGTTAACTATTTATACACCTAGCTCACATGCATGGTATATAATAGCAATGGTGCAGAAAAAGATTAATACAGTATATGGCAGTGATGCTCTGCTTTTGTGGTGCTGAGGGCCATGTTGGCCACATGACTGCCTAATTTTCATGAATACTTACCTGTTTTTTCTAATAAATATGCATATAGCCACGTTTCTCTAGGGCCCAAAAGTGACTCTCAAAAAAGCTTCCTCCCTGTTTATCGTTTTTCACTTTCCCACTCACCATTTGCTATGATGATCTTGTGGAAGGGCCTTTTGGCGACACTGCTTTTTATGATTTCCCTTGCACCTACCATCCTCTAAACCATTCACCTTTCTAGACACAGGTGGTTTCTACATTATCTACTGCATCTCTCAGCTCTACACAAACAGGTTGCCTATTCCCATTGTCCTTCTTGCCACTCAGCTCACCACACATCCTTGCCCCTCCCTTTATCCTCAGCACACACATCTCACAATGCAAAGGCTCTCCCTTTGCTAGCTTGTGTGTTCACCAAATCGATCCACCCATCTTAGATGTTTGTAGAGCACCAATCGCTATCGTCTGAATCTAAGTGACCCGCAAGTTGAAATCTAGTCAGTTGTTATCTGAAGGTAATATGTTTGACCAGGAGGATAAAGGCCTTTTTCCTGCAGAGCTGTTTTAAGTTAAGAAACATTTCCCTAATGCTTAAATCTCCACTGGGGGTTTGAAACTTTCTGTCCCCATGCACTAGTTGTGGAGTTTTGCAATTCCACGTTCAAAGAAACCATTTTTTCTTTGTCTCAGTACTGTTCACATCAGTGCACTTTGGCACAAGGATGAAGACTCTCCCCGACTCGTTCCTCTCCCCCCCTCCCAGAAACAAATGAGGCAGTGTTCTGTGGGGGCTGCCTGGGGGGCCATGTGCTGACAACCACAGTTAGAGTACATTTTCAGGTAAGTTACAGATGAGGATCTAACACTTACAGCAGGTTTACACTACAAACTTGCGATACAGCTGCACCACTATAGCGCTTCTGGGGAAGATGCTCTAAGCTGATGGGAAAGAGCTCTCCCATCATCTTAATAACTCTACTTCCACAAGAGGTGGTAGTTACGTTGGCAGAAGAAGCTCTCCCACCGACATGGCGCTGTCCACGTGGGGTTAAGATGGGTATAACTACATCATTCAAGGGTGTGGATTTTTCAGTCCTGAGCAACATAGTTATACCGAAGTAAGTATGTAGTGTAGACCTGTCCTTACTCTTCCTAGTAGATGAATGAATAACAAACTGTCAGCTCAGCAAAGTGCAGAAAGTATAACAACATCTGGAAATCAAGCTTAACAAATGCTAATGAAGTTTGAAATACTGTCTCTTCATCTAGAAGAACCCTTGGTTCAGTAATCATCTTTGTTTAATAACCGCACTTCCACCATGTAGTTTTTAATAGAAGTTGCACTCATTTAGGATGAAATTCACCCCAGTACAGAGGATATTGAACTTTGCACTTCTTAAGTTATATTACTCTCAATATAGCAGTTATAACAACATAAAGACTCTTTTACAGTATAATATTATTACCTACATTTAAGAATGGTCCCTACTTCAGTTACATTGGTTTTTTTCATTTTTGTGAAATGTATTCATTGTATTCATTATATCTGCTTGATTTTAGTAGAAGCCACACTTAATTTAAAAATTGAAGGCAACACATTTGATTTCAAGTCCCAAAGGAGAATTGAATTCATAGCTTCTCATCAGATATTCAGTATTTTTACTGAACTGTTACGACACTTAATTATTTTTGAATTTCTAATTTACTATATATGCCACAGATGTGCAGGTAACAGAGGCTATAATAGAAATACAGTTTTTCAACTGCCTTTTTGTTGTAAATGTGTTCATAATATGTATAGAATCATGATAGTGTAAAATTAGAAAAAATAATTTGACTCCCATCTTTAAAAACTCTTGATGTAAGGAAAAAAATTAAGGGAATTGTGGTTCTGAAAAATAGAGGAAAACGTAACTTGTGTATAGAATTGTCGTTACTTTTTGTATATTGATTGATGTTTGAATCCTGATGTGTAATAGACAGTGTTATAGTTTTCACAAAAAGAATCATGGGGATTATTAACAGAATGTACAAAATATATACTGTAAATAACAATATATGATATTTCTGGTACAGAATTTTTGTCATTCTTTCACCTTTGCTAATAGTATTTTAAATGTCACTGTTAGCTGGTCACAGTCAGAATGTGTTTTGTATGTAATCACAAAGAGAGCAAGTATCTTAAATGAGAAATGCTGATTTCAGTTGTCTTCACACTCATCACCATCAGGCAACTGTCCAAACAGGATGACATCCAGGGTTTGTGTTGACTGTATTTAGTTGTCTAGAGATGGTTGGGAGGATTCTACCTAGCAAAGTATTCTGGGTTAGCCAATAAATTAGTTCCAAAGGCCATCTCACAAGGCAATGACTGCTACAATGGAAGTAAGCAAATTGTATGGCCTGAGTGGATCTGAGAGACTAGTCCCCAAGAGTTTATCTTTCTATGTATGGATTGTCACAGGGCCAGGTCTGACGGCTTTGCCAGAGTGCTGGAAGGCAGGTATATCAGCCCCAGGCTCAACAAAGCCCTGTTCCCTGGGTGACTCAGCTGGGGGCTGTTTAGGCAGTTAGGCCACCTGGGGGCTGCTTAACCAATCAGGCCAGCTGGGGCCAATCAGGAAGCCCCGCCCCAAACACTTAAAAGCCTGCAGGGCAGGCAGGCAGTTGTGGGTGTTGGAGTGGGAGTAAGGAGGTGTGGAGGACGGAAGTTGGGAGTTATAGTTATCATTGGGAGTTACAGTTCACAGATTACAGTTTACAGCTTTGGAGGCTTGCACCTTGAAAGCCTGCAGTTGGAGTTGGCGGCTTGGAGCTGGCAGGCTGCCGCCTGCGGCCTGCAGCCTACAGAGGCTTGCAACTTCCACTGTTGCTACCGCAGCCCCGGAGGGCGGAGCACCTGGCTGGAGAAGCAGGGAACGGACCACGGGCTATCCTGAAAGGAAGGTAGCAATACACAGGGGCAGAGCGGGCCCCGACCGCCCCCTAACCCTTCCCCAGCTGCACCACCGGCCAGGCCGGGAGAGCGCAAGACCCACGAGGGCGGAATATCTCTCCCCCCCCCCGCCCCGCCCCACCTTGCCACAGGATACAGTGCCTATCAGAATGGAGTCCCAATCGATAACTGGAGTTCCTAAGCATGATTGCAATACAAGTAAAGTAATACATTCTTATCCGAGAGAGCGCCTTTGTATAATGACATTTGGTGCTTTTCACTCTTTGTTACGACCAGCATCACACACACTTCTTCAAAGGCTCTGATAGAGGCCACTGCATCCCTCCTGGAACAGAAGATTCAAGAACAGTGATATTTAGATGACTGACTGGTAGCAGCTCTATACAAGGAAGTCCAAGCAGCAGTTTCACAAGTAATGGATCAGCAGACTGCCTGGAGTTCATCATCCTTGCTGTGTCCCACCTGAGCACAGCATTCACCATGCAGATAGGGAAAGGGAGATGTTGTTCTGGTGCCAGATCTTTGAGTGGGGCTTTGGATCAATCTCCAATGTGCTCTTAATTGGCTCCACCCCCAACCTCCTGCCATTTGTCTTCTGAAGCAATGAATGGTATGCGATGACCCTGACTCTTTTCTACCAAGTATTTGTCTCTGGGTGTCTGCCAGTCACTTGCCTGACTGGACCCGCCCCCCATGTGCTTTTAACTTGTCAATTTAGGGTTTCCTCTGGCTAAGTGTGAGCTGTTAGCTGCCATCGAGGCTTCTATTGCTCTGGGTCACCCGTATCTTCCAGCAGCTGTTCTCTTCCAGGTGCACTGTCGACCATCTCCTTTGCTGGGGCCTTCCACCATTCTGGATCCAAGATTTGTGCTATTCCAGGTAAGCCTCTTTTGATGAGCCCTAGGGCCTGAAAATTGTTTAGGAAGGATCCCTATTCTTTTAGGTGCCCAGGGTAAGGGTGTCACTTCATGCCGCAAGAACCATTGAACTGTCTTGTCATGGCCAAGAATAGTCTCACTCCTTGGAGCTGAGCAAACGCAACTCATTGAAGTAAATGGGATCTGCATCTGCTCAGTGCCTTTCAGGTTCAGGCCTTAATTAGGGAGCTGGGTAGCAAAGTGAATACAAATTTATCTTCCAGAGGAAACCTCAGACACATCTTAAAGTTGCTGTTTTCAGCTAGCTAACATGGGGACAAAAGTGTAGCACTTTGCTCAGGATTAGCGGTGACCCTTAAATGCTGCATACTGATTTTCTAGGTCACGCTTCAGACTGGGCAAAACAATTATTCTTGTAGAAATTTTTAAACTCAAGCAGTTTCTTAATGGCATTGAACTCCACATACAGTATATGTAATACATGTTACAAATGTCAATATGTTTTGTTTTCAACAAATCACTTTTTAAAAATGAATAACTTAAACTAATGTCAGACTCTGTACCTTTCCCTTTTGTAAATACTTTCTCTCTGCCTAGTGGCATTGGATAAGTGTCTTACACTAATGACCAAGTGGTATATAACATCATTAATGTTCAAACCTCAAATGATTACAACTTAAAATTGTTCTCTCCAAACTTACAAAACACACACACACTAGCAAAAACTCCTAATAATTTTTATTAAGACAGATTTTACCGTACATTTACTTCAATACATGTGCCTATCTGATTTTGAAGTTTATTTTGCTCTGTTTTAGAGATTGCATCCAGGTTATTGCCTCTTAATAGGAGGATGTGAAGTTTAAAAATCACATTTAAAAAAAATTCTTGCTTATCTTACAAACAGTGACATAAATTATTAAAAGTGAAAATTCTTGTGCTGTTTTTACCTTTTGCATTTCTCTCAGCTTGGGCAATGAAAATAGAAGATAAATTTCAGTTTAAGGTTTTCATAATAGCACAGTGCTGCAACGTTGGCTTGCAGGGGAATGTGCAGTGCCTTTAAAGTTTCTATTCACATTTCAAGTTATGGAAATATTGGCCTGAGCTTTAGAAAAGCTTACTTGTACAAAATCGAAAATACAGGCCAGTGTCATGACAATGCCCCTTTTGAGAATTAGTTTGTGCTGCATCATTGTACAGAAGAGAATTTTCTAATGTAAGGAAATCTCAGTAGGGGAAGACTGTGACTTTAACATGCCTGCCCTTTCTCTGTTCATCTTCCTCCAACCTGATTTTTCACCATATTCTTGGATCCTCTCCTCCCTCAAGGAAATAGTATAATTGTAGGATCTCTTTAATTCATTCTCTTTGCTTCTCCCATTAATTTATTCCTTTTAGGGCTAGATTCTGCCACCCTTACACTGACTATGCTCTTTGAATTGTCCCATTGAGAAGGGATGGCACAATCTAGCCCATTGTTATCGTTCTTGGGATGTTTTTGTTTGCTTCTCATTTTATGGTTGTTTAAACTAATTCTTTGGAACCCTCCACCTGCTCTAATGTTTATTTCGTTAGCACCACTAGTCTACAGCTTGCATTGTATTCAAAAATAAACTGTAGTTTAAAAAATGCACACAATTCAAATGTGATCAGTTCTGATTTTGCTTTGTGCTGCCATACCACCCTCCCTGGTGGGTTCTGCAAGGGCTTATTTATTTTGGGACAAACTGTGGCTGACTCTTGCCTGAATGTGCAGTGTGTGTGGGAATTCTTCTCTTCTCTCCCTTCCAATACCCACTCATCTCTTACACTCCTGTGCAAGGGCAAGGCACAGTTGTAATCCCTGCCCCCATCTTGAGCACAAACCTACCACTCCACAAAGGACAGAGAGAAGACTATTTACGGTCTTTTTCTTTGCTTCACAGGGATTAAGCACATGCTCTGCTGTAAGATGTGGTGCAAAGAATGAGTTCACTCTGCTTGCCAGGAATGCTGGAACTGTTCCCAGGGTGGGGTAGCTCCACCCGGCTCTCAAAGCAGGCATACTCTGAATATTTACGGTAATGAGCTATGAATTTCTACCTTTGGAATTTTTAAAAGTTACTCTCTAAAAATTGCAGCTAAATCCTAAACTAGGAAGTATTTGTATTCAGGATCTGGATTCTGTTTAGTTTTAATGTCTGGACTAAAACAGTGATAGCAACATGGAAAAATTCAGGTTTCCCTTCTCTCTCCTCAGGTGAAACGTGGAGGTGGAGGTTTTTTCCAGGCTGACAATTCTTGGTTAGAGGCATTTTCATCTGGCTTCACTGGACTATGCAGCTAAAGACTGCTAAACTCTGACTAAAGGGATTTGTTACCATATCATGCTTTGCTTTTAATGTTCTCCACCATACTTAGCTCCTGGTGAGATGATTAAAAACTTCATGCTTGGGGCTGGTAGCAGTATTTAAAACAGAGCAGTGATTCAGGGCCACTGTGCTATCATAGATTGAGATATTCCAGCACAAACACTTGTAGGATTTTGTTGAGGTTGTCAATGGTGGGTTCGTCGAGGTTTTCTTCGTTGTCCTCCATGGTGTGCCACACCTTAGGGAACGGGGATGGGATCAAGTGAAGAACTTGAACCCCTGGAAGAAAGGAAGTAATTTGGAGATGACAACACAGGCCTTTTGGGCGAGTAAATAAGCATGCATTATGGTACAAATGGGAGTTCTAAGCCTTTGGAATCTAGGGCTACAGTCAGACTATTAATTACTCAATACATTGACTCCATAACAAGATGGTATTGCCACAGCTTCCTTCCACTGTTCCTCTTACCCAGCATGTGACTATAGCTGCTCACCAGTTACTGTCTAGTTCCTAAAATGAGTCTCCTTTCCTTCCCTGCTCTCCCTCTTTTTTAAAAACACTTGTGACAATAGTTGTGGTTGGACTGTCACAGCAGCTCTCAGCCTCGCAGTCACACTCCTACTGTGCTCGGCTATGGCGAAAGCATTGTAGCCACTGTAGCTTTCCCCCAAGGCAACTGAGTGCCATGAGCCTATTTTAGTGTAATATTATTGTTGCTCTGTTCTCCATAGCAATTATCCAGTTCTCTCATTGGGATAGGTTAGGATGCCTTACCTGTCCCTATTACTGCCTTGTAAAATGGAGCACCCTTTGTTACACTCAGCTACCAGAATTCCCAGGATGATGGCTCTGTAATGTTGGTTAGGTGAAAGCCTTAGGCACCAAGCCACTGGAGAAGTGGAGGTGGCTGTGGTATGGAACTGGGGGAGGGAAAATTAAATGCATTCTCCACCTATCACTCTTTCTCTGTCCTGTTCCCTACCATTCCCCTTGTTCACACAGTTCTGCAAAAGTGCAAAAAAAAAATCCAAACAAACAAAAAAACTACCACGACAGCTTTTCAATGGGGCCTCTTTCTAGTATCCTCACGCATGGAAAATGTTTGACAGGCTATGCCTCAGCAGTGCTTGCCCTGCTTTCCTCAAATATGAGCTGTACCCCACTGTGGCCACCACGCTACTCAGTTGTGTATGATCTAAACTTCAGGGGAACTTGGGCTGGGCTGAACCCCAATTTTCCAGTTGCCTAAGCCCTGTTGCTGGCTAGAGTGAACACACAAGACTGGGAGATTGGCAACAGAAGAAGGCTGGAGATCAATTAAAGTTGGGAGAATCAAACACTAAAGAACCCAGTGGAAAAATTCCTGGGATTGTCTAAGGCTCCCAATATTAACTCAGTCACATCTCTAAGCCAAGTTCCCGTTTCATACTTGTGAAATGCCATGGTGAAAAAGAATAGATTATTTCACTAGTTCTGGTTATGCTGTAACAAAACAGGCTACTGTGTGAACCTCTCTCTTAGGGAATCAGAACTATGCCTCTGCCTTATAGACCCTATGCTGCTGACTTAGATTCCTTCTAGCTCAAATGCTGGGGAGCTGTACTTTTGGATGAGGAAGATCTGTGTTCTATTGTTATGAAAGCAGTAGTGCTTAGCCCCTTTGAAAATGTATTTCAGAGCTTCAGATTTAAGGACCTGGGTTTGCAAATGCTGGCCTATACACATACATGCCTACACAATTGCTAAAATAAGCATACAGCCCTGAAATTACAGTAAACTCACATGCTTGTTAGGGAGTATTTAAAATGGATTCTGGTACCTCTTATTAAAAATGGAACATGGTCATCCTCAACCATCCTTTGATTGGCGTTACCCCGGAAATACTGCCTTTCAAAAGGGTGATTCTTCAGCAAACCCAAGCCATGTAACTTTTGTTCTGCAATTCATAATTGAAACAAAGTTTAAACTATACTTGACAGTGTAATATACTTCAAATAATATAGTCAGCTGAAAATCTTTTCTAATGTACTATAGGATACTTTTCACATCAAAGGAGAAAAAACAGTTGGAGACAATTACTTGTATTCACCTAGCATCAGTTGGAGGATTTCAAGATGGCTTGTATCCTCATTTTGGAGATGGGGAAACGGAAGCAGAAAGGAAGTAAGTGATCTGCCGAGGATCCCACATGACAGTCATAGAACCCATGTTTCCGGGCTCGCATTCTTCTAGGCTACTCATTGGGCCATATCATTAGAGGTGACAAATACTAGAGTTTTCATTGCAGTTTTCAAGATCCTGCTAAATGTTAGAATTTTTATTTCTTTAGTCTCATGAGTGGGGAAAAATTAATTCTTGATTCATAAAATTATGGGAACTAGGTAATAGGTTGTGAAATCTTTTAAAACCCCCATAATAGTTAATAAAACAAATGGAGTTTAACAAGGACAATCTTACCAGAACACCAAGTACCTTAAAAAGGCTAATACATTTGCTTTTGTTGGAAGTGGCTAACACAATTTTAGCATCTGAAACAACAACCCTTTTATGTGAAGACCTCCTGTTGAATTCCAGGGGAGGAATGACCCTGTTGTAGAGAGCTTTCAGGACTGAGCCCTTACTTTAATGGTAATCCCCTCCTTACCGATTGCTTGAAGTCTGTTAAACCAGCGGAGAGTGTTTCTAAAGTAATTGGGAAAGATTGGGTTTGAAGCACCAATTAAATCCAGTAACACACACAGATCCTATAGGAGGAAAACAAAAATGAAAAAATGTAGCTTCAATAAACAAGTCTTTTAAGTAAATAACATGCCATACTAAAAACATGAGTACAAGTGATAGAGTAGGTCGTCACTATTTAATTAAATAATTCTGAGCAAAGAACCAGTAATCAGCTCACCATGCATGTACAGAGTTAATGAGAGGCAGGAGTGAGGTTTAATATACAACAGTATGTTTAACGAGGAAAAAAGGAGCAGCATAATTTGCAAAATACAATGGGCCAGATTCAGAGCTGGTGTGAGTAGTTGCAACTCAAACTTTCTCCTGTAGTGAGAATAAGAGCAAGCTGTCTCCAGTTGTCCCTGCTTTTCCAGCTGAAGTGCACAGGAAGGAGAAGCAAAAAGCAAGTAAGAGCCCTCAAATTACCATGTGCTCGCTCCCATTAACTGCTGGAGTTCTTCCCTAGTGGAATATGGCTGATGTCATAGTAGTTCTTTGTATTAGTTGTATGGCATTTAACTATCAATTAATTTGGAAATGAAAGGAATTTCCACTTACAATGCCTTGTAGCTGGTTGGTGTTTGTTGCACCAGGTGGATGTGGAGTAGATGCCATTTTCCGGGCTAAGTGTCGAGATCCATAGAGGGAATCAGTAGGAGACCACTGCACAAAGGCTTCTTCACCATCAAAGAAAATAAGCTGAAGTGAAAGATCTGGCTTGGAGGCTGAGCTGATCTGTTAAGAAATTTCAAAAGCAATGTCAGATTCCTTTCTGTCAAAACACAAATTGTTACAGCATTGATACTAGGTCTGATCCTGCAGCTCTTTCTCATGAGTGTTCCCTTTGTAACTACTCCAAGAAAGGACCATCAGAATCAGTTTATTTTCAAGCTCTTATTCAAACCTTCACACATCTTCAACCTCCCATACCTATACTGTGGTACCACTGTAAGGAGTGTCGTGTGCCTTAAAAGCAGCCTGTGTTGATACAATTCCTTTACAAGGATGGTGTGGGTGGATAGAAGTTTCACATCTCTGACTTGTATGAGGATGAATCCAATGACTTGAGAGAGGTCTACAGAACCAGGTGGTTGACATATTTAATGTCATCTGAGAATAGCATTTGTGATAATCCTTGATATGAGTTCTGTCTCAGTAAGTAGAATCATAAATGAGCTGCGTTTTTTGTCATGTTTGTGTGTATTGAGTCTCTTGAAAACAGTGAGAAACAAGGCACCATAAATCATTAAAATAGTGACATTCTTCTGCAGACATAGCTATACCAATGTTTTCTAGTATAGATTAGGCCGAAACTACTAGTGCCTCTGAACAGTTTTCCAGTGTATCCTTGTCACAAAGAGGATCCAAAGTCTGACAGACAGATTCCTACTTAGAGGCTGCTCCTCAGTTTCTGGATGAAAATTTCATTTTCAAGACTCCAATTTTAAAAGGCTTTTTTCTCTTTTTAATTCCCTTCTTTTTCTCCTAGAATGGAGATTCATGATTATTTTGGGTGGGGAAATTCTAGCCAGCATGTCTCAATGTTCTCCTTCGAGTGATTGCCCATATCCATTCCAGTATAGGTGAGTGCGCGCCACGGTGCACAGGTTCCCAGAACTTTTTCCCCCTTAGCAGATCCCGTAGAGTCATCTTAGGCGCCCCCTGGAGTACCGCACTCATGCAGCGGTACATAAGGCACCGCTGACCCTTCAGCCCCTCAGTTCCTTCTTTCCGCCCATGACAGTTACTGGAATGACCCTTGCTACTGCAAGTATCTTACCCTTGTTGTTCTTAGTGAGATTAGTTGTTAGCATTTAATAAGTTGTTAGAGAAGTTAGTTTGATTAGATAGGAGCCCTTAGGGGCTCAGCAGTAGCCCGGCCATGCCCGAGTCACCTGGCTTCAAGCTTCGCACCAGCTGCAGCAAGGTTTTTCCTGTGAGTGACCCTCGTGATCACTGCCTCAAGTGCCTGGGAGAGCAGCATCGGAGGGAGAAGTGTAAAACCTGTCAGGCTTTTAAGCTTCGGACTCAGAAGGAGCGGGACATTAGATGAAAGGCTATCCTCATGGAAGAGGTGCTCCGTCCCGCTTCTGAGCTGCCGCGCTTCACGTCGGCACCGAGCGTTTCCTCGGGGCGAAGCGCCCCACCGGCACCGAAGCCCTCCAGACGTCCAACGTCTCCAGTGCCAAAGAAGACAAGAAGACAGCGTGTGTTGTGCACTCACTCCCCTGTGCCATCGACACCGGCGGGGTCGAGTGTGGAGGTGCACCAGCCATGGCCTGTCGAGCTTGCTCCGGCACCTGCATCTCCATGCAGGGAGCCTTCCCTGACTCCTGGGAGTGGGGGAGCGCCTCTGCAGGTGCTGTGGACACCGGAGGCTTCCCAGGCAGCAAGGGCTCTGATGGCTTTGCCCATGCTTCCACCACCACCCCCCAGCTGAGGGAGAAGGGGCCAGTGTCTAGGGGTAAACCTGCACTGGGTGCCCCAGGTGGTTGGTCGAGACCCCCACTAAGGGGAGAATCTCTCGCCAGAGGGTTGCCAAGGGTAGAGTGTGGAAGCTCCCATTCTAGCTCCAAGTCCACCTCATTGAGCTCTTCCTCTCTGCACTGAGGTTGGTCCCCAGCACTGGAGTTATCCAGCACCCGTCGACACTATTCGAGAGTTGCCCGGCGTCACTCAGTCAGCTCTAGCTCGCAGTCCCCGATACTGAGCCACTTTTCACGGCAACGGTCTCGCTCACCGATGCGGAATCCGGCACTGGCTGTCTCCCCGGCACTGCACCACAAATCCTTGTCGCCAGAGTCAAGCTCGGCACCGCGCAGCTCTAGATGGCACCGATCACGCTCCCCCAAGGGCAAACGGCACCAAAAGTCATCGGTGCCAAGATGTTGGTCATCATCTAGCTCTTCAGAGCGCACCAATTCACGGCACAGCTCCCATCAGTACTGGCACTCCTCGTTGTCCTCGGGGTCATCGAGGGGTTGTTCTCCGGTGCAGAGCAATAGGAGACGGAGCAGAGATCACTGCTCCAAGGACTCAAGTTCCCAGAGAGGCAAAGAGACTCAGGAGTCCCAGAGACGCCCCCAGGACACACACCAGCTGGCATTGATGCTGGCACTTGGGTAGCCTCAAGGTCCAGGGCAATGGCCTTATTGTAGCCCATGGGGGGCTCAGATGGGTCTAGGCATGGTATCAGTCCCATCATCAGGTGCCTGCTTGGTGACTCCTGCACCTGATAAGGAGCGTGGGGGCCATTCCTTGGAGGAGGAATCAGACCCAGGAGAGGGACCCTGCACAGGACCTCACAAACGTGGCAGGCACCCACAGTCGTCATCCTCTTCCTGGATGAAGCAGCTTTCTGGGACCATAGGGCACCCTTGAAAGACTCCAGGAGCTGCTGAAGAGGGTGGTCTCCAACTTCAACTTGGAGGTTAAAGAGCTGTCAGAGGAGGAGGACCCCCTTTTTGGTGATGAGAGGGAACATGTACCCCATAAAGTGGCCCTGCCAGTGCACAACAGGGTACTGAAGCTGGCAAAGGCCCTTTGGCAGACCCCTGCCTTGGTAGCCCCAACATCCAAGGGCGCTGAGAAAAAATACTATGTCCCTGCTGAAGGGTTTGAGTTTCTGTTCACTCAGCTGGCCCTGGGAACTCTGATGGTGGAGGTGGCCAACCAGCAGGACAGACAGGGTATCAGAGCACTACGCCCAAGAACAAGGACAATAAAAAACTTGACTTCTTCGGGCAAAAGGTGTGCTCTACAGGGGCTCTTCCGCATAGCTAACCACCAGGCCCTGCTGGGGAGATATAATCTGAACCTCTGGAACTCACTTAGGAGGTTTGCAGAGGCCTTGCCCCAGGACCAGGTAGCAGATTTTGCCACAGTGCTGGACGAAGGGCGAACTGTGGCAGGGGCAGCTCTTGGATCAGCCAGTGATGCCGCGGACACTGCCAGGAGGGCCATGGCATCCGCAGTGGCTATGAGGTGGTGTTTGTGGCTGCAGTCCTCGGGGCTATCCCAGGAGGTGCAGCAGTCCATACAGGACCTCCCTTTTGATGGATCAGCCCTATTCTCAGAAGAAAATGATGAGAAGCTGCACAGCCTCAAGGACTCCTGAGCCACGCTGCATTCCTTGGGCCTCTATACGCCCCAGGGCTCTAGACGCCAGTTCCCACAGCAGACACGCCAACAACCTAGGCCGCCACCTAGACCCTATCAACCCAGTAGGGGTAGGGATAGGAGTAGGGGGTACAGCAGATGCAATAGGCCTATCTCCTCCTCCAGACCTCAGTAAGGGCCTCCTAAGGGATCTGGCAACAAAAAGGGCCAGTTTTGATGGTGCGCCAGAGGGTGGCACTCCCCCTGCATCTCTGGATCTGTTCCTTCCCTTCCTGGGCAGGCTGCACCCCTTCTTCACAGAACGGGCAAGTGTTACCTCAGACTGCTGCCACCTGGTCATCAGTATACACCTTTACATCCCACTACGCCATCGTTCAGCAGGCGAGAGGATGTGGGATTTGGCAGAGCCGTGCTGCGGGCAGCTCACCAGTAACTCCTACCCACCTCCAAGGTATTGCTTTTTAATCACCTATACTGGAATGGATATGAGCAATCACTCGAAGAAGAAAACATGGTTACTTACCAGTAACTGTTGTTCTTTGAGATGTGTTGCTCATATCCATTCCACACCCATCCTCCATCCCCGCTGTTGGAGTTGGCAAAAAGAAAGGACTGAGGGGCTGTAGGGTCGGCAGTGTCTTATGTACCATGGCATGTGCACGGTACTCCAGGGGGTGCCTAAGCTGACCCTACGCAGTCTGCTGAAGGGAAAAAAGTTCCAGGAACCCATGCACGGTGGCGTGCACTCACCTATATTGGAATGGATATGAGCAACACATCTCGAAGAATAACAGTTACTGGTAAGTAACCATATTTATTCCCTACTAATGGGGAATGGTTCATCATTTCTTTTTCTGGGCTGTACAATGCTATGTGCTTAGAGCTAATCTTGTAAGGCTGGGGAAGCAACCCCTCCCTGCCTGATTGCTTCACTGCCTTGCTGTGAGGTGGAGCTAAATGTTGCAGCACAAATCGTGAGCACAGCTCTATATGTGCGCAAATACATAAACTCATGACCACAGTCTGTATACATAGACCATCACAAGGATGATTGAATTGAGAATGTAACAACCTTTCGTAAAAGACCTTGCTCAACATATTTTTACGCGCAATAACATTGTACACGAAAAGTTGATTCAGTTGCTTACTCTTTGGGATTTAGACCCTCTGTTCTCCCTCTAGGGTGGCTGGATCTTGATTGCCACAGTATTGAAAAGGAAATTTTGACACAGACATAACCAAGCAGGTCTATTGCCCTCTGTCTGACCATCTTCTCAACATTTCACTGAAGGGGGGCAGGTATGGGCACCACTGAAAGTTAAGAACTTGCCGAGTGCTATGATTACTGTGTGATGTTCATACAGGAAATAATTTTAGTTATGTAGGATATTGGATTTCAAAACTGTTGAAGTGAAACTTGTCGCTTGAGGCAAGGTGGGTCTCAGGGCTAACTCAATCAACATTGAGAACCCTGGACATCCATGGAGCCAGCCTGGTGTGTACAGTCTGGACCAGGTGCAGGCTTGAGGATTTACAAAGAGAAAAGAATACCCAAAAGGTCTCTGAGTAGGGGACCTTGGGGGTAAGAAACAGTAGACTATCACTACTGAAGATGAAGAAAAAGCACAAATTGTTATCTCCACTGGCAGAGTCTCTCCTCTGTAATGGATATCTCATGAAAGGTGGATCCTAGTTTTCTGGACTGGACAAATGCTATAAGAGCTAATAATTGGTTGTAGAATATCTTATTAGACAGGAAATTAATTTATTAATAAGTATAGGCTAGTGCTTATGTTTTGTGTTTTATGGCTATAGCTTGTGTTTCTTTTACTTGTAACCTTATGTTTCCAAACCATTATACTTGTTTTTATTTGAATCTTTATCTTAAGCTTTGTTAAATAAACGTCTTTGGTTTTACTATAGACACATTTAAGTGACTTCTGCTAAGAGTGGTGAACTGAGGTGCATTGCTTCCAACTGAGGCAGCGGATCAGTGTACATTGTGGATGAGAAAAGGGACTGGACACCTGAGTGTAATGAAGTGAGGTATGTAAATTGTTATCCTAAAAAGAGAAAGAGAGAGGCTCTAAGACCCCCGAGTAGAAAACCTGTCTTGCCAGCAGCCAGTGCCTGGGAAGAGATTCCCCTGGTGGACACAGACAGGGCTCCCTCCTGTGTTAGCAGGTAGAAATGATTCACGCCGGACACCTCAGGTAACCCCAAAAAGTGTCACAAACACCCTTCCTCTTCAGCCACCAAAAAAACCCCAAGGCACTGCAATCTGCTGAGAAGCTCTTCATATTCAGGGCTGCAAGCGAGCTTATCTATGTGGAACGTCTTCTCTCCTTCCCCCCACATGTTCCCAGCACAGGCATTGTTTACGCTGGCGCCGCTACCTAAAATTTCCCACCATTGCTAATACCATTTCTGTTCTGCCTATATTAGTAACTTTAGGACCCCTAGTCTAGAGGGTTGCTATTGGTGGCTTAACCATCGTATTCACTAATCCTACTCCAAACAGATGGAGTGGTGGCGGCAGTGGTGGTGACATCCAATGCCTTGTGCGCACTAAGTCTCCCAACCTTGCTACCAGTGGTGGAGCTGAACAAGGGTAAACAATGTTGGGAAACTTAGAAAATTTCCCTTCTACAGATAGAGCAATATTGACATCCACTATGCTATGAAACACCTGCTATCTTGTAGAGATTTCCACTGCAAGACAGACTTCTTAATCATCCCAGAGCTCAATCACTCCACACATATACCAGGAGAATATGAATTAAAGTAATTCTAATTTAAAAAAAGAGGTATCTATGCCTATGATTTTTTTCTGCTTAGCATATTCCATGTCTGAATAATGTAGAAAGATATCTATGAACTACAGTATTTTAAGTTTTATGTAAATAGAAAATAAATTGAAAGAACATTGAGAGAGAAATCGTAGTTCAAAGTCACTGTATATAAAAAGATTTGGCCAAGAGCATAATAGCCTTTTATGCTACCAAAAGCGGAGTCAAAAGGTCACAGATAACATATCTTCAGATGAATTCCAAAGAACATTAACAGATCTCACAAGCCATCATTTGTACAAAGTAATTACTTCACCCACCTTTATAGTGCTGTCTTTTCATAAGATGAAAAGTTGAAATTGAATACTGACTAAGTACTTACTAAAGATTCAGACCTCTAAATTGGTGCCAGTTCAACAACGTGCTAGTTCATGCAAAATCAAGATTTCTAAATGACAGTTCATCAGTATATCTCAGGGAAATAATATAATACAAACATGCTTAGTTTTGTGATAAAAATATTGGAACATTTCATAACATTCCAATTGCCCAAATACAATACTGACCCTACAAGGTACCATATCAACTTTCTGGAAACAATTGCAGTCATGAAAACAATGTGAAGGGAGACTGTGCACTTAGTTCTCCTTTTTAGATTACTTAGATAGTTCACATCAGAACACAACACATTCAGAATCTATCAGTACTTTGAAACTGCAAGAAGGATCAGCTTTGCATATGAAATCAAGGCATACATGTTACAGGAGTGTTTTATATCTGCATATACATAAGTGGTAGATAAGGTGCCAGTAGATGGAACTCAAAGATGTGTAGCATAGTTCCTGAAACTATGGCTACTGAAACTTGTGCATAGCAGATGGCCCTAGCACCAATATACATCAGCTCTTAACAGGGACCATACAGCTTGATACACACTACATTCCCTGTATTACATCTTCCCATAATCCAAGACTGCCACATACTTAATTCTGGATAATTGGTTTAGATTAAGGAAAACAACAAGGAAAAAAAAACACTGAAATGACGTTGCCACGGGAGATCATGGTGTATGTAACAGGCTACGTGTAACATGGTCCTCTGTAACAGGCTACAGCAACTCTGTCTCTCAAAATGGCTGCCCATCTCAGAAAACAGTAGACTTCCTAGAGATTTAAAAATGCTGGACACACAAAGCAAAGGCCTAATAGTTAGAGAGAAATATTCCACATCCTACTCAGTGACTCCTCAAGTAACTGGGCTTGATGCAGGAATTGCAATGTAGCATTCTGTAAACCTGTATTATGCAAGAAGTCAGACTAGATGTTCATAATGGTCTCTTCAGGCCTTAAAATCTATGCATTTATGAAGATAGCTATGATCTATTCATAATTATGTGTGTGAAGAATAGATGAATGAACAGTTAATGTGTTTCTTTGTGTTGTTTAATAATTCATTTAATGGTATCAGATTTAGAAACAGATTATTATTATTATTATTATTATACATCCTGAAAGCTCACTGAATTGGGTAACTTTAAAAGTCATGGTTCTGTATAGCCTGTGGTTAGAATTCTTATTTTAAAAGTCTCTGGTCTTCCACTAAGTAAAAATGTATCATTTCCATGGCATATCATGGAATTGCCCAAGCCTCTCTGATACTATTGTGCATCTATCAATCTTCTTCATATTTTTTATGTGAAGTTAAGCTCTTAAAATCCATGGGAGTTGTGCCATTAACATCAGTAGGAGAAAGATCAAGCCCATGATCACTGAGAAAGACCATACAGAAGCCACATAAGGTTCAACTATCACAGAAAGGCGCAAAAGAGAAAAACAAGTATTGTACCTTCATTGACTGAAGCTGTCTGTCCAGGACACGCACTAGCTCCAGTAACATAGTGCAGGGCACAGCTGAGTCAGTGGCTCCCACAAACACTCTGCCATCCCACTGTGGAGCAAAGTATTTTGAGTCGTAGTGGCAGGCCAGTACTAGATGGCGCTTGGCAGAGGGATTGAGGGTGCTGATGATATTTGAGAATGTTCGGTATCCATAGGGTGTGTATTCCTGAAATGTGTCTTCTTCCACTACCCAGCCAGCCTGTAATCTTTGAATACGGCTCTTGATATGCTGGAATTGTTTAAAAAAAAATCACGTTAATGTTGTGCAGCTTCAAACAGATGTTTGCAAACAAACTTTATCAGTAGCTAGTTTACAGTATCAGCTCTTTCATTTTTCTGCAAGGGCCATTGCATTTATAATAAAACTTTCCTGTGGCCAGGTGGCTAATGGGCTGATGGTGATAATCACCATCATTGTTTCACTGCTACCTTCTCCTCTTCCACTGTCACCTTGTTTTATACTAAGATTGCGAGCTCTCTCGGGTAGCGACTAAAATGTCTTTTCCTGTATGTCTGTAAAGTGCCTAGCATAATGATCACTGATGACAGCCTTTAGGCATTACTGCAGTACCAATAATAATATGTTTGCTTTCTACAAGAAATGTGCCTTAAAAATGTCAAGTGACTTGAATGAGGCTTAAGTGTTTAACAGGAAACAACTAATAGGCTCTTCTCCATAAACTGAACCAAGAGTGGCATATTGGAGAATAGCTAACTTGAAAAATGGAATCAAATAAAATATAATTCAATGTGAGGACAAAAATGAAGACAGTGAAACCTATACGAAAGACCACTCATAGTAGGTAACTTCCTGCATTGAGAGAGTGCCTATAAAATATCCCCACATGGATCCAGTACAGAGAGTTCTGTGTCATCTTTATTAGAGAAGACCACCTCTGTTATAAGCAACTTATTTTTATTGGTCCCTTGAGTACTCTCTCAAGGACATATTTCTCTCTATTTAGATAAACAGTGGGGGGAAAACCTCTAAAAGGGGAATAACAAGCAGACAGTTCAGTACTTGAACCAGCTCCTGCTAAGATCAATGGGAGTTTTGCCATTGACTGCAGTGGGAGCAAGAGTGGCCCCTTGAATGGTCTCCATTTTGTTCTGGGTAGCTCTGAAAGCTCATGCAGCAACGAGTATTTTATTCTGGTCCTGCGTACAAACTTGCCATTGGCATCAGTGGCTGTTCTGCAGTAGATTGAGGGGAGTATGTAGTCCTAGCTGAACACCTTGGTCCACTGACTGAATTAAAAGTGGAATTTGGACCTTTCCAGAGAATGGGTTTGACACCCTTGCTGCTCTATTATGTTGTAACAAATCGCTTCTCTGTGTGCTGCCAATGGAGAATTGTTCTATGTTTTCATAGGGATCTTAGTTTTCGTATGTGGTTGTTACACCATAGCAGCACAGATGCCCACTTGAGCATGCTGTGTGGTTACCATACCTTGGACTGTGCTCTGTTATTTTTTCCTTTTGTTTGGCTAACGGCCAGGAGCCTCAGAACTGGTTACTGTGGACACTCACTAACATTGAAATAAGCTTCATTTTTCCACTCCACCAGCTACAGGTAGGCAAGTTCATTTACTGGACACAGAGTGCGATGGTGGTACTATGAAGCCACAGCCTGCATGGCTGGTTGGGGGCACAGAGTGGTTCCACCCTGGTGAGAATCCCAAGAGGTGTTCTGGCTGACTCAGCCACCCCAGAGAAGAGACCATTTAATAGGTACAGCGTGTATACCCCTGATGTGCAGATTCAACTCTGTGTAGAAGGTAATGGGGTCACAACCGACCTTTGAACTTTCTTCACCCTCTTTGGGTGAAGCGGCAGCTCCACCAGCAGAAGACTCCTGGTCCTGGCAATCAGATAGACCAAGGACTAGGATTGTGCTGGTCCTTGAAATGGGGTACAAGGCGGGCTGAGGAAAGACTTTTCCCTTGTTTGCACTTACACAGAACTAGCTACAATCTGGCCTTTAAATTACTCTGTTTACCTAAACATAACAACAAAAAATAAAAGAATGGGAGTAAGTGGTCAGTTTTCAACATAGTTAAAAAGTTGACAGAAATTGCGGAAGTCAAGGTTCCATACTTCCCCTGGTGCTGTTTAACTTCGTATTGCTGATTTTAAGAGGATTGACTATATAAAAGTACTCTCACTCAATAAGGCCATCGATAAGTCCACTGTTTAAAAAAAAGTCATGTAGCTCTGACTGAATCTCTCTAATTAATGTATTACAATATCTGGCCAGTCATGGCACTGCGTGAGAAGGCTGAGTCCGCTTTAATTCTCCTGCCACCTTCAAGGACATCTCCTGATCATGGTCCAGCTGACGCAGAATGCAGCTCTGACTAACAGCATGTAACTTATTTTTTTTTCAAGTGATTAGATTGTTGATGGCAGCATCCCTTTAAATTCAGTAGGTTTTTAGAGTGATTGCTATATAACGTTGTTATAGTTTATTCCTTTCCTAAAGTTCCACAGGACTTTTCTAGAAGGGTGACCAAGACTGGGTCTAATTCTGGCATATGCAACTCCCCTAAATTTGGAGTAACACCAGGAGTTACACCAGGCTGCATTTTGCCCACAGTCCTTGTTCTCTACTTCAAAGTTCTATGTCACCTTTCTCCCTGGGCTCCTAAAGTACTTACAAGTATTAATGAATTAACACTCACGTTACTCCTCTGAGATAGAAAAGAACTTATATCCCCACATTACAGGTGAGGTCCCTGATCCTCAGAGAAGTAAAGTGATTTGCCCAGGTGGCGCAGTGTGGTGGAACCAGCAAAGGAAGCTCTGATTCCTGGTCTATGTACATTTTTTAAATTTTGAGGTTTCCTGACAAGCTATAGTAATCCAGAGCAGGCAAGATATCAAATTGGATCATGGTCCTACGCAGGACTAGAGCTAGATCTTTGGGGCAACTCTGTAGGGTTCCCCCCCAAACCAGCAAGACCTCTTCAGAAAAGACATTTTGGCTTGCCCTCCGTGTAAAGTTCGAAGGGCAACTGTACAAACATCCAAACTTGGCATGTTTGTGTGAATGCAAAGACATCCAGCTAGGTTGATTTTAGGTTACATGGGATACTCTTTTTTCACTTAAATATACGTTTAACATTTGATTTTCTTTGATACGTAATACTTGCCAGAGCAGTGTAAGATTAGGGATTAGAATTTAAAGTAGATTATGTTTTGGGCCTGTCAGTTTTGTGTCTTTATGGATGGTATTTCTTAGTCTTCTGATGGTTGTGTACATCTTACCGAATGCAGTGAATGTATCTCCACACGTGGGTGGCCCAGAGCCTAGTACAAAGAGGGCACTACCCACAATAAATGGTATACTTAGTGTGTCCAGAAGATGTAGTCTCACCTGACGCACAGTATAACTTCCTGGTGATCCTGGGTATCTCTCTATCAGTATAGGACGCAGATCATTTTGCCACATTTGAGAAACATTGGTGTGTGCTGCAACTTGCTGGATACCAGTAGAATTTAAAATTCTTGGTTGGTGGGAATACTGCAGAAGGAAAAAGAGGTATGACTGACATAATTAGCAATTATTATTTAAGTAGTTTGTGTTGTTTTCTTCAATATGACAGTAAATGGAATGCAAATAACATACTGTACTATATTATTATTGTATTACATGCCAATCATATTTACTGTGGCATGCTCCAGTAATATGAACAACCACCCCTTAAGAGTGTGATTCTTCTCTCAAAAGTGACTCTAAAACTGGCATTGTCCAGTTCTGTTTTTGTATTCCACTGGTTTCTAGACTTAATGTGCTCGGTTTACAAACTTAAAATATATTTTTTCTAACTTCCAGCCCTGCAAACTTGACTTGTGATTCAAGCAGGTTTCCTTCCTTCTCTTACCTCGGCACCAGTAATAATGATACTGCAGCCAACTGGTACCCACAGTTATATCTGTGCAACCTCATTGTCTTCAAATCATGTCTTCATTGGCATGCGAGAGCACATTTGGCCTGCAGATTCTTTATTAATAGTGATAATACTAGAACCCAGCTTGACTCTTAGAGCCCAGGTTGAGTTTACAGGACTGGCAGCTAGAAAAAAAACCCCACATTTTATTTGGAAACTGAACAAAATTAACATGAAAATGAGAGAGACAACAAATATTGTCCCCCTCAAATTGTCACTTTTACTGTTACATTTCAGTTTAAAACAATAAACTGACTGAACAGTTTAAAACAATAAACTGTCTGTTCAAGAAAACAGGGTCTTCAACAATATACAAGGCATATGACTTACTTATTGTAGAGTGAAACAATTCCCTTAAAATCACAATGGATCTGATATATTATTATAAAGTAGAACTTCTAAAAGTGATCTCAAATTAAAACTGGAAGAGAGATGCATAAATGCATCTTGGCAGTTGAAGAAAACACAGGCAAAGTTTTTCATAATATGAGAATAACACTAACCTGGGTATGGCAAATTTACAGGAGAAAAGTTTAACAGAGAGAGTGGCTGAGCATTATAAAAAGATAGGATCTAAAACTGCAGATTCCAGAAAAAAAAATTAGACAAAAATATAATTAAAGTGATTACAAGAATATTATATTTTGGGTGGAGGAAATGAAGGGCTCTGCTAACATGGTGAATTATGTCTAATGGGGAAACTACAAGTAGGGGGTAAACCTGCTAATATTGACCATAATTACTGCATAAATATTTTGAAAGGAGACAATATGGTGACAGTACGAACTTGTGAAACCCTTTTGGAAGAGAAAAAGTCCCATTTTTAATTATATAGTCACATATTCCATATATTCAGAAAAAGAAAGGGGATTTGTAATTGGCACATGGGTATATGAGAATATCAGATACAGTTGGGGTTTCTCTTTGATAACACCTGTGAAGTACAAAACATCACCAGCATGAGGTGCATGACTGGGTCTTCTTCCCAAGCACTGGCCTCTCTACATTTCTCCCCCATGGTGTCAAGATGTGGGAGGGACCTGCCTCACAGCAGGGAGACAAAAGAGAGAAATGTGGGAAGCAGCTATGATGCTTTCTTGGCCCATCCAGAACTGTAAGTCACCCTGTTACTTCTCTGCCTCAGAGAGAGAGGGATTTTTTTATGCTAAATTGTGTGGCAGTTCCCTTCCACACCAGACTGTTAACTAGCTAAACAAACTCCTTAGAATTCTGCTAGTCCTAATTTTGCCTTCTATGTTAGTCCTTGGTGTACTTCAGTTCCTGAACCCTCCAGATGCATTTCCCTGCACAAAAATATCAACGGACTCCAAAGAGAAGGAGTCAGCACAAGCCTGTCAGCTCACCTGATGATACTGAGATGAATTTATCGTAAAACAGTTATGTTTATTAGCAAAGATCAGAGGTTTAAGTGGTACCATACTGAGAAACTAGAAACAGAAAATGGTTACAAATAAAACAAAAGTATAATATTTCTTAGCAGGGAGGCCGAAACAGTTTTTATAGTGGGGGTGCTGATAGCCATTGAATGAAACTATAAACCTGTATATAATGGAAACTGCTTCAAGCCAGGGGGTGCAGGAGTACCCCCCGCACCCTTAATGCCAGCCCCTATGCTTTTTAGTGATTAAAACATCTCAACAAGCTACAGTCCTGGACTAAGGTAAGTTTCTTACCTAAAGAAACTTTTCAGCATCACCCACACCACCCAGTTGGGGATCCTCTGCTTATGGAATGCCAAGAGTGTTGGCCCCTTTGTTCCTTCAGTGATGGATAACAAAAGGTTCTTTCCCCCTTCTTCTAGTCTAGTAATCCTATGCAATGTGTTCTTTTGAAGTTAATTCCCAGATACAGCTCTTCTCTCCTGCTCCTGTGCCCTGATGCCAGGCTGTTTTCTTATCCTTCAGATAACTGGCTTTTCTGTTAACTTAAAATGCAAATGAAGCGTCCTTTGTGTTGGTTTTATAATACTTGCCTCACAACAGATCCCTCGGCAGCCAGGTAAATCAACATTCTTTTGTCTGGGGAAGACTTACCACCCTGCTTGATAACATGGGCTTTAAACATATTTTCAGTATACACATTCAGCTTTTTCACTAACACCCATACTTACATCATGCAACACCTAGGATGACCAGTTTGACAAGTTTTCATCTGATACCTTACACAACATTCTTTATAGGTAAACATCCTGACGACAATGTGTTAGGTGTAGTGAGTGTGTCAGTCTTGATAGGAGTTGCTGTTTTGTGGTAGTAAACCTTTTACCAGTGGGTATTAAAGGGCTCTTCAGGTCACAGGAACCTAAACCTCCAGGGTCTTTCCCCTCTGTGCACAGAGGAGCAGAGCAAGAGCAATTTTCACTTTGACCTGTGAGGAAAAGATTTCTGCTGCTGTTTTTGACTAACACTTGCCTTTCCTTGGCCTGGGGGGAGAAGCAACAAAGATCCTCCAGATCGTGTGGGGACAAGAATCTAGAGGTGGTAGCTGGCGAGTGTGGGGTGGAGGTTGAAGTGCTCAGTTGCTCTGGTAATGTAAGAAGGGTCTGTATGAGCTCTCCCCTGAAATCTCGTGACACACTAGAGAGAAGAGACTTCAGGAGCAGACCCTGGTTGCAGAGACATGTCTAGTCTGCACAGCATGATGGAGTTGCTTTGCCAAAATGATCATTTTTGGCTGATTAAGTTTATAAATCACGCTAGTATTTGAATACTGAGGCAATAAGCTGTTGTTATCCTTAGTGTCTTGAGTAAAGGGCAACAGAACTGTATTCAGCCTGCCCTGACTAAGGGGGTCACCCTGAACTGAACCTCACTTGTTTAGCAGGAGTGAGGGACAGCAAATCCAAGTGAAGATGAGAGTGGATGAGGACAGGTGTTTCTGCTTGTGGGTGTGGACTTTGCCTCCAGTCCTAGATTCTGTTTGACATGCCTCTCTCCAGCATTTAATGATGGGCCTGATTAGACTCAATTAAGAGTCCTTGTTTCCAGTTGGTGATTCCTAGAGCTGTCCTCACTGCTGAGCAAGTCTAGAGGCTCAGCCTTAGAGTTTGTGTAGGAGCAGTTAAAGGCAATATAGAAACTACATCAGCAGTGAGGTTTCTGCCTATCTGCTGAAATCACTGAGAGCTGAAATCCCTGACAGCTGGGTTAAACGGTGGAACCTCAGAATGTGATGTCACACCCATGGTGGCAGCAGAGAGATGGAGGACAGCAGCAGCAGTGTTAGAGAGCAGAGGCAGTGGAACAGCAGCAGCTGTGAGCCAGTTGTAGAGGTGGCATCAATAGAGGCATTGCTCAATGCTGACTCCATTTGTTTGAAGGATTACAGTGATGATGGGTGGTGTAAGGACCTAATGCTTCCACTGAAATCAATGGCAACTGGATTGGCTAGATAGATAGGACAGAGCAAGTAGATTGGATAAACAGGGTTCTGCTATACATGATGACCCAAAGAGAATCCTACTGGGTACTGAAATCTTTAAAAAAAAGTAAAATAATTAAAACAAACCTAATTAAACAAGTGGTAAAATGAGGATGTGAGACGATGACAAAGGGGAAGTTAATGAAAAAGGGAACAGAAAGGAGCCTCACTTTGACATCGTGTCCTGGGCCTAGTAAATTCTGAATGTAGCCCTATATACGTCGCTGGATGTTGCATCAGATTACTGGAAGTCTGTCAATTCTAGATTTAATTTTGGGATCAGCTTCTTTATGATCAACTGAAAATGGGTCTTGAACATTTTTTCCATTTGAAAGTCTTGGAACACTTGATTCAACTAAAATTAAAGCTCCTCAATCCATTGTATTTCATGCGACTCTCATAACTTCTTCATGAAGAAACCATGTTAGTGTTTCATAATCTGTCCTAAAGAACTCTGTGATAATCTTTTTAGAGTCTGCATGTATTTTTATGGTTGTATTCTCACTAAGTATTAATCCTGAGATTTTATTATTTTAATTAGTTTACACAAACCTTTTTTTAAAGAAACACAAATAACTCCAGATGAAACAAAATACGCTAATATTGTCGTCTTTACAAATAATTATGCAGTAGTTATATTGTCATTATTATCAGCCATAGCCCTACTTGTATGTTCCCTGCTAGACAGGATTTACTATTTTAACAGAGCCCTTCATTTCCTCAGACCAAGATATAATACTCTTGAATCATTTTGATTATATTCTCTCTCTGATTTGTTTTCTAGAGTCCCAACAGTTTTAGATTTTGTCTTTTTTTTTCCAAGTTCAACAGCTCTGCAATATGTTTCTCTTGTTGAGTTGCCAATGTTAAGTAGGTGTGAATCTCTCATCATCACAATAACACTGAGGAAAAGAAATATCTACAGCTATTTAATTCTGATGGAGGCCACGTTATCTCTTTTCCTGTCTGAGTCTGTATTCTGTATACTCTCAATGCTCTCTAAATAACAACAGGATAAGATTCAGTCTGATCTGGTACCAGTGGTCCAGAGAACTCAGCCTACCCACCCACATTGTATTATCATCACATCAGCAGCTCTCACATTGAAGACAGAGCAGCGATCCTGCACAAAACAGATTCAATTCATGTCAATATTCCTTTCATAAGGAAGGAGTAGGGATCCATAGGGTTGCCAACAGTGCCTTATTCTAAGGTACATCCCTTATTTTTTCATCTCTGGACAACAAGATAGGGAGTTGTTGAGTGCTGCAAAAAGCAGCAAGAAACATCCCTGGTGAATGTAGGGTCTTATTCTTATTTCATTTTATTAATAATAATCATTAATAATATCAGGAGGAGGAGGGGTGGGTAGGGTGTGCTAAGAAAACAGTCCCTTATTTTTTAAATACAACGTTGGCAACCTTATTCTTCCAGAAGCCTCCTGACTGCAAAGCAGGCCTAGGTTACTCAGGTCAGGGGCTGATCACTCCTGCCCCCCCCCACATCCCAAAGCCACACTCTGCATTTAAGTGGGGATGAGAAGACAAGAAACAGTTTGAGAAATACAAGTGACTCACCTTCTCCTGTGTCCAGTCTGCTCTGGCTTCCTGCCCATTCACCAGCTGAGAGAATGTGGCTATTGCCAAGTAAAGTGCCCCTGCCAGGCAGAAGGATGCTGCAGCCTTCTTGTTACCCCTACCTCCCCCTGCCATCTCTCTTCTGCAGCTGCTATTGCTCTTCTTCCTGTGCATGTGTCAATAGCTAGGGCGGCTCCTCCTGCAGTCCACCCCTCCCCTTTCTCTCTGCCTGACTAAGGATCGGGAGGAAGGAAGGGGGAGATCCAGGGGCAATGCTGCAGGAGGAAGAAAAGGGGCCGTTCTGGAGGAGGGGTTAGGGCTGCCTAATGATCTGTTGCAAGAGCAGATGCCTGACTCTGTGTCATTCATTCAGCAGCATCTACCTTGTTAATCAGCCTTTCCCAGTTCATTTCCCTTGTGAAATGAGCCTTGTCCCTAGCACCACGTCAGCAGCATCAGGAGCGCTGCATGTGATTAATCCCCAAGTCCTCCGGCAGTGATCACAGCAGCATGGTCTCTCCCACATGTTCCCTCCCTGGTTTCTTCCACCAGTGTTGCAATGAGGCTCTAGGAGGGCTTTTATATCTCACTGGGAAAAGTGAAGAGAGCTGTGGTTTGTGAGGGTTTTTTCCAGTGCGGATTTAAAAAGCTAGCTATTTGTTTTTACAGATGGGGTGTCATTCAAATGTGCTGAGTGCTCAACAGCCCCTGTTGGCATCAGAACTTTTGAAAGGCACGCCACTTCAGGTACACCGTACCTGAATATTTTGGCCTTAATGTGTAACTAGTTAGTGATGATCAGTGTTCAGTGCTTGAATGTATTGAAAATGCAAATATTTATATAAATGGAAAGAAGTTACTTCTTATATATGCGGTTTTACATCAGTTGTTAGGCCAAAAATGGCTACAGACACTGATTTTTATGGTTAATGAAGGAGTCAGATTCTATTTTCAAAATGTTTTAAGTTCTAGGATTGCACTAGTATCTGCTATGCACTTTTCTAGGATTTTTACCAATATTATGAATGCAAGGTCAGCTGACACTTGAAGTGTCACTATCCTTGATCCGATTTTGAATTAAACCCCTGACTTTGCTTGCCTCACTGAGACTTGGTTTGAAGCCTCTCCCATCACATTATTGCTCATTCAAAAATCATGGGCTACTCAATACAACACAAACTGAGAAAGATCCCAGAAAAAAGCAAAAAGAAGATGAAAATGGGAGGCTATGCAGCTGCCCTCCAGCCTTAGAAATCAAAAACTTTGACTGTATCCCCACATGGTCTATGAGGCTAAGGATAGAAGGATCCTAGGACCTTGTTGATCTATAGACCTCTGGACAAAGGCCCTGCAGACTTCCGAGAGTAACTAATGGATATACTGAATTCCCGAAGGTCATTTGTTGGTGACTTCAACCTCAACATAGACAATACTAAGGATGACATAGTATCCAAATTTCTCTTCTGCATGGAAACATGCAGTTCATTTGAACCATCTATAGTCTTTTACATTCAGACAGACACATGCTGGGCCTGATCTTCAGCCTAAGAGTGAATATCAGGGACATCATAAAAGTTCTACTCGGCAGGTCTGATCATCACCTCCCCCAGGCCAAGATCATGGCTTTCACTGCGTTCCACCAGGGAAATTAAGTCACAGCAGAGCCACTTTGACTATGAGAAGCTTGTGAATCCTCTGAGTTTATAGCCTGTCTTAGACAGGTAAAACTTCCAGCTGCCAGGCCAAGATGCTGGCAAACTGGTACAATTTTATATTTTTACTTCGAGTAATTGCTCATATCCATTCCACTATAGATGGAAACACATATGCGTTTCCCCTGATTCTGCTCCTGCCCAAGGTCCTCTTGAAAATCAAGAGGGACAAAGCGGATGTCATATTGATTGCCCCAGCCTAGCTGAGAGAGCACTGGTACAGCATGCTGATGGACCTATCAATCGCCCCGCCAATGGAGCTCCCAAGGTGTCTCAACCTGTTCTTCTAGGACCAGGGTTGCCTGCTGCACCCGGACCTGGACTCCCTGCAACTGACGGCTTGGATACTTTTTGGCTGATGGAGGAAGAGAGGGCCTGCTTGATGCAGGTCCAACAAGGGCAGCAGAAAATCTTCCACGCAGGTCGTGTATTGGGCCAAGTGGAGGAGGTTTACTTGTTGGTCAGAATCCAGGGGCATCCAGCCTAACCTTTCACCTATCCAGGCGATCCTGGAATACCTGCTACAGCTGAAACTTCAGGGCCTAGCGTTAGCCTCCCTAAAAGTCCATCTGGTGGCCATCTTGGCTTTCCACCAGCCTATGGTAGGGAGATCCCTTTTCTCCCATCCCATGTCGATCAGGTTCCTCAAGGAGGTAGAGAGGCTTTACCCACAGGTCTGAGACCTGGTGCCTCCCTGGGACCTCAACTTGGTGCTCTCTAGACTGACAGGGTCTCCCTTCAAACTGATGGCTACATGCCCGCTGCTCATCCTTTCATGGAAGATAGCCTTCCTGGTGCCCATTACAGTGGCTAGGAGGGTTTCTGAGATTAGAGCCTTGACCTCGGAGCCCCTCTACACGGTGTTTTATAACGATAAAGTGCAGCTGGGACCCCATCCAGCCTTCCTGCCCAAGGTGGTCTCCCAATTCCAGATGATGAAAATGTCATCAATGTAGCTACCTTACCTATCTACCTTACCTATGCCACATTGATGACATTTTCATGCTCTGAACCCACGGGAAAGTCTCTCTCAAAGAATTCCACCGGGATTTCAATAATTTCCACCCCATCATCAACCTCAGCCTGGACCATTCCACAAAAGAAATCCACTTCCTGGACACTAGAATACAAATAAAGGATGATCACATTAATACCATCCTATACTGAAAACCAACTGACCACAATACATATCTTCATGCCTCCAGCTTCCACCCTGGACATACTACACATGATCCATTGTCTACAGCCAAGCCCTAAGGTACAAGCGGATGTGCTCTGATCCCTCAGACAGAGACAAACACCTACAGGATCTCCATAAAACATTCTTAAAACTACAACACCCACCTGGAGAGGTGAAGAAATAAAATGACAGAGCCAGACAAGTACCCAGAAATCACCAACTACAGGACAAACCCAACAAAGAAAACAACAGAACACCACTGGCTCCCAGTTAAAATCTCTCCAACACATCATTAAGGATCTACAACCTATCCTAGCAGATGATCCCTCACTCACTCACTCAAGCTGTAGGAGGCAGACCTAGCCTTGCTTACAGACAGCCCCCCAACCTGAAACAAATACTCACCAGCAACCGTACACCATACAACAAGAACACTAACCCAGGAACCTATCCCTGCAACAAACCCCGTTGCCAGCAGTGCCCTCCCGATTATTGCTCCTTACCCTTGGATGTATATATATATACCCCTTATCTGATTTCTGTTTCTTGAATCTGATGGAGTGGGTTGCAGCCCACGAAAGCTTATGCCTGCCGAAATTAATGTTGTTAGTTTTTAAAGTGCTACAGGACTCTCGTTGTTTTTGCTGTATACAGACTAACACAGCTACCCCTCTGGAACTTAGGACTGGCAGAATCCTAAGGAGTTTTTTGGACTGAGGTGGCAGGGAGCTGTCACACAGTTTAACACCAACAAATCCCTGTTTTGCTAAGGCAGAGAGATAACAAAGCGTTATAGTTCTGGATGCCCTGAGAGAGCCTATCAATCAGTAAACAGCAGTTTCAGTTCCCACTTATCCATTGGAGATCTGTTCCATTAGCATTACAAAAAAGGGAAGGGCAAACCATTCTCTAATTTAGAGTCAGGATCAAATGTAGCAGTACACTCAAAGCTCCTGTCTCTAACACAGGTAAGCAGTCACAGATGCCACAACTCAAAATTAAAAAAAAAAAAAAAAATCCTCTGCATACTAGTCCATGAGGCTGGGGAAATGGGGAACATAGTTGTGTGGGGGAATAGAAATGGAGAGCCATGCAGTCCAGGTTCAGGAGTGATGAGGACCTGCTAGGGGAAGCTTTGAAGCTAACCCTCTGAAAACTATTTTTGCAACACTAAAAGCTGTGGATAGAAGGCTAGAAAGAAAGCTGATATTATGTCATCCTGCTTAGGGAAAATTAAAGATCTTTCATCTTGCCCTTTCCCATCCCTACTCCTCCGAAAATAGGGATAACTTCAGCCTGGAGTTAACTGAAAGTGTGGCATCTGGGTGTGGTGCAGGTTTCACTGTGTATAAAACAAAACTTCAAAGAAACTTTTAGAAACATGGTATCTGTCACTGTTTCAGTATCTCCATTCTCTGCATGGGGCTGTTTTCTGACTGGGTCAGAGTGGACATGTTAGGCCCCAGTTCAGAAAATTTGTTTGCATATGGTTAAGTTAATTCCTATTCAGCAAAGCAATTATTTATATATTTAAGATCAAGCATGAACTTAAATTCCATTCACTTCATTGGGACTTAAGCACATGCTAACTGCTTGGAGATGTTAATGAGACTTCCCTGAAAGGGCCCTGTGGGGGAATGAAAAGTGGATTGGAAAAATCATCTTTCCCATCAAAAAGTATTGGACATCAGAACATTTCAAAGATGTCAAATGAACATTATAATTATTTTTTTTAAAATAGTAGTTGGTTCAACAAAAATGTTAAACAATATCAAAAACTTAAACATTCCATTTCCACACTGATTTCCAGTGATTTTTTTTTTTAAAGGAAAAGCCAATTCTTTCATTCCTACTTTGCACTACAACATTGTCAAGATGTCAGTGTCCTGTTTGTTCTTTTTTATTCTATTATATTTTAGATACTTTAAAATTGTTAATAATTTATTAATTTAAAAAGAGAGAGTCTCCTAGAATGGTGAAAAATTTATTTGCAAATAATTTATTTGTAGATAAATGTCATTATTAGTCAGATATTTGCAATAAATAATTCTACACGCTCTCAAGTTTCTTTTCTTAAACCAGGTAATGTTATAGTGCCACCTGGTGCATACTGGAGGGAATATCATACAGAGAAAATATTTGTAAAGTTCTGTGCATGACTTGCACTCTTTATTAGACTACATCATACACTTATTTTAGCCAAAACCAGATTCTCTCTGCAGAACTTTGTCTAATCATTTTTTGATTACCCTGGTTCTTAACTATGAGGAAACATACATCCGTTGTTGCTGATCTAATGCAAGGCCTGATTCTCAGAGGGGCCAAACACCTGCCACACTCATTGATTTGAATGGTCCCTTAGAATATGTGCTATCATCTTATGCTAGACTGTTTGACCTTGTATTTAGCTGTGACACTCTGAGTACCTTTCCCAGATCTGAGGAAGAGCTCTGTGTAACTTGAAAGCTTCTCTCTCTCTCACCAACAGAAGTTGATCCAATAAAAATGTTTACCTCATGCACTTTGACTCTCTTGATTTCAACTGTCGTTTTAGATGCTCAGCTCTTTTTAATATAAGGTCCAAGAAAAGGGAAGGGTGCGGAATTTCAATTTTTAAAATAATATCCCCTAATTTACTCAAGGTAAACTTATGGAAGGCCTATGGTACCATAAGGAAGAAAGTTGGTATAGATTTGTTTTGTCCAGATTGCATTGTGATAGACGACCACAATGTGGCCTTTATCTAGTGCCTACTGAAGTCAATGGGAGACTTCCTATTGATATCAGTGGACATTGACCAGGCCCTTTATGAGACTGGATAGACAGTGACTGTGACACAGGGGTTACATAAGCTTATATAGGGATCTTCTGGGTCAGATACGTGCATAATATTTTACCAAAAGAGAGCATGTACTCATAGAACTGCAGGACTGGAAGGGACCTTCAGGCGTCTTCTAGGCCAATCTTCTGTACTCAAGGCAGGACTAAGTATGTGATGTCTCTATGGACAACCAGCCAGCAGCCCACTAGTCATCATAATCATTGTGAAATGTATGCATAGATAATACTTAAGTTATGTATTTTTACTGAAAATTATGCTTGTAAGATCTTGGAATTAAGACAGTCACCAGGAAGTGACATACCTCCTGCCTGAAAGGAATATCTCTGAGGTAACTGACGTCTATTTCCCTGGGTGGCTATTTGTGTATTGGGTATTGTATGCATCACAGTGTATGCCTGTTTGCATACTGATTATTGAGCCAATTGCAAAGTGAAATATTGTAAAATCTACAGGAGAGGAAATCTACAGGAAGAAACAAACACCAGGGGCTATCCTGTTTATTAATATATCCAAAGAAGTGGTCTGGAATATCTTGGAGTGCAAAACAAGAGACACATTGAATTCTTCACTTAGGAGGCAAAAAGACAGTGGGCATGTCTCATGAAAGAAGGGTCACAGCCTGCCTGTCTATAAAGAGCTACAAGGATTTTGGGTGAGCAATACTTTCTTATTGAGATGTCTTATTAAGTAAGTCTAGGCTCTAGAATGAGCAGTATGATTTTGTTTTATGATTGGTTTCCAGTACTTCTACTTGCTGTTACTTGAATCTCTATGCTTCGTTAAATAAACTTATATTTGATTTCACTATAAACCAATTGAAGCACTGTGAGTTAACCAGAGCGGTGATCTGAGGTAGCACTGGTAGATCTGAGATAGACCTGTTTCTTTGGAAGCAGTGAATCTGTGAATATGATGAGTATCCAGTGGACCAGAGACATGCTCGGAGAGCTTGGGGTGACCAGATGTCCTGATGTTATACGGCCAGTCCCAATATTTGGGTCCTTTTTTTTATATAGGCGCCTATTACTCCCCACCTTGTCCCTATTTTTCACACTTGCTAGCTGGTCATCCTAGGAGAGCTACGGGGTTGGAGTACACCTATCACTAACCTGTAGACTAACAGTGGGGCCAGAGGAGAATGCTTATGTCCCCCATGGCTGGTGGAGTTGGGGAGCTGACCCTTGCAGGCACAGACAGCTTCCTCATGCTAAGGGCAGTTGGCAACAAGGTGCATGACGACCCTGGGTACCCCTGGGAAGCATCACGGTGACTGAGATTTAAGGGCTCCTGTTTCCTTAGACCAATATTGTCTCCAGTTGCAATTGCTGGGAACTGAATAATACTGGGTTCAATAATATAATAATAAAAGGTTCAATCCTGAAACCCTTGCTTGAGTGAGTATAGCTCAGTCTCTCATTGACTTCATAATGGGGACAATGGGATTTGAATATGGTCTAAATGTGCCTACTTCCCTGAGCAAGGACAACTTATGTCAATAAGGGTTGCAGGATCAGACCATAACTGTATTTATGAGTGGTGTGTGAGTGAATTCCAAAAGATTGATTGTTTTCAATGGATTTACACCCAGGATGAATTTGCCTCCATGATTTTAAAACCGCAAGCCTTACTTTCCGCTCTCCTGCTGGAGGTGGTTTCTTAATGACAAAGTTTAACTTTGTGGGGAAGAAAAGTGGACCCTTTTCTCAAGCCAAGAGGTTAAGAAAATTCAGACAAGCATCCAAATTTCAGGATTTTATCCAAACCAGATCTGTACTCCAGACCCATTGAGGTTCCGTAGCAATTGCAATAGAAGTATGTATCACAGGGTTGTGACCTGGAGAGAAGAAAAATAATCCCATATTTTACTTATGTAAATTGCTGTTTCTATCTCAGGGTCTGAACCAGAATTCCTTGCAAACCCCAAATTCCCGCTGACTCTAAGGGGAGCCTTGGTTGTGCAAAGTATGCAGGGCTGGGTCCACAACAAGCAATTACCAAAACATTGCGTTCTTGCAGAGATTCTCAAACAAATGCAGAAGTCAAATCCCCTAGAATCTTCCCCCTTTTGCACACCATCTAGATGCTAGAAGAACACTGTAAACAACAGAAAGGTAGAATGAAAAGGAATAGATTCACTTTAGTGTTGAATTTAGAACTGGAAAAACTCTATATTTTAACAGTTAATAAACAATTACTATAAAATGCACTTTGGCTACAAAAATGATACTCCTTATGGAATACAAAAAAGAAAATTTTTTAGCAAAGAACCAGTTAACCCTGTTTTCAGACATTATGCTAGAAATACCTATGGCTTAGCCAGCTGGCCCTAAAGATATCTAAGGAGGAGCAAGTTGGGAAATCCAGCTCATTCTAACAGTGAATGATCTGAATTGTGAAGACAGAGGAGGAAGCCTAAATATATAGGGAGAGCCTGAAAAAGAGATGATTAGGAAGCCTAATATAAATGTATGAAATCCACAGGAAATGTCTGGTAAATACAGATTGTGGTAGTCATGGAAATGGTAAATTAGACTGCTTACGCTGTCAATTTGTCTAGATGATCAGTGCCTTAATGCTCATACTGCAGTATTGCTGTGCAGTATAATCACATAAACTGGACCCGGCATTTATACAGCCATATGTGCTACTATATATAGATATTGAAATGCAGAGCTGCATTTAGATTTGTTTTACTTATAGCTCTGAAAATATGAACAAAATACGTTGGGTGCTTTAGCAAGTCAATACAGCGTATAGCCATATTGTGCTTACAGTCTCCTGATTTGTAGTTTCTTGTGGTGCTATTTGACAAACTATAAAAAATTATTTTAACTAATCCATCTTCAGTTCTAATTTATGAAAAAGCAACTATTGTGGCTTAGGGAATAAATTAAACAGCATCAACCCTACTGAATGATACAGACAGAGTTGAGCTTCTTTACAAAGAAGCTTAATTGCTGACCACATGATTGTGGTAGTACCTAATACCCATCTGTGATTGTCCATAAACCACTATTTTTGGGGGTTGCCATTCAGCATGTGAAAAGCTTGCTGCACTTAAAATTTTAGAGTATGACTCCTAGCTCTGATAAAAATCAGGAATCATGTTTACAGAGGTGATTTTTATGTTTTATAATCTTGGTGTGTGGGTGTCCCACTTTAGAGTAGAAAAAAACAAAGATTGCTCAGAATTATTGTGTACGGTGTTTTGGTAACATCATCATCTATTTGTGGAACATTCTTCACTAAAAGGTCCCAGGGTGTTTTAGCATTCAAAAGCAGTTAAAAGCAGCATCAGCCATTTACTTCTGCAATTTTTGTTTAAAACAATTCCATATTTCAACAGGAAGCTCTAGACTAATTATGATCCAATAACCTGGCTCCACTCAGAACTCGGGTTTGCAGCATTCTGTATCAGCTGTAGTGCTTAAAGACCTGATCTGAAATCAGAGGAAAGACTTCAATTGACTTCAATGGGCTTTGGATCAGGCCTTAAGTGCATAAGATGAAGGAAATTAAAATATACAGTGACCAGCCTCCTCATTGCTGTCTTGAAGGGCAGAGATCTCAATCTGGCAACACTAATAATTCTTTGTGCTTCTATCTATAGCTTTCCTCTTCCAAGTGATCGCAACATGATTTACAAATATTAAACGTAATAGTACCTCTGTACAGTAGCTGCTATTATTATAACCACTTTATAGAGGTGTTAAAGTACAATCTATCGAAGGTGATCATTGATTTTTGGATACCTATTTTGCTCAAGTTAGGTCCCTAAAAATACAGGCATCCAAAACTGGTCACCACTTTTGAAAATTTTAGCTTAATGCCCTGGTCCTACAAAGACTTAGAGATGTGCTTAACTTTATATATGGTGAGTAGTCTCACTGAAGTCAATAGGACTAATCACCGGGTATGAAATTAAACATGTGAACCTCAATGAACCAAGGGTCTATCCTGAATACAGCCCACTAAGGCTGCGTTCATTTTAGCCTATTTGTACACAAATGCATCATTTGGCCACGTACTTGTGCTAGTCACATTATTATGTATCAAGCCTGTTTACCAGTCATGAAGAGTCCAATTGGTTGCAGCGAGCTCCAGCCCCTACGTAGCCTTCCAAATAAGCATGCTAATAGAACAGAGCTCTAAAACATTTTAATAGCATGAGCTACATCTTAAAGGGAAGCTTGTATCATAGATCCCCTCTGTTCCTTTTGCAAATCCGTGGATTATTTCCCTTCCCATTCATAATCACAACATCCCACTAACTACAGCAGTTGTCTACATATTAGGGAGATATTTAACCTATACTGAGCTGTCTTTTATGTGATTTTGCAGCTGAAAATGAGAACTAGCACCATGTGACCAGCCAACTCTCCTTAGAGAAGTTGTTGAGCAAGTGCATAGTGGACAATTTTGGAAATCTGTGCAATATGGTATTGTTGCACAATTAGTCCACTTGTCCTTGCACTTAAAAGGATAGGTCCAGGCAGGTGTCACCAATTTGTATCAAGAGTGTGTGTGTGTTCTACAATTTATAAAGGAATGATGGACATGGAAAGAGTGTGTAAGAATACAAAGGGCTATGGCAGGGATAATCAATTATTTTTGTCAAGGTCAAGATTCCAGAGAAAATAATACAAAAACAATAACAATGATAATAGGTAAACATTTTCAAAGTGTCTGGTAGTCGAGATTTGGCCTGTGGTGACTATCCCTAATCTATGGCATAGTCCAGTGGTTGTCAAAACTTTTTAATTTGCACACCCCTACAAAATTTTGAATGGAGATGCAGATGTCTTTGGAAATCTTACAAAGTCTGCAGACCTTCAGGGGTCCAGACTCCAGGTTGAAAACACTGGCATAATCTCATAAAGGGGAAACACAGGAGATAGAGAGTAGAAAGCTGCCTAGATTTCTGAGTTTGAACAGTGCCAACTTGATGAAAGACTTGGGTGTGGAAAATGCTGATTGATTACTGTAGGTGCTATACCAATTTTCCCATTGTTGGAAATTAAGAAATAAAGAAGAGGAATTGAGAAACAGATTTCTTGTGCTAATAGAATTACAGTGAGAAAAGAGGGAAAAACATTTTGGAAATTTAACTTAATATTCCCGGTGGAACCCAGCAGTGCTGCATGCATGCAACACAATGAGCAGGTGTGTGGAAACTGCAGCCCGAGTGTGCAACGCAAGCAGGTGCACAGCAGCCATGGTGCAAACGTGCAACACGCTAAGCAGGTGGGTGATAAGCAGGGCGCAAACGTGCAACACAAAGCGCAGGAATGGGGCAGCTGCGGTGTGAACGTGCAACTCAGGCACAAGGTGAGCAGCAAACGTGCGGCACAGGGAGCGGGCATGTAGCAGCCCCAGTGCAAATGTGCCACAGGAGCAAGCGATGGGTCGCCGTCGTGCAAACGTGCAACGCAATCAAGCCGGCGGTGTCACGTCAGAGCTGCCCAGCGCCCTCCACGTCCCGAGGGGGCACGAGCCACCCCCTGCGGGTGGGTTTGCGGCCTGGGCTCAGCGCTCCCGCCTGCGATGGCGGGTTTGGCGGTTTCCCGTCGCGTTTCGGTGGGACCGGCCCCGGCCCAACCCGACCGCGCGCTGTGTGCGAGGGGAGGGGCTCCCGGGCCAGGGCGCACCCCAGGGAAGGGCGGCCCCCCACGGGGGCGGGAGGGTCACTACACGGCGCCCCCTGTTGGCCCCCCGCCGCGCGGCCCCTTAAGCGCTGCAGAGCATCAACCGCCACAGGCAGAAAACTAACGGAAACTTTTGGAGGGAGCCCTGCGCATGCGCTGCCCCGTCCCCTCGCCCTGCTCCCGCAGGGCACGGCGGGGGTTGTTGTTCCTTCGCGGCGCTCGGCAGAGGCAGGGAGGGGGAGGCGGAACTACAGCTCCCGGCAGCCCCTGCGCCCCCACCCAGTCCCGGGCGGCTCTGTGGATGCGGGGAGCGCAGCGGGGATAATGAGATGCGTGTGAAGGGGCTGCCTGTGTTCCTCCGGCAAGTGAGTAGCGGGCTGCGCGCGGGCCGCCCAATCCTGTCTTGGGAGGCTGGTGGAGCCGGGGGGCGGCTAGCGCAGGCTCCGGGACCCCGCGGGGCAGCCCGGGCTCCGGGCGCTGCTGCTGCGGGGGCGGTTTCCTCAGCGTTGACCCAGGCGGTCCCGTGCTCCCGCTGAGGTCGGGGGGACTCACCTCGGTGGTGGTGGGGGCGGTCTGAGGCCACATCATCTCCGGAGAGAGGTGCAGCTGCTCGCTGCCATGGGGGGGCACCTTACCCGCGGGTGACTACAAAGGTGGCTCCCGAAGGGGGGTCCGGAAACTTTCGCCCCCCCCTCCCCCGAATCCGAATTTGAATCCGAATCCGAAACTGTGTGTGAACGAGCGAGCCGTCCCCGCGCGCTGCCCCGGGACAGACCGGCTTCTCGCCACACCGCGCGCGGCCGTCGCCCGCGCCCTTCTTCGGGGCCGTGGGGCGTAACGAGCTCAGGCAGCACGCAGAGCCCGTGGCCAAGCCTCGCCACGCGTGTGAGTGGCCCCTGCGAGTGTAGCGGGCCGCGGGACACGGGTAGGGGCTTGCAGGGCTGGACCCCAAAATGCCACATGACGTGGGCCTTTCTCAGTCTGTCCGGCCAAAAACACAACTTCCAGGAGAGTGAGAAAACTAATAACAACCCAGCCAACGACTAGCCGATGAGGAAGAGTCATGTTTTATTTGTGTTACTGTGGCACCTCGGAGTTTCCGTCACGGACTAGGACCCCGTGGTGGTTAAAGGGCTAAGTGGGAATAAGGGGGATGAATTCACGAGAGAAAAATGCAGGCTGTGCATTAGGAAAAATGGTCTGAAAGACTTAATACTTAGTGAAACAATCTTCACAGGAACATGGTGGAAGATTACTTCTGACTTTTGAAACTAGACTAGACAAAACACTGCGAAAAGTCGTGTAGGGAGCAATGTTGTACTGGCAGGGAAAGGGACTCTAGATAATCTAATAGGCCTTTTCCATCTTTGATTTCTGTGAATTATTTTATATTTTTACAATTTTAAAGCATTTCAGGAATGAGCATTGATGTCTCAATTTGATTGATTTAAAATATACATATGGACTAACTGAATTTGTTAATCACTTTATAAAACTTGCCCAGAAACTCTCTAAAGATGTAAATTATGTTTACGTGGAATAGTCTTGTTGAATGAACCCTTCTGGTACTGCAACCATCAGCCCTCATTTTCAAGAAACTGCTTTAAACATTTATGTGCAGATAATAAAAAAAATTGGTATGGAAAGACTTAAATGCAAGTCTTTAATGTTTTTAGTATAAGAATTGGCCAAATGTAGGCTACACCCTACAGCATTCATCCACTATATATATATATTTAACCTGTTTCTCTTAATTTCCAGCAACCAATGACATCACTTCAATGAATTATTTCTTTGCATTTTCTTGCACACACATCCATGTCTTCTCCTAGACTATTCCATATTCTTGGAATCCCTTCCTTAAATTTGTTCACTAAACCACTTCTCTTGCTTCATTTAGATCTCTCCTAAAATCTAATTTATACAACCTCATCTATGAGAAATGAGGGATAGGAAAGTAATACATGGAGAAAACACACAACAGGCAACCCTCAAAATTAAAGAAACCATTAAGATGTTCACATGCCTTACTGAGTATTTGCATGATCTAATTGTCACTCTTGCCTTCCTCTCTGATTTGTCTGTTTAAGGCCCTAATTTGTGTTGTGACAGATGTGCTTTTTGAGGCAGGGAGTGCAGATTGTCTCTCTCTTTTTGCTAGGTGGCTAATACACTTTTGGGTGTGCAAAAAGTAATAATTTTATTGTAACTAGTTACACTGAAAGATTAAGTAGGTAAAAATTCACTTTATGTTTTTTGGATGAGATAATTGTGAGAAGCTAGGATATGAATCTTGCAGTCAGCCACCTTGATTTCATGGGAACAAGGCATCCATATCAGCAGTTTTGATTGCTGAATCAGGGACTAATTCTCTCCCCTCCAACTTTACATTTCTTTTGTAACTTTTGCCATGTCATTTTACACATATACACACACACATGCACACACACTTTCCTCCTCTCTCTCAAGTGGATCTTTGTTTATATTATGGATAGCTATTTACCAGTAGTTTTAATCTCTTAAATTAGGCCTGTAATGTTCATCAGCATTATTCCTACTCAGGTAGTTTTTATTTTCTGTCTTGAAGAAAGCATGGAGTTGTTTGTTAACTTTTTAATGCTTAATTTGTTAGAGATAATAATGTTCTCTCTGAGATTCCCTCATCTAGAGAATATGTGATGAAAAGCATGTGAGCTTTTATATCTTATATTGATCTGTTTTTGAAAAAAGCACATTACATATAATATCCTTATACTTGGGTTACCTGATGCTTTCACAGATAGTTTCTTTTTGTGGGAGCAGAGTTCCATGGGGAAGTGCAGAATTGTTTATTATTCCAGTGATATTTATTCAGATTGCGGAAGGGACGTTGATGAACCAGTGAAGTGAATTAGAATGACATTTCTCTGAAATTCTGTGCATCCTCTGCAAAATGCTGAGCAGCCTTAACTTCTGTGGATGTCAGTGGGAGTAGATTGCACTTAATATCTCATAGAATTTGGGCCCTTAGTTCTGTTTAAGATTGGTATATGTGTGACAGGACATTTCATTGTATTTTAGGCTATCTGTCATATTGGTTCCTGTTATGAAATGCAAATTTTCCTCACTTTGCTTTAATATAGCCATATAATAAAGCTCAGTATTATTAAAAATTCAATCAGAGCAGTTGGTGTAGAGAAATATATTCAATGGATGATTATTCATCATTCCTACTGAATGCTTAAAATTTTGGTTCATGCAACAATATTTTACAGCAAATAATTGGAGTACATAATCACCAAATGCAGACCAAAAAAGAATGAAAATAATCACAAAATAATAGTAACTACAGATAAAAAGTTGTGGCAGGCTCACTTTTTGCCAGGGTTAAGAACATTAATGTGTACAGTAGTTCTTTTGAAAACTTTATGTAAATAAAGAAACTTTTCTAGGTGCTGTATTTCACAGTTTTATATTGACTTAAATTAATAATATTAGGAATTTAAAGTTGTGCCAAAGAATTTTCTGTTGATAATATTGTGGTTTTGTGAATATTGAATTGCATTTTAATGTATTTCTTATCCCACCCACCGCCTACAGATCAATATATTCATAAAACAGAGCTGTCTCTCAGCCCTCCTACTATTAATAATTATTGTATAAACCACTCTTTTCTTTGGCATTACTGGGAAAACAATCATGAAATGTCAAATATAGCAGATATTGTAGGTAGTTTTAGGTACGATGTACGTAGTATGGCATACAATAGGGAAACAGTTAAGCATCTGTTGTTAACCAAAAAAAATGCATGTAAAAATTGATTAATTATACTACAGACTTATTTGCAAGTAATCAGTAATACTTTGAAACTAATGTGAATATACTGCTATTATGCAACATTATAAACTAATTTGAAATACTATCAATTTTTCCCCCTACCAGGTGGAATACAACGTTTCAAAATGCTGCAGATTATCTGGGTGAACCTAGAGATTACATTTAATGTGCTTGTGTCTTTAGAAATGCTGTTCCTGCATTTCATGAGATAAAACACTTCACAAAAATGAAAACTTGGAGATCCATGAAGGTAACCTTTTAATCATGTGCTCGCATGTTAATGAACTTGGAGAAGAACTTTTGAAGAAAGAATAAATTCATTATAAACACTTAAATGCAGTATTATTGGCCCAGGATACTATCCACATGTTTTTTTGTTTAAATGGAAAAGGACATCTAAGTGAAGATGAGCCTGTGTTTGATGTATAGTGTCTGGAGTTAAGTGAGAGAAGGAATATTTTTAAAGAGCTACCAACAGTTATCTCTATCTCAGACCAAGATTTTCTCAAAAGACATAAAATGAAGGATGTGTGTGAAAAAGCGTTGTTGATCCTTTCCTCTGAAGGAGACAATTTCATGATGATTTAAGCCTCTCCAAACATCTGGATGTGGTGCTAAAGGCAAGTCTGTGTCTTTGATCAGCTGATTGAAGCTGTGGAAAGAGGACCTTTAATCTGAAGTAACTTCTGGCTGAAATTCTCTTGCTCATCAGCTTGAACGGAATGAAAGGGAAAATGAACATGACGTACCAGTCAGGGGCCTCTTACTGAACAGAAAAAGGGAAACTTTAGACTATCATTTAAACTGTAAAATTATAACAACACTCTTGGTCAAATATTTTTCTTAAAATTTGATAACTCAGCAGATCTCTACAAATTTAAAGAAAGTCAGATGTCCGCAAACGATTCCTCTCCTCCATCCTTACAAAAGTTTTCTCCTCCTGCATCTCATGCTGCTGCACCACCAACCCCTTCTTTGTCATCAAGTCCCCAATCAGGGCTCTCCAGCCGGCTGTCAAATGGCAGCCTCAGTACACAGAGTCTTACCAACTCCCGGGGCTCTATGCATGGGGTCTCATTCCTGCTGCAGATCGGTCTCACTCGGGAGACTGTCACCATTGAAGCTCAGGACCTGTCCCTCTCATCTGTCAAAGACCTAATCTGTTCTATAGTTTACCAGAAGGTATAGTATAACACCATACAATGCAATTGTACACCATACAATCACCATACAATGATTGTAATAGTTATTTTAATTTTACTATCATCGCTATTATGCTGTAAATTTAGATGCATCAAATGGTTATGCAAAGAGACAAGGCCAGTGTTGGGACTGTGTTAAGGTTGATTCCATGTGATTCAAAAAGATATCTCAGTGTCTTCCAAGATGGGAGTTTAAATTAAAAGGAAGTGGGCTCTCCTTATGTCTGGCTTCTGAAATCTAGCAATAGTAGAAATGCAGTAATAAATTTGGACTCTTCATTCAGTAATTTGTTTTGATAATATGGAAAGAATGTTATTTTTTCCCCTTGTGGCTGTAGTAAGTGTTGCTGCTCTCTAGTAGCTTTCTTCTGTGGCCATTGCTGCTATGTGTTTGTGTTGAAAAAAACTTTGTTCAGCAGTATTCTTGCTATAACATAGCAATTCTCAAACTGTAGTCCTTGGACTCGTGGTGGCTTACAGAACAATTGCTGTTGGTCTATAGAGATCTGGTGGGTCACATGGCACTGGCTCTTCTTGTTAACAGCTGCAAAAATTCATTAAAAGGCAGCTAATATTTTCCTAATATTAATTTTCTCTGTAAGCAATTGCTATAGTTGTCACAAGGATGCAATATACTCTTCACTGGGAGGGCAGGCATCAATGAGACAATTTTTCTATGATGATGGAGTCTGCAGTGTGGAAAAAAATTGAGAACCCTAATGCTTAAATGTTCTGAGTTGGTAGAAAAGAAATGCGCATTTTCTTATTTTTGTTCATGTTGTATTTTATGTATAGATTACATGCTATTAACCAAATTTGAAGTTCATGTTAAGTTTCAGGGAAATATAAAAACAACCTTATTTTGTCAATTCCCTCAAATGAGTTGTTATATTAAACAGTTTTATAGAAGGGGAATGGGAAAACATCATGAGAGGAAGTAAACACAATGGGAATGTGGACCAAGTTGCTTTTCCTTGCTTGTAATTCTTTGTATTTCTCAGAACTATGTTTATGGATAGATAGGCTTATTAGAACTGGAATACAGTGTTCTTTTCCCTTGCTTAGGATATTGAGAGGATGAAGATAACCTTTATATAAGCACCAGTATCTAGATAATCTAATTGTATTTCCCCTTCTCCATAAGATTTTTTTCATATATTCCTCCTGTGTTTACATTTTTTTAGAATGATAGTAAACAAATTATTTCTGGTAGCTCACAAAACTTCTTGTGAAATCAGTTTGGGCAATGACCCGTGTAATTTTTGGTGGGAAAAAATATAGGTAGGACATAAATGTTAGCATCACTATTCTTTCAAATCCTTTTAGTTCATGCTTTCTTTTTCTTTCACCTCTATCTTTTTGCATCTGCTTATTTCTTGTTTCTTCCAGTCTTCATGCTTTCCTCACCTTTCTCTTTGTTCATTCTCTCTTATTTTGGCTCTTCCTGTCTATTCTTGATGGTCTCATCTATATTGAGTTCATAGCTCAAGCCTAGAAGTACATTATATGTGTAACCAGTTATACTGTAATTGACTAGGATTTCAATATCCTGGTCTTTCTCTCTCCAACTGACTTTAATTCAGCTGTATACTAGCTGTTGTGACTGATGATGCCAATAGACAGCTGCTTAGTGAGAGCATGCCCCATGCAGGCAGCAGACAACGGACCAGGAAATGGGGGAAGGGATGCTTATGTGTGTTGGACTTATCTTTCATAAGTACTTTTGCAGCCAGTGCACAAGTGGCAATATTATCCCACAGTTCACAACAATATATCCTGCCTGGAACTTGTCCTAAGGTCAGGTGGCAAAGCCACAATTATATCCATAAATGTGTTCTCATATTAACCTAAAGCTCTCAGAATTACCCTTTTCTCTGAGAATTCTCCTGCACACAGCTAATGATTGTCCCAATCAGGAATGTCTTGTAAGTTGGTAATGTTCAGGCCCCCCTGCCTGTGGCATTTCACAGTTGACTGTCTCTCTTCTCTTGGCCTGTTAGGACAGTGCACAGCTTGTTCTCCTGCAGGTTCAGGAGATACAATCTTTTTAAAACTGCTAATAAGAAATTTGTAAAAGTTTAGGGTTTATGATTCTTTTAAAAGAAACTTTCTGCTTCTTCCTTAAAGGTTTTGAACTCTTTCTAACTTTTGTTCTTTAACAATTTCTCAGGTCTATTGATAGTTCCCTTTAACTTTGGGTATTTCTTCCCTATACTTCTTAATAATGCTTCTAAGTTATATTTCAGTTCTATATTATTTCTTTGTATAGCTGGGATATGGGAAACTACCCTTGAGAGGTCTCTCCAGTCTCAGTCAGGTCTGCATCTGAGGTTGCATTGTCTGCCTACCTTTACTAGCTCCCTATTTCAGGACAAGCTGTGGAATATTAAAAAATGCTAGGTAGGGGATTCCAGCTGTACTCACAGACTGCTGATTAGTAGCTCTTTTCCCCTGCCATAACCTGGAACAGCAAGGGCAGAATCTCTTTGCAGGTCTTTCCAAATACTTCAGATCTGCCCTTCTTTTCAAAAATAGTTATCTTCAAGTGTTTTTTAATTTCTCTTATGGGAGCTCAGTATACTTGAAAAATACACTTTCATCAGAAAGTATTGTAGCTACTACAGTTAACACCTAAAAATCCTACCCCTGAAAGAGATTAGAGAGCAATTTCTTTTTATTTTTTTCAGTTTACTTTTTGTATAGTTAGCTTTGCTGTTTTGAAGATGGTCAGTTGCACTTTCTGTTTCATGCTGTGCTCTTGGGGGAGCTCAAATTATCCAGATTCTTTAAAAGTAGAGGTTCTGATGTTAACAGTAGCAGCAGCAGAATTGAAATGAAGCGGCAGTGGACATGCCTTTTCATTGAGAGGAAGGGGAAGAGAGAAGATGGAGGGCCAAATATGTTTGGTGTTGCTCTTGGACTTGGCCAAAAAAAACCTTTTAAACATCAGCAGGAGAGCAGAAAAAAACGGTTCCAAATTGAAATTCAGGGCATTCTATGTAAAGGATATTCTATATCAGAACATTTTTGTTTAAATTAGTTAATTTAATGTCATTGTTCCTTAAACGTAATAGGGATGTACCCAAATGAGCCTTTTTTTATAGCCATGTGTGGCATTGTAACCATGCATAAACCATAATTGGCACTACTTCTGTTCTTTCCTTATGTAGGTTATCTGTGTACCAACTACATTTTTGGTAGTTGGGTGGGGTTTGGGGAAAAAAGTTAGGCATATCCAGTTAAAAATATAAATTTAATATGTTGTTAAAATAGACAAATTCATATGTAACATGCTTTCTTTAGAGCAGATCTTGCTATCTGATAAGATTTGCAAGCTGCCTCAATAGTACCTGATTTAATGTTTAAATCTGCTGCTAACTGCCACTGTTCTGTTCCTCCGTACACCCTCTTATGTCAGGAATGAAGTGAAACGTAAAACTGTTCAGCAGTTTTCACTAGAAAATTAGTACTTTAATGCATTTTATGAGGTGTTTAGCTGACAGCGTTCTCTAAATTGTAGCTGCAATTTGCATTGTTTTAGATAAAGTAGAGGAAGCACTCTCATCAATTTATTATAAATGAGAAAAAGATGTTTTTACCAGTTTGGCTTTTGATGTACTATTACCTTAAGAACAGCAATATCTGGCAAGACCTCCACCTTTTCCCATTCTGAAGCCTCTCTTCTGTTGTCTGCCCCTCTCTACCTTTGCAACTTGTCCCCCATCCTTTCTCAACTCCTGTCATCCTTGGTTCCCTCTATTATTCCAGCTTTCTTTTCTTTACCTGCCATCTCTTCTGTGGCTGATTTCCTTTTGCTTTGAAGAATTCTATTTTTTGTGTGTGGAGTTCTCATTTTCTTTTCTAACTACTGTCCTCTTTTGTCTCCAAATTCATAGGGTATGATGTTTGCTCATACTACTTAGATTTCTAACCCCTCTCAGTTTCTTTATGGTCCTTTCAAGTTGACTTCCTCCTCTCCATTTCCTGAAATTGTCTTGACTAATGATCACCACCTGCCAAAGTCAAAGGGACACTCCTTATTCATATTAATCACCCCTCAGATTTCTCTTATCTTTGATTTCATCATTCTGTTCTCTCCTGGTTCTCTTCCTATCTCCATATATGATAGCCTCCCTGAGGTTTTTATTCTCAGTCCCCTCCTCTTCTTTTTCTGATCTCATCTATTTCCTCTGCTTCATCTACCACCTCCACACTTATTCCCAAATCTAGCACTCTTTACATTCCTTCTCGTATTTCTTGTTCTATCAAACATCTCTTGGATTCTGATATCATTCCCAATTCCAAAAGTGTTTCTTCTTTCTTCCTAATCCGCCTCCTTTTACTCTATTAACAATTCCTTTCCTTTCTGTCTGCTGTGCTCACAATCCTAGTATCTTTTTTTGCTCTTCTCTCCTCCCATATCCAATCTCTTGTTATGTTTTATCATTTCTTCCTCTGTAGCATCTTCAAAATCCAGCCTACCCCATCATCTGCACATGGTCACCTTGATTACTGTAACCTTTCCCTGTCTGGCATCTCTGATCTCACTTCTTTACCCCTCTAGCAGTAATATTTTGGATACACTAAAGTCATCTTCCTCTCCCTCCCCTTCAGTTATGTAATTCCCCTTTCTGAATCCCACCATTAGCTTCCCGTCTCTCTCAGAATCATATTCAAGATACTACATTATCATCCTGTGTCTCTGGGTCTGTGTGTAATTCCCTATCCTTTCAACTGATTGTTACCTTGGTCTCTTCCTTGCAGGCTTGGCTTTTGTGTATGATCATTCTGCCCTCCATATTCAGAGTAGTCTTTCTGTTTTCATCTGGCAAGATTCTGTTTGCTTCCTTCAAATCTCTTTATAGCCCACCTCATTACCCAACAGTCTTTCATATCTTCTCATAACAATCTCCTCCATCCTTCCTTGAGCTATTGCTTACTGTTTTGTCATATCAGAATTGAGGCCTTAACCTGTTAAAATCTTACACATGTGATAATCTTGTCTGTTTGCAGGATCAGGGTCTTGAAGTGTTTGCAGGATTTTGGGGTGGGTAGTGTAATTGAAGGAACACTTGAAATCTAGTCATTTTCAAAAGGAAAAGTAGTTTCAGATATTACAGTGACAGATACGGCAATTTCCTGCAATATCCTTGGAAGACCGTTTTGGATTACATTTGTGTGGTGTTGTGGGCCAGGATTGTAGGTAGCCTCTCTAAGGGGGAGATATGATAGATATAAGACTTGGGAGTTCAGAAGCCTGTATTGAAAATGTTGCAGACAAGTACTGACTTTTAGGACAATATGTGTTACATGCATTTTCTTGAGATTCCATTAAGAGAGGTTAATGCAAAGTCCCCTACTCGGTTTATGCAGGAACACAGCCTTTTGAAACTGTGCCCTTAGGAGAATGGCCTGTCTGCTGATCATCTGTTACAGAAGGCCAAGTTCACAGCTGTATAAATAAATCTGGCCTATTTTCTGGGTCTGGATCTAAGATGGATGAACTTGTAATCACAGGGAAAACTTAGTTGTGGGTTTTGAAAGATAAAACTTACCAGAACCCTAGGTTGGGGTTGGGAACCATTTCTGGGGTTCTGGGAAGCATTTTAGCATGCTTGTAGTGTCATTTATTGTTTTAATGTTTTCTCTGTAATGTTTTTACCTTAAGAATAAATGTGCATGCTTACAAGGAGCTGTCTGGTGACTTACAATGGCAGGCTATACACTGTTCGTAGTCTTCAAAGAGAAAAAAAAGCAAAGCACAGCAGTGGCCTGTTTGAGCAGTCAAGCTTGCCTGGGATATCACAGTGTAAGGCAGGATGCTATGCAGCCTTAAAATCCTTGGTCAAAAGTTTGTGAGATATTCATCTCCACATGAGGTGATGGCCGGTAGTCTAAAGTGGGTGGGCCTCGGAGGTGGCATACAGGTGCAGTTGCCTTGAAACTAGGACAGCTACATCTGTTGCTGTCTCCTTGCCAGCTTTTTTGGTTTGACATTTTTCCCATTCCCTTGTTCCTGTGTGAAAGACAAGCTCAAACATTGGAGGAAATAGACTAATTCAGGAGAAACTGCACTTGTCAGCACTTTGGTATGGTCAGTTTCAATAAATAAATGTAAATACTCTTTGTTATGGTAATGATGGCTGCTGCTTGAAACAATATCAGATAAAAAGGAGAGTTCACTGTGCCGTTCCTGGTAGTGCTATGTTCCAGTATAAATCTTACTTTGATCCTTGAATAATTCTATCTAAATTGGTTTTGCCTGAAAATCACCCAGTTTACTTTGATGGTGAAAGTGAAATTTTCTGCCAAGTTTGAAGATGATTGATTTTTTTGAGTTAGTGGTCATTTAAAAAAAATTACCCTAATTTGAAATTTCTCCTTGGGTAACCTTTAGTGTGTGTCTAGGTCAGAAATGGCTTAATGACCCCTTCAGATTTTCTATACAGCTAAATCAGGGTTGGATAGAAATGCCTCACAGTAGCTAGCTGGTAATTTTTTTGTGATTGCTGTCATTGTTCCAGAATCAAAGCTTTTATTCATTCATTCAAAAAAAAAGCCTCTCTATTCCTTGTCTCTGATGATGATCAGTTCACATTTGGAAGGATAAGGGGTATCTTCCTGAATCTGCAGACAGTTTGAAACTATCATAATAAATGGTGTTTGTTTCTCTATTTATATGGAAACAGGAGTGGACACTGAAGCCTAATTGACAATTTAATTGTGAGTATTAACTATTTCACTGCCGATCAAAGTACATTAGAAATAGATCACATAATGAAAATATGCGTGACCTACTGTGTGTGGTGTCATGAATTGGTATCTCATGAGAGAGGATCACTGTTGTTGGTCTTAGGTTCTTTCCCTGGTTAAATCTTAAAAACTCATGCATAGGATATATTTGAAGAAATTAGATTGTAATTTAGCAATGTATTAACTATTGTTGGATCTAATTGTAATTGTTAGTCTGTTTATAGGTAGTGCGCTCTCTAGTAGTTGATTGTAGCTTAGAGAGAGTCCCAAACTTCACTAATATAAGGGACTGATTCTGCTCCCATTTAAGTCAATGGCAGAACTCCCGTAACACAGAAGTGGACACTAACAGGAGCAGCAGTACACAGGAGCCAGCAAACAGCTGAAACTGGGGAGTTGGAGTGGGAGTTCTGTGGGAGGAGGCAATCCCCTTTTCCTTAGGGGCATTGAATGAGTTGTGTTTGTGTGTCGTGGTTCCCTCCTTCTCCCCCCCCCACCACACACACATACACAGTTTGCAGAGGCTGGTATGGGGCTATGGGTGTAGCAGAGCCTTTGATCACAGCAGAACCCTAATTAGTGACTGGGGCTACCCTGATTAGGGGATCTATAAAGGCAGCAAAAGCAGCCAGCCAGCAAAACAGGAGCTAGCAAACAGAACTGAAAACAGGGAAGTTTGTATGGGGAGTTTATAAGGAGATGTTGGCAGAGGGACTGTGTAATGTTCTGGTTTTGTTTTGGTATTTGGGGTTCTTTTTTGTTTTGTTTTTGTTTTTTTCCTTGAGATGAGGTTAGGCAGGAATGCTATGGCAGATTCAGAGTCAGGAAGAGACAATGAAGCTGGCTGGATGTGGAAAATGCATCACGTACGTTATCCTGGGTGTGTACCCGAAAAGAGCTTAATTTGTATGAAGTGCCACCTGATAGAGCTGATGGAAGAGAAGATCTGAGGTCTGGAGTTGTGGGTGGAAACTATGGTTGAGTTTTGAAGGGGATTCACGCGGATAATGGAGGGAAGGCCAGAGGTGGCTGAAAGGATAAGTCAAGACTCGTAAATGGAAGGTGGACTGGAGACCTGAGAGGATAGACTAAGACTGCTGGGTGAGGAAAGTGGCCATGTGACTTTGAGAACCAGGTGGGGGAAAAGACTGGCTAGTGAAGGAGAAATACTGTTCAGGAACAAGTTTGCTGAACTGAAAAATGAAGAAGGGGCACAGCAGGCAGTAACACAAGATGAGAGGGCAAGGAAGAAGAGAAGAGCAATTAATACTATAAGAAGAGGAGAAGAGTCAATGGAGATAGCCAGAGTTTGCAGCCCCAGGGGGCTATAAGGTGACTCACAGAAGATTGCTAGAGAGAACAAAAGGACTTGCATCCAGAAGGAACAGGAGGAAGGCCAGAGAATCACATCACTAGGAAGAGACAGATCTGCATGACTGGGGACTCCCTACTAAGAAGAACAGACAAACCTGTTACCAGAGCTGATCTGGAGAATAGAAGGGTATGCTGTCTGCTGGGATCTAAGATATGGGATGTGGACCTGAGTTGAAGAGGATCCTAATAGTAGCAGGAAAGAATCCACTTATTGTCCTTCACAATGATACTGCTAGATTCTCACTGGAACACATTAAGGGAGACTGTGGCAGGCTGGGGAGATGCTTAAAGTGAGGCTCAAGTGATTTTTAGTGGGATTCTATCTGTCCCTAGACTAGGAGAAGGAAGGTGAAACAAGATTATGATGATCAAAGGATGGCTTAGACCAGGGTGCTATATGGAGGGCTTTGGAATGTTTGACCATTGGGAGACATACTTGGACAGAGGACTGTACTCATGGGATGGACTCTACCTGAATAGGGAAGGAAATAACTTCCATCCCAGAAGTCTGACACAACTGATTAAAGAGCTTTAAACTATGAATTTGGGGAGACAGTTGGTGAGATCTCTATGCCTGATTCTGGTATTGACCAGGAGGAAAATCGAGACAGAGAAAATACAGCAATGGAGAAAGGAAAAGCAGTGGATGGTAGATTGGATATTAAAAGGAAAGATAGTGCCAATACCAATTAAGCTAACAGTCAGGTAGGCGTTACTGGCAGTAGAATGACTCTACCTAATTGGTAGAGGAATCTGCATGAAGCCAAGAAGAAACAACTAAGGTGTCTGTACATCAGTGTAAGGAGTCTGGATAACAAAATGGAGGAACTAGAACTCCTGGTGCAGGAAGTGAAACCAGATGTTATAAGGATAACAGAAACATGGTTGAATAGTAGTCATGAGTGGAATACAGGGATTGAAGGGTATGTGCTGTTCAGGAGAGACAAAAATAAAAGTAAAGGTGGTGGAGTAACATTGTATGTTAATGATGAGATGGACTGTAAAGAAATTAGATGTAATGGAATGAATAAAACATTCTGCTTGGGTCAAAATCACTTTGGGGAAGAAAGCTATCAGAGGCTCCCCGGGATAGTGCTTGGGATATGCTATAGATCCCAGGATCTGATTGCATGCAAGTCTTAGAACAAAGTTTGAAAGGGAAAGTAGTTAAAGTCTTAGGTAAACAGTAATTGGGATAAAATACAACATAGTTTTACAAAACGTAGATCATGCCAGACCAACTTGATCTCTTTCTTTGAGAAAACTGATTTTTCCATCTGGATTTCTGTAGGCATTGGATACAATTCCATATGGGAAATTATTAGTTAAATTGTACAAGATGGGGATTAATATGAGAATTGAAAGGTGTATAAGGAGCTGATTAAAGGGAAGACTACAACAGGTCATACTGAAAGATGAACTGTCAGTCTGGAGAGAGGTTACTAGTGGAGTTCCTCAGGGATCGGTCATGGGACCAATTTTATTTAATGTTTTTTATTAATGACCTTGGCACAGAAAATTGAGAATGGGCTAATAAAATTTGCAGATGAGACAAAGTTGAGAGGTAAAGCCAATACAGAGGAGCATACAAGAAGATCTGGATGACCTTGAAACCTGGAATCATAGAAATGGGATGAAATTTAATAGTGCAAGGGCATGTATTTAGGAGCTGATAACAAGATGTTTTGCTATAATCTTTGGATTTATCAGTTGGAAGCAACAGGAAGAGGAGAAAGACCTGGGTGTATTGATTGATGACAGGATGACTATAAATGGCCAACATGACAAGGCTATGAAAAAGGTTAATGCAATCCAAGGATGTATCAGGCCAGTATTTCCAGTAGAGATAAGGAAGTGTTATTGACATTATATGAGGCACTGATGAGACTTCATCTGGAATACTGTGTGCATTTCTGGTATCCCATGTTTAAGAAAGATGAATTCAAATTGGAACAGGTGCAGAGAAGGGCTACTAGAATGATCAGAGGAATGGAAAACTTACCTTATGAGAGGAGACTCAAAGGGCTTGGCTAGTTTAGTTTAACCATATAAAGGCTGAGGCGAGATGGGCTTGCTTTCTATTAATATATCAGATAGATAAATACCAGAGAGGGAGAGGAGTAATTTAAATGCCAATATTGATGCAAAAACAAAGAGATATCAATTGGCCATCCACAGGTTGAGTCTTGAAATTGGACACCGGTTTCTAACCTTCAGGGGAGTGAAGTTCTGGAATAGCCTTTCAGTGGGGACAAAAATCTAACTGGCTCCAAGTTTGAGGTTGATATGTTTATGGAGGAATTGGTATGATGAGATTGCTTACCATGGTTTATAGCCAATCTGCAACTGCTAGTAGCAAATATCCTGATGACAGCACCCTAGATGGGGAGGGTTCTGATTTACTGTAGAGAATTCTTTCCTGGTGTCTGGTTGTTGAATTTTGCTGACATGCTTAGGGTCCAACTGATTGCCATATTTGGTGTTGGGAAGGAATTTTCCCCCAGGTCAGATTGGCAAAGACCCTTTGGGGTTTTTGCCTTTGTCTGCAGCACATGGCTTGGGTCACTTACAGGTTTAAACTAGTGTAAATGGTGGATTTTCTATAACTTGAAGTCTTTAAATCATGATTTGAGGACTTCAGTAACTCAGCCAGTTGTTGTGGGTCTTGTACAGGAGTGGGTGGGTGAGGTTCTGTGTCCTGTAATGTGCAGGAGGTCAGAGGAGACGACGATGGTCCCTTCTGGCCTTCAAGTCCATGAGCCTGAGAGGATTTTCCTTAGATCAGTTGCTTAAGGCCTATATTTTGAGAGCTAAAGAGTTTGGATTTTTATCTCAACTTTCTTTGATTTAAGTAGCCGTTATTTGTATCAGTGGTTTCCTGGCAAAATTGCAAACAACTCTATCTTCTACAAAGTATGAAAAAATTGATCATGTCATTAAAAATTGCTCTGGATAGGGAGCCAGTTAGCTGTAACTCTATATTAAGTTCTTTTGCAGGCTTCACATATAATACCTTTGTGTGTTTATTTCATAACTTTGTACAGGGAATATATTCTGGTGATTACTTTCAGGATAGGCTAGACTTTTTTTTTTAATTTAGAAAGCAGTTATCAAACTATAGTTGCTTATAAATTACTTTGTTTTGGCTCCATTTAGCTAATTAACAGTTTGATTATAAAATTTCAAACCTAATTTAAATGTTAAAATGTAGGGCATATGCTGATTAAAAATGCCTTATCAGCTGGTGATTTTGATATAGTGAAGCAAGCTTTATAAAGTCCTCAGATTTATCACAGTCATATTTATCATAATAGGGGATTTTCTTACTGATACTACAGTTGTCATAAGAAACACTTTTAAATGCTTCTTTTCTAGAAATTTGCCGTTTTTCTCTTAGTTCTTTGCCTTCCTCTAGCTAAGCAATCGTGAATTCTTCCTTGCCCTTCAAGTAAACATCAATCCATTTCTCCAAGTCCCTCCCAATTTTATATACACATGCTTTTTTCTAATAGCTCTGATGTAGACTAATTTTGTCATTTTAAAAGTGGAACACACAGTTCTAATTCAAGATAACCATTTTGAATTGCACAAGGATTAACCAATAGAACTGCTCAGCTCCATCAACTGTACATTGGCTTTCTCTTGCAGCTAACCACGGTGGATTGATTTAAATCAAGGCAATTGAAATCAGCAGTTTAAATCACTAACTGGAGAGGCTTGAATTTAAATAATCAATTTTAATCAGCTTTTCCTTTTGTACTTCAGTTATTTTACAGTTGGTACTACTAATAAAACATGTTGATTTACAACAAAATAGTCTTTATACTAATTTTGGTAGATCTTTTTGCTACCTGGAAGGGTTTGCTTAAACTGTATACATTTATTTAAGCAATTTTATATAGCTTAATATTTTCAGATCCTTATTAATTGAACATTTTTAGTATTTTAGAACATGGTGAATGATACATTGCTTATTATCTTAACTTTTTGCTTGTGATTTATGTCAAGCCTTATCTGGATATTAACTGGAATTGAATTCAACACACAAAGCAGCATATAAAATATATTTATTAATCAAAACAACCTTAAATGTTTTGGATATATAAACTTATTTTATCAAATCATATTTCACATTTACAACTAAATGATTTGTTAAAGGAACAAAGGAATTAACTGTAGTCTTTGAATTGCACTGATCATTTCTGGTTGGTCTGGGAAAATTTTCAAATTTGCCTAAGTGAATGTGACTGGACCTGAAATTCCTACTTGTCTTAGTCTTTTGAAAATGATTCAAGTCTCCTAAATTATTTAGTTGTAAAAGTCTGAAGGATAGCTCAGTAGAACTCATTCCCTTCCTCCTTGTTTTTATTCATAGAATGGAAGAGAAAGACATGTTTACCTGCTTGCTCAACTTGCAGGTGATTTCTCAATTTTGAATGAATTAGTCCAAATGAAGAAAATATTCTGTGTTTCTGCAGAAGAGGCTACTGCTATCCAAAGTTGGTTTAGTCCATAACCAACTCTGGTTCCAGGTGCTTAACTAGTGACTTCCACCAGGTCAGTAGTGTGAGTTTCTCTAAAGCATCATCAGCAAATGTGTACTGCTTGAATGGTTCATCTCCAGCCCTGACATTTATTGTGGTTGGTATGATTGCTGTGTGATTATTAGATGCCCATCTCATAGAAGCATCTTCTTCAGCAATTAGGTATTTACACTGGTACTTTAGGTTGAGAGTATTGGCATGAAAACGTAGTGGAATAAATACTTGGTCCATCCACTTCTTTACTGTCTGAAATTCAACTTTGTTGGGTATTTCTTTCTTCAATGTTTCTTGAAGTTTTTTCCATATTTCAACAGCGTCAACAACACAGTAGCTAACTTTCTGCAGATTGTCCAAAGCTATGGAAATAGGTTTCAGTATATTCAGCATATTTTCTACATTTCTCTTTAGTCAGATGTTGCCTACTTTGTAGGCAATAGTTCCATCTATTTTGTCACGATTTTCTTCACAAATTGTCAACAGAATAGCCCAATTCTTAATAAATAATTCAAAGCAGTCATCTACTGAGTTCCATCATATAGCTTGGGGGTATGGGGAAGGGGAAGGGGGTGGAGCACAAGGTGAGAATTAATTTGGATCCTCCTGCTCTCTTCAGTGAATCTGAAGCAAAGTAGTTGTTCAGAAAGTATTTTGCAATTTCAGCGCCATTTTCATTTATTCCTGAAATTGTAGTTAAATCTTTAGCTAAAAGAAGCATCAAATGAGCACTCCCTTTGTATAAGTTTCAGATTCCCTTCTTATCTTTGCTATATTTGCAGCAGTGTCTGTGACAAAGCTATTCACTTGATTTTTGAATTTTTGTCCACAGTTTGTTTATAGCTCTTATTGCTACTTCTTTTAAGTATTCTGCTGTATGAGCATTTCCTGATATATCAGTTGTTTCTGTGTGATAGATAACTCCATCTTTTGTTGTCACATAAGCATGTATTTCTGGATCATTGTGTACCTTTCTCCTCCCAGCAAGACTCATATTAATGAATTTTTTTGTCAACGTTTTTTGACAAAACTATTCAATTTCCTTCTCATATACTATATCTAGCAATTGTCCAACGAAGTCTGCTCTTACAGTGTAGTGTGGTCTTAATGATTGAACCATGTTAACAAAATACATGCTCTGAACAAGATGAAAGGGAGAATTTGTTGCATAAACAAACTGAGCAATCTTTTCATCTATGGTGTCTTGCTGGAATTTGCTGGTCCTGATTATGAACTCATCCATGGTTTTACTGGATGGATGATGAAGAAGGTCTTTTTTGATACAGGTAATTTACGGTCTGACTTATATTTAGTTGCAACGCTATTGGTAGTACCAGCATATAACTGTGAAGTAAAGCTTTAGATATTGCGAATGATGAATGTTCAAAGCCCTTTTTGTCTAAGATGGACTTTGAAACAAAATGGTTTAAAAAAAAAGTCATTCTCACTCACTCAGTACACAGCTTCAAAAATGAGATTGTAAATGAAAGATTTCCTGTTTAAATGATTTAATTTATTCTAACCCGTTTTATGGCAAAAATAATTTATTATAAGGATTATCTAAATCTATTTAAACCCCTATCTCTACCAACATACCAAACAGGTTGGAATTGTTTTTAAATGTTAAAATTAATACATTCATAAATGTATAATAAAATTTACTTTTACACACGAAATCTTCACCTAGGATATTTGATTATACTGAACAGTAAAAAAAAATGTCAGAAGTCCAGAAGTAACAGTAAAAACGTAATTGATAAATATTCTCGCAATAAACTAACATACCAATTATATTTTGAACAGACATTTTAAAATTCATAAGTAACGAATCCATTCAAAACACAGATTTTTTACTAATCTAGATTAGTCTAATCTAGATTACCAGCATAGTAAAACATGGTAGGCAGTCCATAAAAATGGTGCAAAAGTTTACTGACCAGTTGATCCAGATTGTTCAGACATGTCCACATCATCATCTTCAAAGTCATTACCGTCTGAGGAGCATTTTTCATAATGTTGTTTCATTCTGACAACCAAGCCTTGCATCTCTTCGTTGCACTGTTTACATTTGGCACATGTTTCTTTTTTACTCAGAGGTACAGGAATATACATAAAATATTCCCAATTAAGGTCTTTTTAAGTTGCACAGTCTCCAGTTCCCAGGTATTTAAATGAGAACTTGAAGGCTGCAGGCTGAAGAATATTGTCGCTTCTTCCCATTGTGTCCTGCTTTTGACACCAGTGTTTATATTTGGTTGCACACTCTGCTTCTTCTCCCTTGTTACATAACTCCCCGCCCCCAGAAAAACAAAAGAAATAAGAGTCCAAGACTTATGTTTGTGTAACCGACATGCCTTTTGCATTTCAGTATTTTGTTTAGAGATGGAGGCAGCTTAGAAATGGATTTCTGTTTGTATCTGTCTGTGTACCCATGCAAGGAGACAGCTCAAGGCCATTTATCTGAAGTGCCCAAAACCATCCAGAAACAAGGGCAGATCAGTATTTTTCCAGGAGCTGGAGATTGTTTCCATGGTGGATGCAGTCACAAATATTCATGATTTGAGAACTGAGTCAGTTAGAGCCTAGGTAGAAAGAAGCTATAAAATAGAAGTAGGAGACGACCCAGGTGGACTCAATGGATGATCCTGATAAGATAGCTGATGTCTCTTGGAGTCAGGGTCTCAATGCCTGTGTTGACGTTTGCTGGTGTCTTGAACCAGTAGCACAGCCCTTGGGTACCCTCACAGGATCAAGTCATTAATACAGTACATGACCTATTGTGCCATATTTATAAAGCTCGACCTCAAAAGTTAGATGTTTTCCCCATGATTCTTTCTTTATATAGAAAAGCAGCCTTTAAATCAAAGTTTTTGATAATGGCTTCATCATGGAGCCAGTATATTTATTTTTTATTTACTTGTTTTGAGAGATTATAATAAGCTTAGGCCTTAACATATTTTGTATTAAATTCAGATTTAATTTTAATGTCTTTTTTAAAAAGAAAACTTTATTATAATTTACATAACAAAATGAAAAAGTCTGATTTTTATTTTTTTTTCAAAAACATCAATTTTTATCCACTGTCAGCTTGCAGCATTGACTCAGCTGTTATGCTTTCCATGTGCCCTAGGTATGCCAAGGAGTCAGGCTTTAGTGTGGTGAGAGGGTTTTGGTGGCATGAGTCTAGATGTGTGGAGGCTATTGGAATGAGTCAGATTTGAGATACAAGGAAGTTACCAAAGCTGTGAGGAGATGAAGGCAGAGAGGTTAACAGGGATGAGCAGGTGGGGGTGGGACTGGTATGTTAGGGAGAGGTGAGTGTGTTTGTGCCAAGGCATTGACACATGTTGGGCTTCCTGGTGTACCAGGTGGCAGTACCAGTGAAGTAACGTCTCTATGGCAAAGCAGGGGGTAGAGAAAATATCTATAGTACTGGATTTTGAAGTCTAGTTGTCTAGATAATGGCATTAATTCTGACATAATTTTAAGTATTGGAGTGGGTAGTTGGATGAGGATGCAAGGTGGTAATCAGAACGATGTGCCTTCAATGAATTATGAGAATTGAGAAGATTACAGATGTTTTGTGCCATTAGAAAGAAGTTGTGATTAACTTTCAAATGGTGATAGCATTTATTTTGAGTTTTGGTGAGTCAGGAGATATTGGACCTTAAAACAGCATCTGCCTACGCTTGTCCCTTGTGTGAGAGTTTTTGGCCATTGGTCCAGAACTGTGCTAAAGTAAGTCCTGGAACTTGAAGCAGAATAATTTTTGGATATAGCCAAGATAGAAGGAAAAACCTCAGTTGTTTTTTTCACTGGAACAATACTTGCTGTACATTGCTTTAAGGTCCTTGTCTAAAGGATTTTGTATGAGGGAGAAAAAAATGTAAAGCACTTTGTATAAAGGCTTGATATTAGTATAAAAGTAGCACATGTGTATGTGCGTATGTGTATATGTATATGAACTAAGTATTTTATGCATACCATTTCTTTTCTGTTTCTCAATTTAATTCCACTAATGTTATATAAAGTGGAAAATAAAGTATTGCTTACTGAAGTGTTAGTGAGTACCACCAGAACAAACGCCCAAGTTAATTTATGTTGTAATTGCACTGGTGTCAGTGTAGTTACATCAAGGGTGAATTTGTCACAATCTGTTGTATAGCAGAATTTTCCCATGTGATTTCCTGTTGTTAGATGCGCTTCTGGAACTGAACAGGCTCAATTTTGCTCTTAAGAAATTTAGTAATAGTGGGATTAGGCTTTATATACTGAGTTACTGCAGATTGTTTGGGACTTTAAACAGGAGCATAACAGCTATGTAGTCCTAGAAAAATCAAACTGTTCTTACAAATAAAACATTCTGGTTTGTATTTTGTTTTCAATTTACCTTGTGAATCTCTTTTTTAAAAAAAAAAAAAAAAGTGGAAGAAGAGTGATGGTTCCCCCTCCAGTATTTATGTAATTGTCAGGAAGGTAAACTGGAAAAGCTTTACTACTTATTGCACTACCAAAGGAAGAATTTCTGATTTTTTTTTTAATATTTGAAAATAAGATTTTATACAAAGTTTAACTTTAAGCTGCTTTTCTAAAAGCCACTCTTTGGAATATAAAACCCCAGCTTATTTGCCAGTGGGACTGTTGGCCAGTTGCTTCTAACTGAGGTGATACAGCAGGAAGAGTGGAGCTGGTAGTAGAGGGAACTGGGTCTGATGGGGGAGGGTTGCTGAAAGGCTGTGAGGAATTAAGCTGCTAGCTCCTCTCCTTTTGCTGAAGTCTAGCCAGCTGCAGATATTCTGATGAAACACCTGTGGCTCATCAGAGCAGGGCCTGTAGTTGGCAAGCAACCAGTGGTTCTCTAGTTGAGGAATTCCAGAGCTGGAGGTTGGAGGAGGATACTGTGATGGATCATGGGGAAGGGGCAGAGTATGCAGCCTCAGCTGGACTTCTACAGCAGGACTGCCAGATAAGGACATGTGAGCTAGACTTTGTGATGGCGCAAAGGGGGTGGGAGGTTAATATGGCAGGGTATGGCTTGGGGGCTGTCTCTGGTATTGGTGAGATATTTAATGTGCTGAAGGTATGATGAGGGGCACAAAGGGGACTCTCAGCTGATGATCTAAAGAGGCCAGCTAGCTGAGGTAGTTGTTACCTTTTGTCAGTTGTCCATGGTGACAATTCTGTTATAATTGGTGTGAGACAACCCCAGTGTGGACACAACAGGAAACCTTACACTAGTTGAAGTTGGCAAATGTAGATGCACACAATCTTTTTTAGGCATCAACAGATGCACAAATGATTGAACACTCTAATACAGACAAGACCTTGGTTTCTTAAATGATTGTTTGGTTCAAAACCAGCTATAGAAAATGATTAGGCCTGTAATAAATTAACCTTAGGCAAGGATGTTGACGTAAGCATATATAGCATAGATTTTTGTAACGGTATTCTTACAGCTCTTACCTGAGGTCTGTATTTCAAGAGATGTATTTTTCAACCCGTTGGTAATTTATTTGCCTAAAATAAATGATTGCCTGTGCTTAAAATCAAAAGTGAGGTTTTTAAAGAGAGGGAAAACAATATAACATATACAGTTGCAGATACCTATAAATAAACTGAATTTTAGTTTGCAGCTACGGTATATGGTGTGTACAACCATATACTTACGTTAATGGGTGTCAGCATGAAGATAAGCAGTATATGATCTATAGTACATAGTCTTAATTTCTAATGCATGAGGTACAACAGTGCATTACTTGCTTTCATCAATCTGACATAGACTTCTTCCATCAATAGTTTCCTTTTCAGAAACTAGTTTGTCCTATCATATAAAGCATGTCATTTGTTTGAGTTTCAGATCTCAAAGTTCTTACCAATAGTGTAACTTTTATACGTTGCTTCAGACACTTGGAAATTAGATCCTAATAGTGAGAGACTTCGAGGCTGTTTTCTAATAAGAAAAAAGTACTTTCTTGAATGTGGAATCAGTCTGGTATGTTTTATGATTTGCTGCTATAAAGGGGATTTCCACATGGCATGCATAATCTCCTAACTCTAGTTTTCCTATGAGCTGGTTGCTCTTGAGTGTTTAGAACTATGGTAGTAATTGTGAAATCATTTTAAAAATATAAATTTAGGTCTTTTACATGAGGATGGTTAAATAGGTTTAGTTGCAGGTTAAAATGTAATAACCAAACATATTGCACCTTGGTACATGCTTTCTAGTTAACTGGGGGAACTTTCTGACACAGTCTCTAAAAAGCACAGAATAAGAAAAAAAGTAATTGAACTACCTTCACAAAAAAGTAGAAAATGACTTGTGAATTCTAGCTCCCTAGTTATGGAAACTGCTTGTTGTCGGATCCCTGGAAATCCGTGGTGTATAGTTGAAGGTTTGATCGGTTCTAAGAAATGACTGAATCCTTGCTCTCTGTCAGTGGCTGTCTCCCTTGATGAGTAAAACTGCTGCTGCATCAATAACAATTCTCACTTCTTTTTGCAGGCAGACATAGGGGACCCTGATAGTAAGTGCCTGCATGCTGGTTTTCTCCCTGTTGCTGAAATAAATTATTCCATAACATAGTGTTGTTGGTATGTTCTAACTGGGCGGAGTCATATGCATAGAATTGATTTAGGCATTAACATACCAACTTTTTCTATTAATAATAATACTAAAGTATCTGCCGTCTAATAAGGCTCATAAAGCACTTTATAAACATTAGTGAATAAAGCTTCATATCCTTATGATGCAGGAAAATTTAATTCTCATTTTGCAGATTGAGGCACTGAGATTATTTGATGATTTATAGAAGAGCATTTGAATGCCCTGGCTTTGTGTGATGGCCATTGGAAGAGGAGTAGTAGCAGGGTGGCTAATAGTTCCCATTTCTAATGGAGAGTTGGGAAATCAGCACTTAGTGACCATCCCCCACAGGGCCCCTCTAACCTAGTTTGATGTCTGTGGTAGGGTGAGGAAGAAATATGTTTTCTAGGAATTGGGGAGCGCATATTTCCTTTATTTTTCTCACCCTAGCCTTCCAGTCTCAGATCTTCTTGGGTGCTGCAGCCCCCGAGTCTCACTTGTCTTCATTTCTGCAGCTGAATTAATAAGCAGCTTCACTGGCGAGGAAGCTCTTCTTTCTACAACCAGGAAGAAGAAGGATTTAATACGGACCAAAGTACAAGTATTTTTTAACAAAGACTAAAGATTGGTCTTTTACATTTATATAAATATGGCAGTTATACTCAGAACAATTTATCAGCAGTTCATTCATTTTAGAAAACTAATACATTGAACTTAAATAGCTCCCTTAACCCAAAAATGTTAGAGCACCTTACAAGGATTGTTTCCTCGTTACTCTTATCCAGCAAAGTGAAACCTGGCTAAGACCCCATCTCTGTTAGGCAACCTCTAATTTTAAGCATCTGTCCTAAATGTGTTCAGCATAATTCTGTGCCTCCTGGATGAAAAATAAGAGTGTAAATGATAAAATTAAATTATTGGAAGGCTTATCTCTCTGTTAAACTATTGATTTGTGTTATGTTCTTGAGCAATCACTTAACATAGCTGTCAGCATAGCTTTTCATTTTGGAGGAGGTATCTTCCTGGATTTATTTTTCTTTCTGGTAGGTGGAGTTGAGAATTACTTTTTAGTTGAAAATTTAGTTTCTGATAACTTTGAATCACTTGTAATTTTTCAGGGGTTAGTTAACCCTTTTTGTCTGACAGTCATTTAAAAATTGCAGTTAAATTAGGAACTTTATACAGGATTGAGCTATGGCTTCAGATTATTTCTCTAAACTCTCAACAAACTCTCGGTGTGCATATAAATCATTTTGAAAGCAAAGCATGAATGTCATGAGCCTTATCACCTTCTTGCTTGTAAATATGTCCTCTGTGTTTGTGTAGAGAGAATGTCTTTCATATTTTGTATTTGTTACATTTTAAACTAACACATGAACTGGAGGCCTTAGAACATAATAAAATGCTGAAACCACTAGCAGTTGGTTACTTCGATTTGAGTAGATTCTATTAGCTTTGCTGGCACACAGTTTGATGTGGTGAAGTGAAAAGCAGATTTTTACAAAAAAGCCAACATTAAAGAAGAAACTCCCTCCCTCCAATGGATCAGATCTGAATTTTAAAATGCTCTAAAATTTCTTCTATGATCAGTAGAAAACACTTGTGTCCTGTCTCTCCCCCCTTTCCCCAAATAAATGCCGTTTCTAGACTGGCTTCTCCAAGAGTCATGAAAACTTGTTAGTAGTCTGGTGAAAAGGTAAGTGCTGCTCATGTTGAAGAAGGTACTATGCTACTGGCCTTTAAAAAACTGTAGGATCTCAGGGTTCCTATGAGCAATGCTGTATTTATAGTAACTAAAATATCTGGGCCAGACTGATGATGCAAGTGACACAAGCAATTTTTGTTTTTATGCAGGCCACAGACTGAGTAATTTGAATGAGTTTATTGTCTTTATCAGAAGTCCCAAGATACCCACTCTCACAAAGATATATATTTGTCATATAGTGCAATTTGTTGCCTTTTAAAGCCAAAAGTATTTACTCTTCTGTCACAGGTAAATCATCTGGTAGAGATGGTTTAGCAACATCCAGAGACAGGAATTAGTTGCACCAAAGATGAGGGAGAACCTGTTTCCTTCATTTGAAACATTGACGGTAGTTAAATGTATGAGAGCCAGAGATAAAGCGTTCTCAGTTGGGGTCTGGTTGTGGAATGCAGAGATGACTAATCCAGACTTCGGTCACCTTGCGGTGAAGCTACAATATCTTCCTCTTTGGGAAAGTTCCCTCCCATAATCAGAATAATGTTTACAGGCACACCCATTTCACCCCCCCAATTAAAAATTCCTACCTTTAGCAAAGCTTTTTGTAACCTAAAGCTTAACTCTACTATGCAATCTAACTAATAAAATAAATATATTGAAATATATTGCTTCAAAGCAGTGGTTCCCAACCCATGGCCCACAGGGTCTTTCAGAATGGCTTGCAGCTCCCCTCCCGCTAGCTGCAGAAGGGAGCCAGTGCCTAAGTACCCAAGCGGAGTGTGTTGCCAGTGCAGGCTCCTTACTGCAGCCAAGGGGATGGGAGATCAGTGCTCCCATCCCACTGGCTGTAGTAAGGAGCATGGCAAAGTGCTTTGCCTGAGTCCCAATCCTCTGGGGTCCCTGCTGGAGCCAGAGGGAGGGGAGCACTGATCTCCCATCCACCTGGCTGAAGAAGGGACCCACTGCCTAGGGACCCAGGTGGAGCACACAGTTTCCCTGTTGCAGCTAGAGGGATGGGAGATCATCCTCACTGAACTCCTTCCCTCTGGCTGCAGTGAGGAGTGAGGGGGGAAGCTGGTGGAGACAGATGGCCCTTCAGGATTGTAAAAATTGTATTTGTGGCTCTTGAGCCAAAAAGGTTGGGAACCACTACTATAAAGTATCATATAAAAAAAGTGGTATTGTAGAAAAGGTTTTATCATGAGTTTCTAATAGGTGCACTGCTCTTGTGTGATAAGGTTGTGAATTATCCAGACATCCCATATGAGGGCCAATAAAACCTTATGCCATATAACATTCTTTACATGCCATACATTCTGAAGAAAAGCTATTTGTTATGTTTGAGAGTCTTCAAATATTTGTATTGAAGCTATATTTTGTAACCCTCTGCCTTTAAAGTTAGATTTCATTAGTAAAATGATTTCAACGAACCATGCTTCTGACAGAGAAATTAATTATAAGTACATTTCAGAAATCTTTAAATAATGCCATGAAATGGCTCTTCTGAACATAATATCATAAGATCTGATATCTAGATTCTGCTATGGCTAAATGCAAAAATTTAATGCCTTTGTATGGGCAGATCCTTGTCTTTCTAATGGCAAGAATAGTTTCCATTTCTGCACGGATAGGCTGTAAGATATCAAGCTTCAAATTGGTTACTGGCCTGTGACTGAATATTGTGCATCCTTGGCATCAAGCTATAGAATTTTTTTGAGAAAGAAAATGGAAACACTTGGCATGTGGTTGTCGTCATCTTCTTTCTTCTCCCCTCCCTCCCCCCCCGGATGCTGTTTGATGCTCAGAGGATGTGTGCAGATTAAGTAGACAGTAAATGTAATATATCACATGAATCACCCCTTTCTGTGTGTGTGTGTGTATATATTGGAGTGTGTGTGTGTGTGTGTGTGTGTGTGTGTGTGTGTGTGTGTGTGTG